>PPIY02000013.1:0-327147 GCA_003707405.2 Dujonia schatavii | reverse complement strand
GGGGGCCATTGCATGGGGGGGGGGGGGGAGGCCTAGCTCTGGACGCGAAGGGCTTCCAAACGAGCATCGACAGCTTGCTCCTCCAAGTCGTACTTGCCCTCCAAGAGCTTTGCGTGGATCAGCTGCAAGGCACGCAAGGTGTCTTTGTCCAGGATGACGGCGGAGATGTTGATTTCGTTTGCGCCCTGGCTGATCATTTCGATGTTGATGCGTTCGTCTGCCAACACTTTGAACATGTTTCCTGCGATTCCGATGAAATTCACCATTTGTTTCCCCACGAGCGACACGATGGTCATTTCTCTTGCCACGTCCACGGTCCCCATTTTGCGGAGCTCTTTGAGTGCGTGGCGGAGCGCGGGCTCTTGGTCGTTTTGCACCAGGAGCGCCATCGACACGTGCACTTCGGACGTCAGAATCAAGTCCACCACAAGCTTGTACCGGTCGAGCGTGGTGAATATGTGTGCAAGGAACCCGTGCAGAAGCACTTTTTTGTTGGAGTGCACACTCACCACGACAATGTCCTGTTTTGCCGTGATGGCGGTGGCAGACCGTCTCTTGGTGCTGATCAGCGCGATGTATTGTGGCGAGAGCGCCTCGTATGCCACCGGCGGGTGCGGGGGCGTGGCCTCGCCGCGACGGCCCAAGTTGTCCGGGTAGATGATGGTGCCGCGGCCGCGTGGATTGATGACGTTTTTGATGCGGATCGGGATCTTGGCCCGGATCACCTGCTCCATCGTGAACGGGTGGATAACCTCCAGCCCGTAGTACGTGAGCTCTGCGGCCTCTTCTGGCGTGACGCTTTCGAGGAGCCGTGCGTTGGGCACTTTGCGGGGGTCTGCTGTGAATATTCCGTCCACCTCCTTCCAGATTTGGAGCTCGTCTGCTGCGAGCCCGACCGCGACGAGGGCGGCGCAGAGGTCGGTGTATCCGCGGCCAACTCCGTTGAGGAGCCCTCCGGGGACCGTGCCGAAGTAGCCCGTGAGCACGGGAACAACGTCGTCGTTGACAAAGCTGGTGGGGAAAGATGTGCTGGCGGACGCCGCTGCTGCTGCGGCAGGACTGGCCGGAGCACGAGAAGCTGCAGCCGGTGACAAAGCGGGCGAGCCAGGGGCAGACGCAGCAGATGCAGCGGACGCAGTCACCGCCGCCAATGCAGAAAACGGGCGCGGAGCCGGGGAAGCGTCTCTGTCGCTGTCGACTTCACTCTCGCTATCGGAATCGGAGGCAATTCCACAGGCAGCACGGGCCCGTTTCGCCAACGCCTGCAGCAAGTGAGCATAAAAGGCGTCGTTGAAGCCGCCGGAAAAGTCGTAGTCCAAGGGAATCACGTCCGAAAGGTCCACGTACTGCGCACGCACGCCACGGTCGTTCATCAACGCAGCCATGAACAAGCACGACAACTTTTCACCAATCAGCATGATAAGGTCCAAAGTACGGGCGCTGATCTCGCCAATAACTTTACAAGCGCGAAGCAACTCCTCTGCTCGGCGGAGCTCTGCTCGGGTGTCAGAAACTAATTGCTGCTGGATGTGTAGGTTGCGGATCCGTTGCTGGGCATTGGCCACATGGTCGGTCTCGACCGCAGATAGTATGGCGTGGTAGTCGCCGTTATCAGCGGCCAAGTCAGCAGCACGAAGAAGCCGCGACGTGGTGCCCTCGCTCTTGGTGTGCGACGAGCGCGCCGAGCACACCACCGCCACGTGGCTCGACTTGATGGACGACTTGACGATGTTGTCCACGATGTTCTCGGGGAATTTGCCGACGGACGTGCCGCCAAACTTCTGCACAACCCAGCCCTTGGACGGACCGGCCTGTAGATCGAGCACCGACGAGTACGAGTTGGAAAGCGACATACCGGGGGGTAAAAATAGCGGGTCGATGGGCGCGAAGGATCAAAGTGGGAGCGGGCAACGAGAGCGCGTTTTAGAGAGGAAGACACTCAACACAAAGGGTTACACGAATGCTGTGGAGAAAGACAAAGACAGCGTGACTAGCGGAGTGGCTGAAAAATTCCACCGCTTATGCTCCGGGATCGCTGTGAGTCAGGCTGCACGTGCGGTTGCAAAGCGCGTCACGTGCGTCCGGCCCATCGCGGCACGAGCTGTGCCGCCTGCGACACGAGCGGCCAGCGGAGTCACCAGCGGCCCCGCCAGAGGGAGGAAGGACAAGGGACGAACACTACCGTGACCCAAGGAGAGGGCACGCCGCTGCTCACCAGAACCGTCGCAGCTCTGGGCCGGAAACGGCGCGCGCCGGGCAGCTGCAAGGAAGCCCGCGCACCGCGAATCTATGCAGGGCGCGCGTCTGCTCCGATGGGGCCACTTCGTGGAGACCACCACGTAGAGCTGCCCTCCCGGAGGGAGCCACCCCAACGGAGTTGCCCCGCGGGAGCGCCGCCGGAGGCACACACCCACGCTGAGTCTCTAGCTGACCGAAGGGGGGGCCCTGCCGGGGGCACTGTGTCCGCTCCGCTCGGGCCACTTCGTGGAGACCACTGCGTGGAGCTGTTCTCCCGAAGGGAGGCCCCCCCAACGGAGTTGCCCCGCGGGAGCGCCGCCGGAGGCACCAGCAGGCCGCGCACTTGCTGATGGCCCTACCGGGGGCACGCGGTCCGCTCCGCTCGGGCCACTTCGTGGGACCACTGCGTGGGGCTGTCCTCGCAGCGGGTGCGCATTTTTCGCAGCCATCGGGCATCGCGCGGTCATGTGACGGTGGGCCGATAAGTGAAATTCATCGCCGAGCTCAAGAGGAAGAGGGCGAGTGGCCGGCAATGACAAAACGCAGCGCTGACGCGGCCGATACTGGGGCCAAGCGTCTCGATGCCGAGTACACGCAGAGCGAGATCCGGGGATTTTTCAACAGCAAGATTTGGGACGCCGAGTTCCAGCACACGGTGCGCGACGAGGTGTCAGCGGCACTGCCGTACCACTGGGGAACAGTGCGCGAGCTCATCGACGACACGTTGCTCCGGCAGGTGCGGCGGGAGGTGCTCTCGGAGATCGCGTTCACCAAGAAGGAGACCGACATCTACAAGGTGTACCAGTCCGGAGACTTGGCCAACCTCTCCGGGCTCGACTGGGACGACTTGCTGCGGCTCCCGTCATTGTACAAGTTGCGCAGTGCGATTTACTCGGAGGAGTTTCGCGATGTGGTTTCTGCCGTCACCGGGTGCGGCAAGTTGAGCGGCGTCAAGACCGACATGTCGGTCAACACGTACACGCGCGGGTGCCACTTGCTCACGCACGACGACGTGATTGGGCTGCGCCGCGTGCTGTTCATCTTGTACCTTCCGGACCCAGACCGTGTGTGGAAGGAGAGCTACGGCGGTGCGCTCCGGTTGTTCCCCGCCATCGTGCCCAACGTGCCGCACCCGGACTTTGAGTGCAAGTTGGTGCCGCAGTTCAACCAGATCGCCTTTTTCACGGTGCAGCCCGGGTTGTCCTTCCACGACGTGGAGGAGGTGCGCGTCGACAAACAGCGGCTCTCGATCCAGGGCTGGTTTCACATTCCGCAGCGCGGCGAGCCTGGCTACATCGAGGGCGAGCAGGAGGCGACTGAGGCCCGGAGCACCTTGCAGCAGTTGCAGAGCCGCGAGTTGCAGGAGTACGATTTCCCACGGCCCGTGCGCAACGAGTTGCCCGAGGTGGGCGAGTACGAGGCTGCGGCTGCGGCAGCAGCGGCAGAAGCAGAAGCAGAAGCAGAATCAGAAGCAGCAGCGACAGACGCTCCAGAAGCTTCCGCTTCTGGGCTCTCTGCAGCGGAGCTCAAATACCTCGCCTCGTTCCTCAACCCGGTCTACCTCCAGCCGTCCAACCTCCAGCAGCTCAACACGCTCTTTTCCGACGAGTCGGTGGTCGAGATCAACCACCTTCTCAACGACGACACCGCCGCTGCGCTCCGGCGCGAGTTACAGGGCGTGGAGCTCGAAACCGAACAGCCTGCCACCTGCAAGGAGATTGCGTTCCCTTGGAAGTGCGCCACACCACCGCACAAGCAGCGGTTCATGTATATAGACGGGCGCACCTCGTTCGGCGTCAACGAGGGCGAAATCCAGCACGCCAAAATTGGTCCACAGGAACACCCAAACTTTGCACTTGTGCGCCAGCTCGTGCAGGGCCAGAAAAGCACGGAGCCGGGAGCACAGGCAAACGAGCTTCTCGTGACCCTCGCGGCGTTCTTCCAGTCGACAGCGTTCAAGAAATGGCTTGTGGCGGTCACGGGACTCATCCCAACGACCGAACAGGTGCTTGTGCGGCGGTTCCGGCCGGGACAGGACTTCATCCTCGCCACCACCACGGACAAAAAGCTCGCGCGCACGGCGGACGAGTTGAACGTGTTGCTCGAGGCCACCATGAACTTGACGCCAAGCGCAGCAAACAAAAAGAACTGGGAGCTGGGAGAATACGGCGGATACGAGTTGTGCATGGCCACAGACAGAAATGAAAACGAGGAGGACGACCCGGCGATCTACAAAGCAAGCGACCCAAAGGACGACAGCGTGTTGTACACAAGCCAGTGCAAATGGAACAGCATGACGCTCATGCTCCGAGACCCATCGGTGCTCAAGTTCGTCAAGTACGTGAGCATCAACGCGAAGGGCTCGCGCTGGGACCTCAGCTGCCAGTGGAATGTAAAGGACGGCGACGACTCCGATGACTAGACCTAATAAACGCTACAGTGTATATACAAGCCACCCGTAACCGCCGGAGGCACGTCCACCGCCGAGTCTCTGCTGACCGAAGGGGTGGCCCTGACGCGGTCCGCTCCGCTCGGGCCACTTCGTGGAGACCACTGCGTGGAGACCACTGCGTGGAGACCACTGCGTGGAGACCACTGCGTGGAGACCACTGCGTGGAGACCACTGCGTGGAGCTGTCCTCCCGGAGGGAGCCACCCCAACGGAGTTGCCCCGCGGGAGCGCCGCCGGAGGCACACGCCCACCGCCAAGTCTCTGGCTGACCGAAGGGGAGGCCCTGATTACGCGGTCCGCTCCGCTCGGGCCACTTCGTGGAGACCACTGCGTGGAGCTGTTCTCCCGAAGGGAGACTCCCCAACGGAGTTGCCCCGCGGGAGCGCCGCCGGAGGCACCAGCAGGCAGCGCACTAGCTGATGGCCCTGCCGGGGGCACGGTGGCCGCTCCGCTCGGGCCACTTCGTGGGACCACTGCGTGGAGCTGTCCTCCCGGAGGGAACCACCCCAACGGAGTTGCCCCGCAGCAGAGCCGCCGGTAGCACAGGGACTCGCTAGTGGTAGGGCCGCGGTCCATGGCATCGCGTCCTGCACGTAATCACGTGGATATCTTTGCCAGATTCTGGCAGGCGGTGCGGCTCGTCGTTTAGGGCCAAAAGACGCGGCACGTGAGAGCCCAACACCCGATAGCGTGTGGGGCGGGCTGGGTATAAGTGGGTGGTCTGCGCCCGTCGGGGGTGGATGTGCTCGCTCCGGCACGGTGAACCTCTCCTTGTACGCACGGTGTCTTTCCCCCGGTCCCACGCTTCTCGATCAGTGCCACCCCACGCCCCAGCGCCGCTGTCCGCCGGTGCAGCCCAATACTTTTCAGCGCGCGTCGCAGCGCTAGATCGCTCCACAAAATTTGGCGCCACTCGCGAGCGAAAATTTCCGCCCCGTGCTAGGCTCTTCTGGACCAGACTCGGTGCCGCTTTTTCTCAACCCCCCGTCATGTCTGCCGAGCCCAATCCCCTCGTGGTGTTTGCGACGGTTGCGTCGATCATCGGTGCCGTTGTTGCGTACTACTTTCTCCAACAATCGAAGAAAAACACGCCCGTGTTGAAGCCGGACGAGTTTCAGAAGTTCCCGCTCATCCAAAAGACCCGCGTGTCGCACAACTCGTGCGTGTATCGGTTCGGACTCCCCAAGTCCACCGACCGCTTGGGGCTCCCGATCGGCCAGCACATCTCGATCGGCGCCGTCATCAACGGCAAGGAGGTTGTGCGCCTGTACACGCCCATTCTGACCGACGACGAGTTGGGGTACTTTGACCTCCTCATCAAAACTTACGAAAACGGAAACATCTCGCGCCACGTGGAGCTGAAGAAAATCGGCGACACCATCGAGGTGCGCGGGCCCAAGGGATTTTTCCACTACCAGCCCAATATGGTGAAGGAATTTGGCATGATTGCCGGCGGTACGGGGCTCGCCCCAATGTACCAGGTGATCACCGCCGTGTTGAAGAACCCAAACGACCGCACCAAGATCTCGCTCGTGTACGCCAACGTGCTGGAAGACGACATCTTGTTGCGCGACGAATTGGAGGCCTTGGCCCGCACCCACGCGGACCAGTTCTCGGTGCACTACGTGTTGAACAACCCGCCCGAGAACTGGACCGGCAGCGTGGGCTTTGTGTCGCCGGAGCTCATGGAGAAGCACTTGCCCGCGCCCTCCGACTCCATGAACTTGTTGATCTGTGGCCCGCCACCCATGGTCAGCGCCATGAAGCGCGCCGCCGTGGGCTTGGGCTTCGCAAAGGCAAAGCCCGTCTCCAAGTTGGGCGACCAGGTGTTTGTTTTCTAGACTGTGTATAGCAATAGCAACATGTGCAGCCCCCTCTTCTCTGTAGCAACGCAGCCACAGGCACAAACGGCGGGCCCGCGGTCCTCCCTTCGGGAGAACAGCCCCACGCAGTGGTCCCCACGAAGTGGCCCGAGCGGAGCGGCGCGCGTGCCCCCGGCAGGGCCATCAGCCAGTGCGGTGTCTGCTGGTGCCTCCGGCGGCGCTCCCGCGGGGCAACTCCGTTGAGGGGCCTCCCTTCGGGAGAACAGCTCCACGCAGTGGTCTCCACGAAGTGGCCCGAGCGGAGCGGACACCGTGCCCCCGGCAGGGCCATCAGCATTCAGTGACAGACCGTAGATGGCGTGCCTCCGGCGGCGCTCCCGCGGGGCAACTCCGTTGGGGTGGCTCCCTCCGGGAGGACAGCTCCACGCAGTGGTCTCCACGAAGTGGCCCGAGCGGAGCGGACTGCGGCCCGCGCTAGGCCCCTCCTTTTCTGTCAGCCTGGCAGTGCTTCAACGGTGTTGGGGCATCCCTTTGGGAGCACCCTCGGACTGGCTCGAGCGGAGAGGACTGGCGGACTGGGGCTCCCTCTGGTTGTCCGTGCAGCCTCCAGTTTTGCAGCCAAGCACGTGCCCTGTGAGTGTTGCGAGCCCCGCACCCACGTTTTGAGTGACTTGGGCCGGCAGCAATGATAGGCGGACCGGCGCTGTCGCCACTCTTTTCCACTCGCTACTGTTGCACCAGGGCGCTACTTGCTATCACTGTGTACTTCCTTTGACCTACATCTACGCTCTATGGTATTTGCGTGTGTTTCTGCGGTCCAGGCCGCCGGCGTGCTCGGAGCGGTTTCCGCGCTTGCAGGACTCGCAGCGGCCTCCGTTATCCCGCCGGCAGACGGCTGGGAGCCGGCGAGGGACAACTACATCGTCAACGCAATCAACTCGGAGCAGACCGAGATCGACATCCAGAACGTGTTGCGGCTGCCCACAAACTTCCCCAATTTTCCGCCCATCCAGGCGCGTCCGCACGCAAAAGAGCGCACGCTTCGTGAGGGCCACATCCCGCAGTATGTGCTCGATTATGCTCCACATGTCCACTTGTACTCGGAGGAGCGGTACATGCCGTACGACATTGGCGATTTTGTTACCCACATGCACGCGGTTCGCGAAAACGGCACTGTGCTCCACCACACGGTGGGCGAGGGCGCCATGAACTTGTCGGTGCTTGCCAATTTGTCGAGCGCGGGGCATCGCACCCGCGACATCTTTTTGACCAGCAATGAGGATTTTGACACGGACCCGGATTGGATCACGGGCGTGCACAACAAGCCGTCGATGATCGACGGCGAAATCGCACATGCGCCCGCCACCCTCATCGTGGTCGACAAGGGCAACGGGTGGGTGGACTCGTTCTGGTTCTACTTCTACTCGTTCAACTTGGGCCCGTTTGTGTCGGGCCTGGGTCCCTACGGCAACCACGTGGGCGACTGGGAGCACTCGCTCGTGCGCTTCTACAAGGGGAAACCGATCATTGTGTGGCTCTCGGCACACGGCGGCGGCGGCGCGTACTACTACCCGAACTTGGAGAAGTCGCAGACCGAGCCCACGCACCCGATCATCTTCTCGGCGCGAGGCACCCACGCCAACTATGTATCTGTAGGGCAGCACCCGCACGACTTGCCGTACGCGATCTTGCTGGACTTCACCGACCGCGGCCCGCTCTGGAACCCGGCGAAGAACTACTTGGGCTACACGTACGACGGCCACACCGTGCACCCAGCAGTGAAAAACAGCAACCCCAAGCACACAGGCCGCGAGCTCGAGTACGACAACTGGTTGGCGTTCGAGGGCCACTGGGGGGACAAACAGCTTCCCTTGACAGACCCAAGACAGCTGTACCTGCTCATCGCCGGATACCACCACATCGACGGGCCCACAGGACCACTAACAAAGAACTTGCTCCGCATCCTGCCGTGCCAGAGGGGGAAATGGTGGAACTTCTGGCAGGGCTGCAACATCCGCGAAAACATCAAGTGGGGGATCGGCATGGAGAGCGAGGGCTACAACTGCGGGAACGTATTCATCCACGTGAGACCAAAGTGGCTTCGCCTGCTCTTGAACAGGGTGACCTGGGGCGGCGGCTTCTGCTACATCATTGACTTACTCTACGGATAGGCAGCAGTCGAGCATTCTCCCGAAGGGAGCCACCCCAACGGAGTTGCCCCGCGGGAGCGCTGCCGGAGGCATACGCCCACGCGTGTGTCCTGGCTGACCTAAGGGAAGTCGGGGGCATGGGTCCGCTCCGCTCGGGCCACTTTGTGGAGGCCGCTGCAGGCAGTCCTCTAGAAGGGAACGAGGGCACTGTGGTCTCTAGACACTACCTCCATATGCAAACATACACACTATAATACACGTAACCTAGATCCAATGTAGGCCCGTGCCATTTCAGGTGGCTGCCTAGGCTGCCAGCAGCCCGTTCGGTTGGCTGCAAAACGGTTGCATTCCTGCACTCAAACAGTATGCAGTGTCGGAGCATCAACGCTACGGCACCGACACTGCGCTGCGATGGCCCTGCCGGGGGCACGGTGTCCGCTCCGCTCGGGCCACTTCGTGGAGACCACTGCGTGGAGCTGTTCTCCCGAAGGGAGCCACCCCAACGGAGTTGCCCCGCGGGAGCGCCGCCGGAGGCACCGGCAGAGCCAGAATTACAGGGAAAGCAGACGAAAATGCCGACCAAAAAGTCCGTGAGTCATGGCGTGCAGGCACGGAAAAGGTCTTCGGCACACGGCGTTGTGCCTGTTGGCGGCAGGAAAAAAATATTGCGCAGCGCATGCGGTGCGACCGTTCCACAGGGTGGGCCCCTGGTCTGCTCCGCCTATACTACTCTTTTCTGGGACTGAGATTCCTTGGCGTATCTATATCGGTTGCACAGGGCCAGTACCGGAAACTTAGAATGTCGAAAGAGTCAGGTCTGTCCCGTGATGTGGATACAGACTCGTTGTCCTATAGCGCGAGCCCGCGCGATGAGCATCTCGGCGGCAGTATTCGCGGGACTCGCGCCAGTATGGGCGCGGGCTCGTCTGGCACCTCGAGGTGGACAAACTTTGTGGACTCGTTCCGCCGGTCACAGCCCATCCTTTTGTACGATGAGTACGACTATGAGCGTTTGACCGATATCGAGAAGGCCAACATCAACACCTCGCTGTCGCCGCTCCAGCGCAAGTTGAAGGGTCGCCATTTGCAGATGATTGCAATCGGGTCTTCCATCGGGACCGGGTTGTTTGTCGGGTCAGGTGGTGCTCTTAGCGTTTCTGGGCCATTGGGGGTGATCATCGCATGGGTGTTGACCGGGTCTGCCATTTTCTGCACAATCCAGGCCATGGGCGAGTTGGCGGTCACGTTCCCCATCTCCGGAAGCTTCAACGTGTTCGCCAGCAGGTTCATCGACCCGTCCGTTGGGTTTGCCGTTGCCTGGAACTACTTCTTCCAGTTTTTGGTGCTTTTGCCGCTCGAATTGGTGGCGGGCTCCATCACCATGAACTACTGGCACACTGGGGTAAATCCCGACGTTTGGGTGCTAATCTTTTACATCTTGGTTGCAACCATAAATTTCTTTGGTGTGCGCATCTACGGAGAGGCCGAGTTTGTGTTTTCCTTCGTCAAGGTTGTTGCTGTTGTTGGGTTCATTTTGGTTTCGCTTGTGATTGCCTGTGGTGGTGCTCCCAACAACCCTACTCACGCGCCAATCGGTGTCAAGTACTGGCGGGACCCTGGTCTCTTTGCCAACGGGTTTAAAGGTGTATGCTCTGTGTTTGTCACGTCTGCGTTTTCGTTTGGCGGTACCGAATTGGTTGGGCTCACGGCTGCCGAAAGCGAAAACCCACGCAAGGAGATCCCGCGTGCCACCAAGCAGGTGTTTTGGAGAATCATTATGTTCTACATGATCTCGCTCACGTTGATTTGCTTTTTGGTTCCGTCCAACAACAAGCGGCTTTTGGGCTCGAGTTCTGTGGATGTGACCGCGTCGCCGTTTGTGATTGCTATCAACTCTGGCGGCATTAGCGGGTTACCATCGGTGATGAACGCGGTGATTTTGATCTCAGTGATTTCCGTCGGTTCGCTGTCGGTGTACGCCACCAGTAGAACCCTTACCGCATTGGCAGAGCAAGGGTTGGCCCCAAAGATATGTGGGTATATTGACCGCGCAGGACGGCCGCTCGTGGCCATCGTCATCACGAACGTGTTTGGGCTTCTCTCATTCATTGCAGCGCTGGGGAAACAGGATCAAGTGTTTGACTGGCTCTTGAGCATTTCCGGATTGCTGTCGATATTCACATGGCTCTCGATCTGCGTGGCCCACATTCGGTTCCGCCGAGCACTCAAGCAGAGAGGAAGAGGAACAGACGAATTACTTTTCAAATCACAAACAGGAGTGATTGGATCGTGGTATGGAGCAATTCTCAACACACTCGTGTTGGTGGCCCAGTTCTGGATCTCGCTCTTCCCACTCGGAGAAGCACCAAACGCATCAGGCTTCTTCCAAAGCTACCTCGGATTCGTGGTGCTCGTGGTGTTCTACGTGGGACACAAAGTGTGGAAGGGAAACTGGATCCTCTTCATCAGAGCAGAAAACATGGATATCGATATGGGCAGAAGAGAACAAGATATGGAAGCCCTCAAGGCAGAATTGGAGGAAGAAAGAAAAGAATTGGCACAAATGCCGTTCTGGTATAGATGGCATAAGTTTTGGTGTTAGGATAGAATATACAAATTGGGCATTTTACTCTTGGGCTGCAACCTTTGCAGCCATTGGGCACCTGCCCTTAAGTAGATAGTGCGGCTGTGACATCCGCTCCGCTCGGGCCACTTCGTGGAGACCACTGCGTGGAGCTGTCCTCCCGGAGGGAGCCACCCCAACGGAGTTGCCCCGCGGGAGCGCCGCCGGAGGCACCACTGGCCCGTTCTCGCTCGCCGACTGCGTGCGCACGTAACTGCCGAGCATCGCTTCCCCACGAAAAAAAACATCCAACCGACTGAATCAAACAGCGTGCTGCTCTCGCCTTACCGCAGCAGATACAGAAGCAGGCGATGTCTACGCACTACCCGACGTTCAGCCGGTCATCCGGCGGGCTAAGTAGCGTGTTCAAGTCGTTTACAAAATCGCTCAAGTCTTCTACTGTGCAGAATAACACGCCCATACTGGTGAACCCGAAAGTTGTAGGTGGGGGCGCTGACCAGCAGGTACTTTTCAATCAGCTTGCCAATGGCCCTACACTTCACAGCCGTGGAGTTGCCGCTCAGAAAATGGCCGAATCCTTAGATAAGTACGCCATTTCGTCCATCCCCGAGATCTGGTACGCGGCAAGAGACTTGTGTGAAGTGGCTGCCAGCGGCAGTAGTGTACAGGGCCTGGGCTTTGGGGCCGGCGGTGGGGCCAGCGGCGGTGGATCTGGTGGTGCGGGCTCTACGGTGTCTACAACTGCTTCATTTGTGCGAAGCAGCGCCGTACAGCTCCTCCTACGGTGCATCGAACAAGACCACACCATGAGCACGAGCGTGCGATTGGTGTACTTCCAGGATATAGTGCGGTACTGCCGCCACAACACGCGCCTTGACCCGGATTTTGATGTGTTTATGCGGGCGCTTGCCCAGCTTACAAATGACGGCAGGGACGTCTACGAGTTGCTTATCTACCATTCGGAGGAGAATTTGGTTTCGTTTTTAGATTCAAACTTGGCTGCTGTAGGTGCGTGGTACACGCGGGTGGTGGCAGCTGCGGACCCTGGCTCGCTCTCCACCATTGTTTCTGCCGCCACCACGTCGTCTGCAGACGTAGCGACGATGTCAACGCGACCCAGCTCCATCATATCGCCGTCTATCACTGCCGCCTCGGAACCCGAGTCTGCCGGTGTATCTTCAGCAGCAGCAACAGCAGCAGCGGCGGTGGCGGCCGGAAAAGTGGTGGGCCTGGGCCCACCAGTACACCCGGTGGTTTCAGCAATCAAAATCATGGTGGAATTGGTGCGGTTCACCAACAATGTTCTAAAGTTCAACTACAATATAATCGACGAGCCCGGATTAGCCCGCGTGATAGCGAGACTGGTGGCTGTGGGCACTGACGTTTGCATGAGAGAGCATGCTATGGCGAGCCAAAGCAGTGGCAAAGTGGGTGCGGAGAGTTTGGTTTCGGCGGTTAGCTCGCGTGCTGCTGGTGCTGCGTTAGAGCCGGAGGGGTCTACATCTGCAATGGCTCTGGTGACGCTGGACACTACCGCAGGTAATGCCCCACCCAAACACAACACCACTTCTGAATTTGTCTCTCTTCTCCATTCGGTCGTTATGTACGGTCACATCCCACTGCAGTGCTTTTCGGAGGTTATCAAATTCTTCTGCTGTAGCTACACCGTGTGCCCGGAACCAACTTGGGACACTGTGTGCCACCTTTCTACCGACGCCAACCAGTACTTGGTTATTTCCAGTTTATGCGAGGTTGTACTGAGTGATGACTTGGTGAAAGAGCATCTTAGCTCGTCTTGCACGCACGAGGCGGCTGCTACATGTGCTGCGCTCGGGGCCATTCTCCTTCTCGAACGCATCCACATATTCTTCACGCACGATGGCCGCGGCAACAGCTTCGAATACATCTACGGACTCGTGCTCAAGGCACTTCAAACTTGCCTTTCGTACAACGTGCCGTGTCTCGTCACTGCATACCTCAAGTCGCTCAACAGACTCTTTCTGGCTGAGTACACCAGCATATTCCAAAAACTCTTCCCGTTTCTGGTTTGGTACTCACCAAAGCTTTCGATGTATGATGTGATGAACGCCGTTTCGTTGAACTCACATCAAGACGAGGAGTTGTGGAAACTGTTGTGCTTGCGTCTCCAAGCGTTGTACGAGCAGCACCACGTACTCCAGACGCCCAGGGACAAGTTGATCGATCTTTATTTGCACCACCATACCAAACTCTCGGACAAAACTATCCTGTTTGTGCTTCAGGCGTACGAAGATGAAAAGCTCTGTGTGTGCCATGCAAACCCACAATGGCGCGAAAACTCCTTTAGGCTTCTCGATTACTTCTACCATAGCAGCACTGTGCTGCCTGAAATACAAGTGAAAACTTTAGGCGTAATTGGAGCCGCAATGGCATTGTCAGTGGATACAGCAGACTTAGAGATCTTGGTAGATGTTTTCAAAAAGAGCAGCGAGGCTCCAATTGAAAGAGATGTGCATGAAAGAGATGTGCTTAATTGCCTTCGGGAAATGGTTATCCGCGAGCTGTCACGATGCCCGGTAAAAGAATACAAGGAGTTGCTAGATATCTATGCCACTGCATGTCGCCGTCTTGATAGCACAAAAAAGCCTGCACCCGCAGCTGGTGAACCAACAACCACAGAGTCGCCTGAAACGGCCTCATTTGCATACATCTTCTCCGAAGCCTTTTGTACACTCCTCGTCGTCAACTCCACCACCGACCCACTCAAAGCCCAACTCACTTACTCAACACTTCTATCGGTGTGTCACCTGGCAATTGCATCCAAGAATGTGCGTGTACTTCTTGTGATATCACGCTGTCTCGTGCGCTTAAGATGCACAAGCGAGGGCTATTACTACTTTTCCGCACCGTCCGATATGGCAGGTTTAGCAACTGCCGTAGGCCGCAACATTAATGAGCCAAGCTACAAAAAGTACGACCACATTTGGGTATACCCTGAGCTGTTGGAATATCTACCGGAGGAATACTTTGGCCAGCCCAGTCGACGGCTTGTGACTCCGTTACATACACGTTCGCACTCTCATTCACAGACACTGCCACAGCAGCTGCAACAGCCGCTGCATCCGCAACCGCAATCGCATCCGCATCTGCAATCCAAGCCACAAATTCAACAGCAACAAGAGCACCTGGAAGTATTGATCATGGATATCACCGGCTGGTTCGATGTTGTCCTTGAAATTCTTCAAAATTTCGTTGGCTGGGAAATATACACCTTTATTTGGGCGCATTTCTGTCCACAGTTAGCCAACATGAGGCTATTCACCCACAGCCAAAGACAGATTGCCCGTCTCCGTGTAATTATCTGTGACCAACTCACGCTCAACTTCCCGTCCCAGATCGTGATCCCTGAGCGTACTACGAAACCTGATCTCCAAATCATGTTCGTGCGGACGCTCTCTGCACTCATGGGATACCACACTCAGTTCTCTAAACAAGACCAAGACCTGATCATCAATGCATTGATTTTTGGATTGGGGTCATGGGAAAAAACAGCTATCCCCTGTATCCATATTTTGACTGTTTGCTGCTATGAGACCCCGCTTAGTGTCAAAAAGTTTTTGTCGGTTATTTTGACCCAGTTGCAGACGAGAATTTCGTCTCAGTTGGCGGCGGCCCCAACACTTGAGTTTTTGCTTTCGCTTATAAATTTGGAAACTCTCACTTCGAATTTCACCTTGGATGAGTATAGGCGGGTGTTTGGAATTGCGTTCAAGTATATACAAGGAAGCAGTGAGCGTGTTGGAGGAAGTGGACCAGACGGGGTAGCTGATACTTCTGGCAACGTGCAGACCCATGGAGTCGATGCGGTCGTAGACATCACTCCGTCGACATCAACGCAGTCTACAGCCATTATTTCGCGGTACGTACTTGTGCTTTCATACCAGGTGATTGCCAACTGGTACCTCAAGTTGGGAATGGATGATAGAAAACAGCTCTCTAGTTTCCTTATCCGCAACTTGGTTTCTCTGAGCTGCAATGACAGGGAGACAATGGCGTTTGTGGATTTGATCACTAGGTTTACCTACTCAAACACAAGCCTACAAGGTGGAAGACCGAGCGGTGGCGATATCACTGACGGTGTTACTAGTGCGGGCAACTGGCTCGTTGGCGAAACTATACTCTCAATTTCCACCAATGGCACAAAAGGGATATCAGACTTGTCTATTCGGCGTCCAACGGGTACTTCTTCGATGTCGCTTACACTCCGTAGCCCAGAGTTTTTAAATGGTCCTGTGCCGACTCCTCTCGTGACTGCAAACCATATGCTTCTCCAGCTTTTCAACAGCATGGACCTTCACCGGGCAAAACCTATCCCGCTCATCGAAGACCCACTGACTACACGTGCGCTTGCTGCTATTGACCGGATCCCGACGATTGAGTTCCATAAAGTGGGGCTTGTGTACGTCGGACCTAACCAATCGGATGAGACGTCAATCTTGGGGAACAGAGTGGGGTCACAAGCGTACGAGGAATTCCTCGACAACATCGGGACACTCTTCAAGCTTCAAAACTGCAGAGACATCTACGTAGGAGGACTCGACACCGAGCTGAACACCGACGGGGAGTACGCCATCTACTGGAAGAGTAAGATCCAACAAGTGATTTTCCACACCACGACGCTCATGCCAAACAATGAAAATGACAAGTGGTTCGAGTTGAAAAAGAGACACATAGGCAACAACTACGTCAATATCTTTTTCGACTGTCTGGGGTTGCCCTTCAACTTCAATGTGATCAAGAGTCAGTTCAACTTTTTGAACATAGTGATCCAGCCGCATTCAGTTCGTAATGGCCACGGAGTGGCGGTGGCCACTGGAATTGCCGGCGGTAGTGGATTCAGCCGTGGCCATCACGGAGACGCGGGTTCCATGACATACTACAAGGTGCAAACCATCCGACGCGCAGGAGTGCCAGCCATCTTCGCCACATGCCACTTCAAGATTGTGTCACTGGAACAACTCCCGAGCTTTATTCGCAATTTGGCGATTCTAGCGAACCAGTTGGCAACAGTGTGGCACGCACCAGGCGAAAGCTTACTGAACTGGGCACGGAGACTCGAGCAGATCAGAATACTCAAAGCGAAAACGATCAAGAACCACGAAGCACTCAAAGAAGAGCAACAGCAGCAGCAACAGCAGCAGCAAATGGACGGAGGCATGGTTGCAGGCACAAACACTGCCCAACTGTTCCTCGAGCAATTGCGCGAACACCCAGCACACCCAACTGGAGTAAATACAGACACCGTTAAGTTCGAGTACGTGGGCGCCGGCGAGCTGGCACTCTTCGAGGCACTCGAATTCAATTCTTATACATAGGACAGTAATAGACGATACTACATCATGGTGCCTCCGGCGGCGCTCCTGCGGGGCAACTCCGTTGAGGTTGGCTCCCTCCGGGAGGACAGCCCCACGCAGTGGTCTCCACGAAGAGGCCCGAGCGGAGCGGACGTGCGAGCCCCCGGCATGGCCACCAGCTCTTACAAGGAGCAGAGGGGCCGCTGTGCCTCCGGCGGCGCTCCCGCGGGGCAACTCCGTTGAGGCGGCTCCCTTCGGGAGGGGGAGGACATGTGGACTACCAAGGTAGCGAGTCTCTGGCGGCGTTACTGGTAGTTGCAGCATCCCGCACGTGCATGTGCAGACACTTTCGCACAGGAATCTACCGGCCGGACTTTGCCCAGCCCGAGTATCGCCGATAGCGCGATGGATCAGATTATGCAATAATGGCGACAATCATGTGCCACGGCCTGCCTCGGCCTGCCACAACGACCCCAGATTAGCGTCGCATACCGCCACCAGCCCCTCACCTACACCTCCTCTCCCGCTAAACCCGTCTATCGGGGTTAAAAGCTTAACTTTGGACTGGCATCAGATTGCGCGGGCCGTATAGCGTCACTAGAAGCAACGGTCGCTATGACGTCGGGTTGCGCGCAGGCAATTGCTATCGAAACGTAGCAAATGGGGCAGCCCGTATCCCTTAGATAACCAATTGAGCAGCCGCATGTTCCTGCTGAGTTTCCCCCTAGCCGGTTAGAATACTCAAGTACGCAAGTATGCACAAGCTTTCCCGTCCTAGTACATATTCTTTTGCACGGCTAGAGGCTCACTAGCTGCGAGCGCCAGGAAGTCGCGTGGCAGCCACAATTTCAAATGGATGTGCTGCTGCAGAGGGTACCGAAGAACGCCAGCGCGCGTGCTAGGCGCGGCTTTCGCAGCCAGACAGCGAGGTCGAAACACTATAACGTCTTCTCTACCACCGCACCGGAGTTCCTGAGGTTGTATCGAAGGCGCACGGGGAGCGATTCCCCGCGGCTGAATCCGTCTGTAGTCATGGCTGCTGGCGCTATTGCTGTCGCGACAGCAAGCACACTGCGCCCTTTCAGTTCTCGATGGCGGCGGGGTCCGGGCGCGGCAAATAAGTCAGCAGCACAGAGCGAAAAAAAAAAAATTAAAGAAAAAAAAAAAAAAAGAAATGAAGAGCGAGTCGATTTTATTTAAGACCCTTCACCTCCCATTAGTAATCTTGCTGAGCAGGCGCTCTGAACAGCTGGGCAGTACATATACCGTTCAGCGAACAACCAGAAGCCAGAGGCACTCGACACACGGCTCCAGCAGCAATCGCGCGTGAGGGAGTCCACAGCAAGAAAACTTGACTGCTAAAGAGCAAAGCAGTGCGAATAGCGCAGCGCAGTGTGCTACATAGACTTGGATTGTGGAGAATCGCGTGTCGATCGCATTCCCAATCAAAAAGAACCCGGGCATCCATAGAGAACTGTGCCAATAACCCCTAAGGCTAAACAGAGCCTCCCACCTAGCCAATTCAGAGCCGTAGCACTGGGTCTACAGTCAGTGAATCATCTCCACACACACCAGTACACCCAGCTGTTGGTTTCGCATCCACGTTTTACGCCCGTTACCCACGCAATGGACCCATCTCCAACGAAACAGGCCATATTGTCGGTGCAAAAGACGCTTGCGTCGCAGCATGAGGCCATGGACACTCTCCGAAGCCAGTACACGAGCGACGAGTACTCGATCGAGCAGCTTCTTCAGTCGCTCGATATCCTTTTTGACTCTTCCGTTTATCACCGAGGCAAAATTGTTTTGTGTGGTATCGGCAAGTCATACAAAATCGCCACCAAATTGGTCGCCACGCTTAACTCATTGGCGATCCAGTCGTCGATTTTGCATCCGCTGGAGGCGCTTCACGGCGATTTGGGCATGCTTCGCGACGGCGATGTGTTGGTATTTGTGACGGCGCTGGGCAACACGCCCGAGTTGCTCAGTTTGCTCCCGCACATTTCCCAGCAAATCCCCATCATTTTGCTTACTTGTAGTCGCGGGTCCAAATTGGAGCGCTGCGCTCAAGTCAAGAGCTTGATGTACGCGGAGTTACCTGCACACCTCAAGGAGGAGGTGATACACGGCGTGCCCGCACCGACCGTCTCCACCACCATAACGCTAGCGCTTGCTGATGCGACGATATTGGCGCTCTCTGAGTTGATTGAGGAGGATGTGTTGAAGCGCAAAGTGTCGTTCTCCACCAACCACCCGGGAGGCGCCATTGGGGCCAGTTTGAGCCACTTGAATGTGAATTTGCTTGGTAAGCCGAGCACCCCTACTGCCAGTACCTCGCCAACGGCGCCCGCCGCATTACTGCTGGCGACGAGCCCGTCCGGAGGGAACAGCATTGGAAGTAGCGTAGGCGCCGCGATCCACTCGCACAGCATAGGCGCGGGTGCATCCACCTTAGCCACGGCGAGACCATCAAGAGCACAGTCACCACCAAAAAGAGCCCCTTCTTCGCAAATATCGGCCACGTCGCTTCTCAGCCTCACACAAATAGGAAACAGCTTTTCAACCCAGCAAGCAGCGCCAAAAGCTGCAACGGGGAAAACAAACATGTTCTCAATCGCGCTGTCTGCGTCGTCGGACGACGACGAAGAGCCACCAGCAACACGCGCTGCAAGCCTCCGTGCGAAAATCGAAGAGCGCCCGGGTTCCACCCTTCACATCAAGGAGCTGGTCTTCTTAGCATGTACCAAGGCGGAATTCTTGGACTGGCTCGCGATGTACGATTATGTGGTAGCAGAGAGAGTGGGGGGAGCTCGTTTGGCAGCAGACGCAAATGCGATACGAGCAGTGTACCGGCGGAAGGCAAAGTCAGCGGCAGGAGCATTGGCACCAGGCGAGTGGACGCCGTCGAACTACTTTGCGATATTCTTGCCGCTAGATGCATAGCAGCACGGCGATTTGCAGCCAAAAGAATCCGCGACAGCTACAAAGATGAGCCTTGCGGAGTATAAATATGAATTATAGACGTTAAACACAGGAGAAAATAAAAACTATAGACAGATCGTATAAACAAGATAAAATGGTCCTTTGGACTTTTTAAGTAAAAAAATGCCACACACACGAGACTGAACAGCCCCACGCAGTGGTCTCCACGAAGTGGCCCGAGCGGAGCGGACACAGTGCTCCCGGCAGGGCCTCCCCTTTGGTCCAGAGATACACGGGTGGGCGAGTGCCTCCGGCGGCGCTCCCGCGGGGCAACTCCGTTGAGGGTGGTTCCCTTCGGGAGGACAGCTCTAAGCGGTGGTGTGTATAAAGTGGGTGTAGCGGCAGGGCTAGGATGATCTTTCGGCTTCGAGCAATGCTGTTTCCGCCACGATGATCATCTTCTCCACCAGTGCCAAATGCTTGCCGTAGGTGTTTTTGCTCAGGATTTGCTTCAAGTACTGGCGCAATTTGAGCACGAGAAGCTTCTTTTCGTCGCTTTTTGCGTCGAATCCTTCGACGAGTTTCTGGATCACGTAGTTGGCGTACTGATCTTTCATCATGAGTGCAAGTGGCGACGAGTCGCTCACTTCGCCGTCGAGTTGTTCGTTATCGATCATCACTTCGTGGAGAATCCGCTTGCGCTGCTGTAACGAGCCAAACTTGATACATTTTTCAATCACGTTCAGCGCAAACTTGTGCTTCGAGAATTGCACCACCGATCCCAACACAATCTTGAGGATTTCTTCGCGGTCTTTGGAGTTCCCGCGTTCCAAGATGTGTTGCATCACGTAGTTCCCGTATTGGTCTTGAATCAAGTAGAAAATGAATCCATTCAACTCTTTCAAGATCTTCAGTTGGTCCTCCGGGCTTGAGTGTTCCAAGAGTCTTTGGATCACCCGGCATCCGTACGGGTGTGTGCTCAAGTGGTAGATCTGGTTGTCGAATGATTCCAACACAAATGTGATGTGCTCGAACGGGATCCGCTCGATTGCCTTCTGGATTACGTGGTTACCGTTCTGGTCCTTCGCACACACAAGTACGCTGCTGCGCAACTCGTCAATGAGCCGAATCTGGTCTGCCAACTCAATGGCTTCGAGCGCCCGCTGCACAACTCTGCACCCGTACATTTGCAAGGACAAGTCATAAATGTGGCCCAACATACCCTCGAGTAAAATCTTCTTTTGTGTCTTCAGACCGTACTCAAAGTATTTTTGAATCACGTAGTTCCCAAACACATCGGTCATGAGTTCAAATGAGATGTCTCTAATTTCGTTAAAAATTACCTCTTTTTCCTCGTTGGACGCGGACGGGAGCTGCTGTTGAATAAACCGCAGTCCGTGCTGATCCTTGGTGAACTCAATCGCGTGTCCATAAATGTCTTTGAGGTAGTACTCTTTACCTTTAAAGTTAGAGCGCACCTCCTCCAAAAGAGGCGACCGGTAGATATGTGGTGGTTTTGACGTTGACCCCGCTGGGCTTGCGCTGCCAGTTCCACTACCCCCACTGCCTCCTGCTGCGGCACCTGTTCCGTTACGACCCTTCCTTTTGCCATTGGGGCCCGAGCCACCATTGCTGGGACCGACTGAGCCCGTGCTGTTATTTATCACAGCAGGACCAGATGAAGATCCAGAACTGGGCGAGCCCTTGGAAACAGGCGATTTGACTCGCGTTCTCTCATGCTCTCCAGAACCACCTCCAGGCGCTCCAGACCGTCCGTTTGGCAGGCCCATATGGGGCGGTGGAGGTGGTGGCGGTGACACAGCAGCTCCATACATCATATAGGGGTTAAACTGAGGGAATCCAAATCCTTGGCCACGGTTCAACCCTATACTAGCAATGTGCTGCTTGTGTTCGGAGTCGCCGGAGACTACAGCGGAATTTGTGCCCTCATTGGACGCCTCATTGGACACCTCATTCTTCGACTCCTTTCCGTCCCCTTGTTCTGAGGACACGGGTGCACCCAGGGGCCCCTGGGGCCCCTGAGATACGTGAGAACCTGGTTGCTGCTGCTGCTGCTGCGGTGGCGGAGGCTGAAACGCGCCAGCAACAGCCTGATTATACATCATTTCGTATATGCTTGGGTCAATAAACTGCGTTGGCGGTGAGGGCACCATAAACGGCGCGCCAGTGCCACCGCCGCCTGCTCCGGTTTGTCTGTATCCGAGCCCATCCATAAAGTAGTTGTAGCCTCCTGGAACAGGCATGCCGCCTGGTATGAAGGATGTGGCTGTGGCTGGGTTCCAGATATTATGGCCCGAAGCTCCTCCAGCTTGTCCCCCCGTTGGTCCATGAGGGTGCCCATGGGGATGTCCATGGGGGTGTCCGTGGGCATGTGGGTTATGCTGCAGCTGCTGGTGGAACCGCGGGCTATCGAGCTGTGGCGGCGCGGTCTCGGCTGTCGACGACAACACAGCAGTGGCCTGTATGGGCGAACTGTTGTTGTAGTTGTCGATTTTCTCGGAGATGGACTGGTGGCGCGAGTTGCGGTTCAAGTTCTCGTTGAGCGACCCGTGTGGGCTTATCACGACGGGCTTGGCCACTTCGTGGTTGAACGACGTGCGCCGCGACCCGACTCCGCCGCCCGTTCCACTCACAAGCACTCCGCCCACCAGCTCCGCGTCGCTGTGGCTGTGGCTGGTGCCCGCGTTCGAGTTTGCGCTGCTGGCGTTGCTGCCGCTGCTCGCAGACGTGGCCGAGGCGCCACTCGAAAGACTCAAGCCGTGCATGCCGCCGGCCAACTCGATGTCGCGGGTGGCGTCTGCCACCGACGCAAATTTACGGAGGAAACTGTCCTGTGGCGGGTGTCTACTGGCGATCCCACCGGAGATCGACGCGGTGCCAAAGTTGATCCGACCAGCTGTTCCAGCGGCACCTCCTCCGGCACCACCGGACACGCCGCCGGCACCGCCGCCAACACCGTATTGGCCGTGCGGTCCCGCGCCACCAGCACCAGCACCCGCGTGTGGGCCGTAGCCTGAAGACACCACGGGCGCCGTGATGGCCAGAAGCGAGCCGCGCTTCAAGCCAAAGAGCTCGTGGTCGATATCGCTGCCGTCATTGAACGAAAAACGTCTTAATCCCCCACCAGGAGAGGCAGCGGCGCCCGATCCCGGGCCAGTGGCAACGGCTGCGGACCCGGCCTGTGGCGGCTGGAAATTGGGCGGGTCGGCGCTGGTGAAATACTTAGCAACAGAAGGGTCCACCTGGTCAAGCACTGACCGGTAAGCGGGCGGTATGGATGAGGAACTCGACGAGTTAGACCATATGGTTTCGGAGGGCATGGCTCAAAGGGGAGACGGATGAGAGCGAGTATTTGATTGCTGGTGCAGTGCGCAGTGCGACGGTTCGAATGCGGGTCGATGCGTGTGTATGGCAACCAGAAGGCTCGTGAACTAGCGGCTCTACGGTCACTACGGGCAATGTATGTACAAGGAGCGCCTGCCTACTGAATCGGCCTCCCGAAAAGGAGAGCGAGCTGTGGATTTTTTTTCTCTGTATGCTCCGAGGGGCGGCGCGCGTGCGCGCAGTTTGCGTGCCAGGTACCTCGAGAGCGGCCGCACTGACTCCAGCGGCGCGCGCGCGGAAATGCTCGCTCGCTAGCGCACGCAGCCGCGAGCGTGGGCTGCGGCATGTGTCGCCGCTTGCCACCGCCAACGGTCGGCGGAGGCGGACCATACGAGAACCAGAGGGCGACCGTAGTGGCTTCTACGTCGAGACCGGCACAAGGCGCGTTCCCACGCCTCGTGACATCGCCAGAGGCCGTCGCCAGGGGCCGTCGCCAGGGAACTCCTGCCCCCACACAAAGCTTATGGCGGCAACTGAAATTACGCAATGCGCATGCCCGCACGGACATGTGCTGCCGCCACATACAGGACTTTGGCTGCAAATCTTAGAGCGACGATTTACGCCACTACACAGTGAAGCGTGGATGTTCAGTGTGCTAGGACTTGGCTTTTGATTCTGGCGACACGGAGGGCTGCTTAGCCTCCGGCGGCGCTCCCGCGGGGCAACTCCGTTGAGGGGCCTCCCTTCGGGAGAACAGCTCCACGCAGTGGTCTCCACGAAGTGGCCCGAGCGGAGCGGACACAGTGCCCCCGGCAGGGCTTCCCCTTCGGTCAGCCAGAGACTCACCGGTGGGCATGTGCCTCCGGCGGCGCTCCCGCGGGGCAACTCCGTTGGGTGGCTCCTTCGGAGGTGTGCTGCTGGGTTTGGGCAGCAGGGCATCTGCTCCTGCATATGTTGCCTATATGAGTCTCTCTAAATCGGCGCCCGGCACTGCTGCCTGGGCCCGCTTCAACGCCACCATGACGTCTTCCAAGCTCTCCCGTGGAGCCTCGGACCGCTTGCTCAATCTCCTTTATGCGGCCACGCTGGTGGAGGTGGCGAATAAGACTCCGCTTGTGGCCAAATTCATCCACGACCGCGGCCAGGCGCTGGCGCCGCCTTCCTCTGCCGCAGACCAGCCTACTCCAGCCGTACAGCTGCTCCCTGGCTCGTCTCTTGGTGGCCAGACACCGCTCCCGCGGTCAATTCTCGATGACCTCATGGCCAACGACTGGAACCAGAAGCCGTTCGAGCGCGCACCAGCCGATTTGCCCAGCACGGCAGCCACACGTGTGCGCTCAAACGTGCTAGCCTTCCGGTGCAAAAACAACTTTATATCACGAGAAACCTGGCGAAACCTCTACCCGATCAAGCGCGAGCGGCTCTACCAGCTCCCTCGTGTGCTCGAGAAGCACGGGCCCAGTTTTCTTGCACTCAAGGCGCGTAGCCCGCTCGACTTGCACCCGGTGGGCGTGTACTATCTCGTGTTCCGCTCGCACAACGAGGCTGCCACGTACTGGCTCGAGACGCTCGGCAAGGTGGTGAACGGGTTCGATTTCCACCTTCTGTTTACCGAGTTGCGCGAGTCTGAGCTCAGTCTCTTGTCGTCGCCGTACCTCGACCCGGAAGTCGAGCTCACTCACACACAGGTGCCCGCAGAAGATCCGTTCTCGGTGAGTCCGGCAACCGCCCAGAGGTACGCCGAGCTTCTTGCCGTTGGCCCTCGCTCTGCTAGTTCCAGCGGTGCTGACCGCATTCCCGCTGACGAAAGCTCGCGTATCCACGAGAGTGTGCCGACTGGCGTACCGACAGGCACGCAGGGTGACCTGCCTCGCCAGCTGGAAAAGCGCTCGCCAGAGGGCCCGATCTACGACTACGATACGATGGCCGCCTTCACCCACTACAACACGCGCCAGAGCACGGTGCTCGTGAAAAACCTCCCGTTCGGGCTCTCCAAGTTCGCGCTCCCCAAGACGCTCTGGGACTACAAGCTCGCGCCGGGACGGCCGATAACAACGGTTGCAAACGACCCGCTCCACCAGGTGCACCTCACGGTGATCCGATTCGCAGACCGCACCAACGCCACGCGCTTCGTGCGCAATTTCCACGGGCGCAAGTGGGAAGGCACGCAGACCCAGCGCGAGAAGAAACTCTACGAGCCGCTCCTCTGCGAGCTACTTGAATGAATGTATATTAAAAGACGCCTAAGAGTGAGCTTCCGAAGGGAGGCCCCTCAACGGAGTTGCCCCGCGGGAGCGCCGCCGGAGGCACCAGCAGATGGCCCTGCCGGGGGCACGGTGTCCGCTCCGCTCGGGCCACTTCGTGGAGACCACTGCGTGGGGCTGTTCTCCCGAAGGGAGCCACCTCAACGGAGTTGCCCCGCGGGAGCGCCGCCGGAGGCACCACGAGTGCTGATGGCCCTGCCGGGGGCACGATACGCGCGCTGCCTGTACATGTATATATTAATAGACGCCGGAGTTTGCGGTCTCCTCTAAGCTCTTCCAGCTGTCTCTGACGATCTCCCAGTGCGACGTGTCGCCTGTGGTTCGTTCGATGATTACGTACTTTTCCCAGATCCGCTTGCGGCGCCACACGATGATGATGCTGTCGTTTCCCGACCAGCCCACCACGCCCACGTCGTTTTCGTCTCCCTTGTTTCCTGGTCCGTTTGTGCCATTTGCTCTTTCGCCTGCTCCTACTCCGCTGCTATTGTACTTTGTGGTTGTGTCGCCACCGCTCGAGCTGTCATCTGCCGTGTGGTATTTGTTGAGGTTCACCAGGCAAAACAGCCACGTTGACTTGAAGTACTGCGGCACCGGGATCGGAAGCCGCCGCAAAACGTGTTGCCGGTTTGTGGGCTGGTGCAGGCTCCCACTTCCTCCGCTGGAGATGCTGCTACTGCCAGATTTCCCCGACAAGATGCTCGCCAGGTCTGTGCTCGCATTTGCGCTGGCTCCGGCGCCTGCGCCCGAGCCCGAGCCCGAACCGGAACCAGAACCAGAACCGGGAGCGGCCACGTCCACGTTGAACACATGGAGGGTGTTTTTGTCGGACAACACCGCCAAGCGCGAGTCGTTGTGGGAGAACTTCATCGAGGTGACGATGGCGCGGTCTAAGCCGCGCCGAAACTCGTAGAGGAGCGCTGTATTGTAGGTGGAGTGTACGCGGATGATTGTGCCTGTTTCCGACGCCGATGCAATGAGCGTGCCCAGGCGGTTCAACGCGAGACACCGGATCCGCGTCTTGTGTGCCTTGATGATCGACACAAGGTTCTTTTCCTGTCCAGCAGGCAGTACGTCCACTAGTTGGATCTGTCCCACTGACCGTCCTGGAAATGCAAATATTTGGTACCGGCATGCGCTTGTCGCTGTCGATGGCTTTGTACCTGTTGTCGGTGGGCCCGAACCTGGCCCGCTTGCGTGTGCTGCAGAGCTGCTGGAGGTTCCCGAGCTGATGGAGGCAGTAGTGGACCCATTTGCCCCAGGCTGGTCTGAGCCGGGACCCGAGGCGTGGGCCGCAGCTGCTGAAGGACCGGAACTGGAAAAGCCTCCGACGGATCCGACGGTACTGACCATATCATCAGCAAACGCATGAGGCGTCAGATTCACAGACAAGTCCGCAATGCCCAACTCATTGGAAATAGTGTCGTAGACGGCAAACTTCCGCGGCGGCGACGAAAACCCATAAACCAACACCTGGTTCTGGAGCACTACAATGATACGGATCCGCGAGAGTAGCACATTCAAAACAGGACTCAAAAACTCGAGTGTGAGACTCGTCTTGCGCTTCAAGTCATCCCAGATGACAACTTTGTTGTTGGAGAACCGCGGGTGCCGTCCTCCGCCTACAAGAGCAAGATAGTTTGTACGGTGGAGCATCGTGATGTGGCCGATCCCGGACCCCTGCTGCGCTGGCTTCCCAGGCTGTGTCTGCTGGGCCAGCAGGCCCGAGTGCTTGGTGAAATCACGCTGCACACGCGAGTCGATCGGGTCCGTGTTGTACACGTGGAAGCCGTTCTCGTGTGCAACAGCAAAGCAGCCCTGGTCCTGGTTGAACTTGATGTCGAGAAACGCCGGCGACCGTGACCGTGGCGGCGCGATAGCCCGGTGTGTGTTCATTGAAGGCCCTTATGTATGTGTGTGTGTGTGTATGCCGTTTAGGGGGGCGGGCAAAAGCTGTTCGGTAACGCTCTTTTGCACACGGTTCGCTACACTTGATCTGGTGCCGAACGTGTACTAAGTGGCAATGGCGTGTGGCCCGTGCCTGGCGGGTGTGTGGTGTCGGGCCAAGTGGCGGGTGGTGTTCCGGGGCGAATGCAACTGCCGGTGCTGTAGAGCGGCGAGTGCGAGTGCGAATGCGAGTGCGTGTGGGTGGGACTGCGCGGGGACGTGCGGAGGTGCGCTCAGGGGTGCTGCTTCGCGGTCTGCCTCTGCTGACGTGGCTAGCAAGATGCCGTAACCAGGCCAGGCCGCCGGCGCCCTGTTGGTGACGGCGTGATGCTAGACGATCTGTCGCTCCTGCAGGGCACAGCCACGCGTCGCGTTTTGCAGCCACGCTCTCTCTCGCTCTCTCTACACGCTCCAGTGCTACTAGTAGTATGTGTATGCAATATGTAGGTCGCTTGCCCCAGAAGCGCTCTGGCTCCCAGCTAAGGACCAGGGGTCGCGGTGCCTCCGGGAGCGCTCCCGCGGGGCAACTCCGTTGAGGAGCCTCCCTTCGGGAGAACAGCTCCACGCAGTGGTCTCCACGAAGTGGCCCGAGCGGAGCGGACGCAGTGCCCCCGACAGGGCAACCAGCTCTGACAAGGAGCCCAGGAGCCTGGTGCCTCCGGCGGCGCTCTCGCGGGGCAACTCCGTTGAGGTGGCTCCCTCCGGGAGGACAGCCCCACGCAGTGGTCTCCACGAAGTGGCCCGAGCGGAGCGGATACCGTGCCCGCGGCAATGGGACTAGTCGCTCTCTATGTCCATCACTTCGTCGTCCTCCTCGCTCGAGTCTTCGCCGCGCTCTAGTTCGCGTGCTCTTGCCGCTGCGTCTGGCACCTGTGTTATTTCTTCCGGTGCGTCTTTGCGTTGTGCGCGCTTGATTGGCGTTGCGAACTTTGCTATCGGCTGCTTCGTAGAGCTCGTGGTGTCCGCTGTCTCCAGCTGGTCCGCAGGCGCCTTTTGTTGTTGTTGCTGCTGCTGCTTGCGGTACTGGGCTGTTGGCAAGTGGAGCTCGGCCAACCGCTCGCCCTCCTTTTTTATGTACGCCATGCTGTTGTCCAAGTTCAACTCGAGTGCTCGCTTCAACAAGTCCAGCAGCACTGGGTCTCCTGGGCTTACTGCGAGCGCGTCGTGTAGTATGTCTACCGCTCTTTTGTGGTCTCCCAATTTCATGTATATGAGCGCCATTGCTGCCAAGATGTTGCTGTCGTCGCGGTTCAGGATCCGGAGCACTTGCTGGAAGCATTCGAGCGCCCGGTGTGGCTGGTTGTCTCGCCGGTACACGTGCCCCAAGTTTGTGTGGATCAGGATCCATGTTTTCAGGTCCAGGTTCAAGTACTTGGCGGCCAGGAGTGCCTCTTTGCAGTAGCTTTCTGCCGCCCGCAATTTCCCCCGGTGGTAGTTGATCACCGCCAACTCGTTGAGTGAGAGTGGGTCTGTGGAGCAAATGTGGTAGCTTGCACTGAGGTACTCTTCCGCCAAGTTCAAGTTGTTCATTGCCAAGTGCTGCATCCCCAAGAACAAGTTGGGCAAGTGTGTTCCCGGGAAAAGCCTGGCGGCAAACGCGTACGCACTGATCGCCTGCTCGTGCTCTCCCTCGGCGGCAAACGTGTGGGCAAAGCCGATCCACGCTTGGCCAAAATTGGGGTTCAAAAGTGTCGCCTTGGAGAAGAACTTTCTCAGCTCAATCACCCGCCCCACCAGCAAGTAGTACACGCCAATGGCGAGCCATGTGACTGCATTGGTGGCGTGCGACTCGGCTAGCTTGTGTGCCTTGAGGAACAACTTGTTTTTCGCCCCCAACTCGTGAAGGGTCAGCAAGTACACCGGGATCACCAGGAAATTGTACTCATCGAGCGATAAGATTTTCTCGCATACGGCAAGACACTCGTCAAACTTACACTGAATATACAAGTGGTCTGCTCTAGAGAGCAATATGTCGCAGTTGTCACCCAACTGGTACTCGTCCTCTAGTATTTCCTCTGCCTCTGTGTACTGGTCGCTGTTGACATACTTCAGAAGACTGGTGGTGTAGAGAAGACGCACCAACTCAGAATTGTCGTCGTCGGCGTTGCGAAAGTTGAGGTGCTGGGTGACAAACTCCCACTCCTCCAGCGGCGTCATCAAGTTGTTGTGCACGAGCTCGTGGAACGCGTCGTAGCACTTGACGTCGATCAAAAGCGCCTCCTTGTACGCGTCCTTGGCACGCTCAAAATTGTTCTGGTTAGCGTAGATAAGCCCGCGGAGATAGCACATCGACAGCTCGAGCTTGATCCCGCCGTCCGCGCTGCGCACCTGGTACAAGTCGTCGCGGACAAACGGGTTCGTCTCGCCCACCAAGTCGAGCGCGTCGTCCCACCGCTCGAGCTTGATGAGACTGTACGCCGCGAGGTACCGGCACGACACCGACGACTCGTACGGCTTAAGAAGCGCGTGGCACCGAAGATAATTGCCCGTGTTGAAGTGCACCTGCGCAAGCCAGAACGCATCGTTCGGGTCCCGCGTAAGCGCAAGCACCTTGTCGCCGATATACTCCGCCGTGGTGTACTGGTGCTGCATCAAAGCGTCGTGGCGCCAGAGCCGGAGCTTGTCGGCCTGGGTAAGGGCATTTTCATGCGAGGACCCCGCGCCCAGGCGATGGCCGGGGCCATGGCCACCAGCGGTAGGAATATTGACGCTCCCAGGCGCGCCAGCGCGCTGACTGTGAGGATTGGCACGCTCTGCGCCCTCGGGAAGCGACAGATGGCCCAAATCGGCGTCTACAGAAGGGCCAGCACCCACGCTGCTAGCAGCAGCAGCGGGATCGCGATCGAAAAACAGCGACTGCGTCGACCCAGGCGTGTCAAACACCGACGCCACGGGGTTCGGCGGCGTCACAAACAAGTCCGGCCGCCGGCTGAGCGCAGGCGAAATGTAGAGCGTCGAGTTGTGCTGCGAGGGGGTCTTGTGTTGCGCCATGGCTGCCGTGCTACAGCAGGACGGCCTCCACAAACACCGCTTGTTTTGGGTCGCCATATTGGACTATATGCAGGTATTGCTGCAACAGCGCCAGCCGCTCCAAGGGCCACTCAGCAGAGTTCCTTGAGGGAGCGCCTCCGACCGCCTCGCGAGGATACCAGCCGTGCTGTCCTCGCAGGGCCCAGTGTCCGCTCCGCTCGGGCCACTTCGTGGAGACCACTGCGTGGAGCTGTCCTCCCGGAGGGAGCCACCCCAACGGAGTTGCCCCGCGGGAGCGCCGCCGGAGGCACGCCCTGGGCTCTCAATGAGTGCTGATAGCCCTGGCGGGGGCATTGTGGCCGCTCCGCTCAGGCCACTTCGTGGAGACCACTGCGTGGAGCTGTTCTCCCGAAGGGAGGCTCCCCAACGGAGTTGCCCCGCGGGAGCGCCGCCGGAGGCACTCTTTTCCCTGGGCCCTCGCTGAGTTCTGGACCCCCTGGAGACACGGTGCCGCTCCGTCCAGGCCACTGGGCAGGGCTTGTGCTGATGCTATGGCCGCTGCCGGCGCACGCAGAGGAGTGGAAAGTTTCGCAGCCATTTTGATGCGCAGCGGTGCGCTCCAAAGTGACACAAAACCCCCGCGAGATGAGCATCAAAAGTTCGGCTGCAGCCTGGTGGCTACTGGCGCCCAGCTTTTGCTCCCGTACACGCTCTACTATGGTGAAAAGTGCTCTTAAGAAGAGCTCATCCGCGAGTGCGGAGAAGGCTGTGGACTCTGTGGCGTCGCCGGCTGCGGCAACTGTCGCTCCCGCGGCCCCACGGTCCAAGACCGCGCCCACGCAGTTCCGAGTCATTGTGGGCTCGTACGAGCACAACCTCCTCTGTCTCCTGGTGCTTCTCCTGGCCACGCCGGTATTCCAGCCCATCTTCCACTTTGAAGCGCACTCGCTCTCCATCAAGTCGATCGACTTGGCTCGGCGGTACCTCGTGACCGGCTCCAACGACGAGCACATTCGTATCTACGATTTGCAGAAGCGGAAGGAGTTGGGCACGTTGTTGGACCATCAGGGTACTGTGACCACTTTGCGTTTCCTGGATGAGGGTGTTGTACCTTCTGCTGTGTCTGGAGCCTCGGAAACCCCCGAGAAGGCGCCCGGTGCCGCTGCCAGCGCTGCTGGGACTCTGTCGATCAAATCGGGCAAATGGCTTCTCTCCGGGTCCGAGGACGGTAAGATTATCATATGGCGCACCAAGGACTGGGAGCCCTTTGGCGTGCTCAAGGGCCACACAGGCAGCATCAACGACATTGCGATCCACCCCTCGGGCCGCGTGGCTATATCTGTGCTGCGGGACCAAACCATCCGTCTCTGGAACCTCATGACTGCGAAGAAGGCTGCGGTGTTGAAGATCAGAGGAAAGGACCACTTGGGACTGGCAGGCGAGTTTGTGCGGTGGTCAGAAGACGGCTCGAGCTTTCTCGTTGGTCTTGTGCGCCAGCTCTTGGTGTACCGCACCGACAGCGCCAAGATCTTCCGCAAGATCCAGTTCGCGTCGCCGCTCATGTGCATGGCGATCGCGTCGGTAGAGGGCACCAGCTGGTGCATTACGGGCCACGGGAACGGGCAGATCCACTTTTACCGTATGAAAGAGCAGATTTTGACCGCGCCCGCGGACCGCGCGGCAGACGAAGACAAAGTGTGGGAAACAAAGCCCGAGACCATCGAGCCCGCATTCACGTTAGTGGGACACACAAACCGGATCAAGGACTTGACGGTGTTCCAAGACCCAACGGCGACGCGCGGAGTGCCATACTTGGTGTCTGTGTCATCAGACGGCAAAATCATCGTGTGGGACTTGCAAAGCAGCGTAAGAGACCAAATCGCGGTGTACGACACAGGAGAAAGACTCAACTGCGTGGTAGCATGCCCGGAGCAAGTGGAGAAGTTGGACACCATGAAACGCAGAGCAGAACAGCCAGCAGACGACGACTACGCCAGCGGGTCCGAGTACGAAACAGACGGAGAGGAAATCAAAAGCATCATGGGAGCACAGAAGAAGAAGGGAAAGGGAAAGGGCAAGAAAAAGTCCAAGATCACCGTCACCCGCGAGTAGCACTACATAGACAATACACGCATTCTAGCAGACAACGCCGCCGGAGGCACCCCTGCCGGGGGCACGGCATCCGCTCCGCTCGGGCCACTTCGTGGAGACCACTGCGTGGAGCTGTTCTCCCGAAGGGAGGCCCCTCAACGGAGTTGCCCCGCGGGAGCGCCGCCGGAGGCACTACACTCGGCTCCTGCTGTCCCGGTTGTGGCCCTGCCGGAGGCACGCGTGTCCGCTCCGCTCGGGCCACTTCGTGGAGACCACTGCGTGGAGCTGTTCTCCCGAAGGGAGCCACCCCAACGGAGTTGCCCCGCGGGAGCGGAGGCATTGTGGCCTCTTCGGGTGCTATTGGCCCTGCCGGGGGCACGGTGTCCGCTCCGCTCGGGCTGTGCTACAACGGCTCTTAACAAGCGTGTATTCTATCTAGTCCAATCTGCCCACGTGCTTCTCAAACAACTTCTTTGCTCTCACCCACACTGGGGCGGTGTCTCTGTGGGGCAACTCCTTCAATGAGGGCAACAAATCCCTGGAGAATGCCTCAGACGCTTCTCTGGGCAACAACGATGGCAAGTGGTCAATCAGACACACCAGCAACAGCGGTCCTACGGTCGTTTTCACCGGCACTGTGGGCTTGTCGAAGGTGGTGGCGATGTCGTACACCGGGATTGGGTTGTGTGGGTTTGTGGTGTCCGCCAGCACGTCCACGATCGTGCGCAACTTGCGGCTTGGGTCGTTGAGCGTGTCGAGGTTCACAAACGGTGGGATGGGCTGCGACAAGTAGATGCAGTTGATGAAGATGTCGCTCTGCACAATCTCCGCAAACGGCCCACCCGGGGCCGTCTCCTTCATGTCCCACTTGACAATCTTGTCGTCTGGCACGCCCGCCTTTCTGAACAAGTCGATTGCGCCAGATCCGCACCGGCCGAGCGCTCCAATCACAAGACACTGTGGGTACTCGCCGCCGTTCTTCGCAAGCGCGCCTGCAAGCTCCTCTTTGAGCTCGCCAATGAGCTTGTCCTCGTTCGAGTATGCGGTGAGTCCGCTAATCTCGCCGCTGGCTCCGCTCACCTTGTGTGCCCAGTCCTTGAGCCCGATGGCAGCACCGGCAAAACCAGCATAAAACCCAAACGCAGCAACACGGCGGCCCTGGTCGTTCTCCAAGAACTCAATGTCGTACAAAGTACCGTTACCCGCGGGGAACCGGCGAAGCACGTCCTTCCAGCCGCCCTGGTCCTTGTAGCAGTGCGCAAACTGGATGTGCTCGTGCACCAAGGGGAAAGTCTCGTCCTCGGGCAACTCCTTCAACCCAAAGATAATGCGGTCCTTGGGCGCCGACTTCCACGAGCCCTCGGGCACAATTGTGGCCCCGACGGCAGCGTACTCAGAGCTGGCAAAAGTAGACTGCAGCGACTCCTCAACAAGGACGGTGAAGCCCGCGTCAAGAAGAGCCTTAGCGGTGGTGGGAGTCAAAGCAGCACGCTTCTCAAGCGGCTTGGTTTCGGCTCTCAAATGGATGGTGACAGGAGACATGGCAACGGGATACAGCTTGCTATAAAGAACAAAACCACAAGCACACGCCAATTTTTCACCCACCGTCTTTTTCCTCTGCATCGCCGATAGCGCCCCGTATGACTCAGGTTGCGCGCGCTCGTAACCATTTTTCACGGAATCTGGGGCACCCTCCCCGAGTGAGCGTGGAGCAGACTGTGTGCCTCCGGCGGCGCTCCCGCGGGACAACTCCGTTGGGGAGCCTCCCTTCGGGAGAACAGCTCCACGCAGTGGTCTCCACAAAGTGGCCCGAGCGGAGCGGACACCGAGCCTCCGGCAGGGCCTCCCCTTCAGTCAGCCAGAGACATACTGGCCGGCGTGTGCCTCCGGCGGCGCTCCCGCGGGGCAACTCCGTTGGGGTGGCTCCCTCCGGGAGGACAGCTCCACGCAGTGGTCTCCACGAAGTGGCCCGAGCGGAGCGGACAGCTGCGGGATGCGCCCTACATGCCCTTTTGTCGTATACTGTTTATAGACGGTGCACCACACCTAGTATGTACTTCTTCATGTATGCTCGCGCGTGCTCCCAGTTGTCTTCTGCGAACGCGTCGCCGTAAGCCTTGAACACCTTGCGCATGGCCGTGATCTCGTGCTCGTCGCTCACTATGCCGTTCTTGGCTGCCATCTCAAAGAGCAATTGCGCAAACTCCCGGTCCCCCGTGTACAAGCTTGCGAGCATCATGGCTTCGGTGATGAGACCCGACGCAGATCTCCCTGTCCGCTCATTTATTCTCTTGGACACGCTGTTGATGTATTCGTTGTAGAGTGTAAGAGACTGCAGGTCGCTCTCAGCACCGCTGCCTGTGGTGCTCGTGGCTTCTGGGTCAAACTCTGCCCTCGCGAGTATGAGCGCCTGCAACACTCTCACTGGGATGTTGTCGGTCACTAGCGTGTGTGCAACTGTGAGGTAGGGCTCATTATGCTGTGCAATCGCCTGGTAGCAGAACGCAGTCACCATCTTGTTCTGCACATACTCGAGCCCGTACTTGGCGTGGCTCTGGTACTCGTGGAACTTGGCCAACGCGGCCGCAACGTCGCCGCGGTCCATACCGTACACTTCGATGAGTTTGATCCTCACTGAGAGCGACTCGGCGCTGGCCTCACTGTCGAGCTTGTTCTCATTGATGTGCGTCAAGATGCGCTCGGTGAGTACGGAGGGGTCGACGGTGTGCACCGTCTCGGCCCCACTGGAAGCACCGGCTCCAGAGTAGGCTGTGGCAGTACCCTCAAAGCTAGCGTTGAGCTGTGCCACCTCTTCTGCTACCGCTTTGGCCGCATCTGTGGGCGCCACCGGGCCCTCGCCAACTGCTCGAGCCTCTGTAAGCGCTCGGCACAAGTCATCCTCCAGCAACAACGCTCTATCCTCTTCAAAAACCTTGGAGAACAATACGAGGTAGCTTGCCGCATCAATATCCTTAACGCTATCGCTGTGAAGCGCTACAAGCACGGCACGCGCACTGGCACCACTGGCATACACCGCCAGGATCGCCTTCTGCTCCACGAGCGTCTGCACAAGCTTGGTGGCCAAATCGTCACCCAGCTCGCCGTGCCCGTGCTCAAGTCCGGCACTCACCAACTTACTGTAGAGATAAACAGCGCGGGCTAGCCGCAGCGTATCCATCTCAAACTCGTCGTCCCGCAACTCCACTCTTTCCCCGTAGAGAAGTTTCTGTAGCACAGCACGGTAGAGCACTGCGGCAGCCGCCGTTGCACCAGCGGTACCACCCATATTACCCACGCTGGCACGGCCGTACTGCTTCAACAAATCCCACGCCCCGTCTACACGGCCAGGATTTGCCTCAACCAAACGAGCAAGAGCGAGCGGAGTCCAGTCGTGTGAGGCCCCGCCAGCACCAGCACCGGGCCCGTTTTTCACCGTGAAATACAACGAGTAGTCGTGCGGCAAGCCATGCACCAAGATCTCGTTGATGAGCACGGCCTTGTCGTCGCGAGGGAGCACCGTGTGGGCCTGCACTGCCCTTATCACATCGTGCACCTTCTCGGAGTCCTGGAGCTGCTCGAACGCAGGAGCGATTGCGGGCAAAACCTGCGCCTTCGAGACCGCAGGAGCAACCACTTGTCTGTGCAAGTCGGCAATGGCCGAATAGAGCCGTCTATGCTGTCTGGATACCCTAAACATCGGTGGGGGCAGAGATCACTGTGCTGCCAGCGAGATTTTCAACGCGATGAGCAGCATCGCGAATTTGGCTGCAAACGTGTCGCAGGGCCATCAGCACTCAGCGAGAGCCCAGGGCGTGCCTCCGGCGGCGCTCCCGCGGGGCAACTCCGTTGGGGAGCCTCCCTTCGGGAGAACAGCTCCACGCAGTGGTCTCCACGAAGTGGCCCGAGCGGAGCGGACACCATGCCCCCGGCAGGGCCATCAACACTCAGCGAGAGCCCAGCGTGCCTCCGGCGGCGCTCCCGCGGGGCAACTCCGTTGGGGAGCCTCCCTTCGGGAGAACAGCACCACGCAGTGGTCTCCACGAAGTGGCCCGAGCGGAGCGGATACCTTGTCCCCGGCAAGGCTTCCCCTTCGGTCAGCCAGAGACACACGAGTTGGCCCTGTGCCTCCGGCACGGCCTAGGCAAGAGAATCCTAGTAGCTACAACACCTAAAGTATCGGTGCGTGTGTTATTTCTATATCTATTCGCGCTTCAATCCCGCTTCGATCTTGGCCAAGAGCCCCATGCCCTCAAAGTAGTTTTCCCACTTATCCTCCACGTTGAGGGGCTCCAAGTCGCTCGTGTCGAAGCTTTCGCTGAGATACGCGTCCCAGTCGAGCCATTTGCCTGCCTGTTCCGAAGCGTACCCCCAGCTCGCTTTGAATGCGCCGCCGAGTGCGCACGAGTTGGGCATTTCCACGCGGTAGTTGCCCTGTTGTGAGCCGAGAATCCCCCCCATGCGTTTTACAATGCTGGTGTTCTTCAGTGCTCCTCCCACAAAGTACACCTTGTTGGGCCGGGCCGTGAGCGATGCAAACGTTTGTGCCTTCCCGTCGGTCACGATTTCGCCGAATTGCTCGGTGAGTGAAGAGTAGAGCTCCTGGAGACGTGAGTCTGTGCCCTCTGAGCCGTTCTTTGTGGTTGACTCTGCTGCCAACATCGGCCCCAATCTCACGCGGCAGCTCAAGGTTTGCAGCTCGATGATGGATGTCACGTCCTCCTCCACGTCCCACTCGTCCACCTCCACGTATTTCCCTCCTTCTAACTTTGCTCTGACGGTTTGTGCCGCTGCGTTGGGCACGATTTCGCCCAATGGGAAGTAAACGCCCAACTTGTGGTCAAACTTGCCGCTCGCGTCCAACACTGCGTCGAATTTGTGCCACGATTCTTCGGGCTCCGCGTGCTTAGCGTTAAGGTCGTTGCGCACCCGTTCCCGTGCAAGCGCCCCGTTACAGTAGCAGATCATCCCCATGTAGTGGTCCTTGAGCGTCGGGTGCCGGAACATGTGGTACTGCGACAGCGGCACAAAGTTCTTGGTCACAAGCAACACCGTGGTGGACGTGCCTAGTGACACAAGCACGTCGTTCTGGCTGAGCGGGAGCGAGAGGATCGTCGCGAGGTTGTCCCCCGTGAACGGGTAAATGCGCGTGTCTGCCCGGAAGCCGTACCTGGCGAAATACGGCGAGATTGTGCCAACCAGCGACGGCGAAATCGGTGTGATTTGGCCGAGCTTGCGCCGGAGTTCGTCGGCGCCTTCCCTGCTGGCACTCTTGGCGTCCACACCGTCCTCTGACGGGTGCACGCCGGCGGCCAACAGCAACAACTCGTCGTCGTAGTCCTGGCGCGCGATGCTGTACAAGTTCATGCCGCACGCATCGGCCTCCTCGAGCGGCGCAATCTTGCCGAGCAACACGCTCGCTACAAAGCTCGACACAAGCGAAATGCGCCGTGTGTTCGCGTACACCTCGGGCAGTCTTTTAGCAATCTTACGGATCTGCAACCCGGTGAACCGATAGTGGGCCCGCGAGCCCGTGAGCTCGCTCAATTTTTCGCTGCCACCGGCTACGCGTTCAAAGGCTTCAATTTCGCGTGCCGTAGAGTGGTCCTGCCAATTCGGAGACGTGTCAAGGGCAAACGCGCCGTCAAGACCTGAGCACAAGTCCGCCGACGACAGACCAAGCTCCAGCAAAAGCGTTTCGGCACGCTCGCTCCAATAGACACTGCCGTGCTGCTGGCACGAGCCCGAAATGCCCCGGACACGGTCAAAGGGGAACAGCGCCCGCTTCATGGCGGCAAAAACGTGGTCAATACTCTCGAGCCACATCGCCACGGGCGACACCACGGACCCGGAGTCGGCGTCCGAAACGACGCCCTTGTGGACGCGGTACTTGGTGCCAAAGGCAGCGTCAAACTCTACGTGGAACGAGCCGACATGACGGAGATGGCGGTCGGTGACGATGACTTTGAGCTGCTGGGTCGAGAGATCGAACCCAAGAAAAAGCGGCGCCTCAAGACGCTCACTGGGCAGCGAGGTCTGACTCATCGGTGACCTCGAAGTAGCTGATTTGCAACCACGAAACAGGATACTGGTTATAGCGAGGCCAGTTGGGCAACACTAAAACAAACGTAACAAACAAGCCTACCGCAAAAGCGTACACTACAAGCTCAATGCGCTGTGTCACGAACCCAAGCAAAACAGAAACAAAAACAGTCGCGTTAAGTAAAAGCGACGCGTGGCGAGAAGCAAGTTTCTGACCCTCAAAATCAATCGGAAACTCAACAAACAGAAGAAGCTCGGACATGGCGGTCTACTGGCGTGGCTGCTGCGCCGGTCGAGAGCCCGTCCAGCCAGCAAACCGCTTTGTAGCGCGCGCACCATGCAGGATGCGACCCCACACACAGGCCTCCAGCGCTGCTGCCCACGGACACCGTGCTCTCGGCAGGGCCAATAGGACCAGAAGAGGCCGCAATGCCTCCGGCGGCGCTCCCGCGGGGCAACTCCGTTGGGGTGGCTCCCTCCGGGAGGACAGCTCCACGCAGTGGTCTCCACGAAGTGGCCCGAGCGGAGCGGACGCGCGTGCCCCCGGCAGGGCCATCAGCACTCAGTGGGCCCAGGGCGTGCCTCCGGCGGCGCTCCCGCGGGGCAACTCCGTTGGGGTGGCTCCCTCCGGGAGGACCGCTCCACGCAGTGGTCTCTACGAAGTGGCCCGAGCGGAGCGGACGCGCGTGCCCCCCGGCAGGTCTACAGCTGTGTAAATGTAGTGTGTGTCTATTGACTGTATCGTAAATCGTAAACATAAATACCCGCCGGCCGTAGCCGCGGTGGTGCATAGTGTATCATTGGTGCCTCCGGGAGGACAGCTCCACGCAGTGGTCTCCACGAAGTGGCCCGAGCGGAGCGGACTCCCTGCCCCCGGTGGGGCTGTGGCTCAGGTGCTACGCGTCCTCGTGTGCCTGTGCGTAGTAGCTCATATCGTTGTCTATCAACTTTTCCTCGAGCAAGTCCGTCACCATGTTGTACTGGTCCTGTTTGAGCATCAGCGTGTACGTTTCTGTGGGTGTCGTGTAGTCGAAGCTGAAGCCCGTCTCGTCGAGGCTGTTGTATGCCGGGAGGTTGTAGAAGTGGTACGGCTGGTCCTTGAACATCAGGAAGCTGCTGCCTCCGTGCGTGTTCTTTTTGTCTGACAACATGAACAGCGAGTTGTTCGTCAGTACCGTGGTTGACCGTGTGAGCGACGTCATGAGCAGGCTTTCGCCGTCGGTTTCCGATGGTGAGCTTGTGCGCAGGAGGAATGGCGAGTCTGTCACGTCGTCTTCGTCGTCGTCCTCGTCGCCGTGTCTCCGTCTGTGCCTGTTTCCCTCGTCCTCGTCCTCGTCAATCTCGTCCTCGTCGTCGTCGTCGAGGTTTATGTAGTTGAAGAGGTCTGTTTCCGCCCCGGAGCCGCTCGCCATGAGCGTCAGGTCTGCCGGGCTCGAGTCGACGGCGCCGCTGCTCACGCTCACGTCGCAGAGCGCCGCTTCTGCTGGCGCGCGCACGGGGTTGTGCGACAAGTCGCTCATGTTGTCTATGAGCTCGCTCATCGGGTCCAGTGTGTGCAACTCGGTGAACAGCCGCTTGCGCACGCTGGCCGTGTGGTGGCTCATCGCTGCCATCCCCGTTTCAGAGAGCACCGCGTGCTTGAGGTGCTTGTAGTCGTGGATGAGCGCGAGGAGGTGGTCTTTGAGCGCCGCGTTTTCCGTCTCGATGAGCGAGATGTTCTTGTTGAGTGCTGCTGGCGTCGCTGCGACGCTCATATGTGCAGCGTGGCTCGTGTGCGCCGCTTGGCCCTGCCGGCTGCCACCGGTGGCAGCAGCGGCGCCTCGTGGCTGTATGCTGTGGTTATTTGTGTTGTGGTTCTGGGCGTGGCCCTGTGTGTGTGTGTGTGGGGCGTGAGCCTGTGAGCGGGCGTGGCCTGAGGCGTGGCCTGTGGCCTGGCCTGTGGCATGGGCCTGGGTGCTGGTGGAGGGCGCTCCGGCCACAGGGGGCTGGCACTCAGAGGCTCCGGCGTGCGGCACCAGAGATATGGCACTGGCACCGGAAGTGGCGGCCGCGGCAGAAGACGCACGCAGCTTCTTCTTCTTCTCCTTGGTACACGCCGCCAGCGTGGGCTTGCGTCCCGGCTTGGGCCGAGGGGGGAGAACCCAAGCCTTAGACGTCTTCACCACCAATGGGCACGCGGGCGCAGGAACCGCCGTGTCGCCGCAAATAGTCGGCAGCACGCTCGATTTCAATTGGGATATGGGGGACATGGAGCTGGGTCGAAGCCGTGGGGCAATGCCATGGACTAGGGGGTTGAGGCCTTTTGTTTGGGTGAGTGAAAAGTTCCCGGCAAATTTCTAGCGATGCGGACCGAGTCGCGCGCTTTGCGAGTGTGTCAAGGGTGGGTGAGTATCGAGAGGCGGACTTCGGCGAGTAGTAGTCGGTAACCAGTGGGTGGGCAATGACTACAATGCGCTAACAAAAAAGTCTGGCTTGCGCGAGAATGTTTAGGGGGCGGTGAAGGAGGGAACTTGCTGAGCAACAGACTCGAGGGCTCGGTGAAAATGATTCCGATGATTCAATTTTTTTAAGCTTTACCCTTGCTGTATCGCGGCCTATATATACCGGCCAGGATATTTACACGCTAAAGTGTTTAGTGCGCTAATAAATTTCGCACTAATTCCAGCGGGCTTTTTTTTATTTTTTTGCCCTGCGTGTTGGCCGCCCGGCGTGCGTTTTCGAGGGATGAGTGGATGGATGGATGGAAGCGTGGGTCCGTGCTCGAAGCTCACCGTGTGTGCTGCTCTTGGGTTTGTGCTCCTGTTGCGTTTTTCTGCACGGTCCTGCTCTCTGTATCGCTGCCGCGTTCTACTGGTGCTGCAAGCTGCTCGTGCTGCTGCTGGTGCTGCTGCTCGTTGTGGGGATCGCTGCCTCAGACTCCCTGGGCTCGAGCGCTCTCCGCGGAATGTGTGCTGCAGCGCACTGAAAAAAATGAAAATTTTTAGGGCTCTTCTTCCCTTTTCGGCCCTCGCTCTTAGCTGCGAAGATGCAAGACAGAAGCTTTGCCGGCCAAAACAAGGAAACAAAAAATATCTGGAAAAAAAAAAGAAAATCCAGAGACGACTGGCTGCGACTTGTTTTAGTGTGTGAGTGTGTGTGTGTGTGCAGAGAATGGCGTGGGGAGGGAGTGGGAATGCGATGCGGCGGTAGCTGCAGATTCCGATGTCAAAAAGTGGAGTGAATTGAGACGACGAAAGATGTGTGGGGTGGCAGCTGAGACGAGGTGCGGCCACGGTGGTTTCGAATCAAAACAGCAACCCGGAGCTGCCGCTCTTTCGCCTGCTTTTAAACCCTCTCGTTTCAGCGGCCGCACCCACTAAATTAAAGTTGGCACTTCGGTTGATTTCGGAACCGACTTGGCGCTGGCGGCGCTAACGCCAGTCCTGCTCTTTTTTATTTTTTTTTTTTTCGCGGCTGCGTAATGCCAAATCTGCCTGCTGTTAGTGGCCAGCGTGCGCGCGCGCACATCCTCTTAGTCTCCCGCTTATCACTGTAATTAGCGTGGGCTCTTGAGACACCCCACGGCCATTGGCGCTTCGGAGTGGTTCTGATAGCTGCAGTTTGCCTTTGCACCCAGACGGCTGACCACCGTCACTCCTCTGGCGTCCGGAACCGCCCGCAGCGAAACGGCCCTGGTTACCCTCAGGGGCATCAAACTCCTGTGACTTTCCGCTCGCCCCTGCTCTCGGCTACCCGGGCGCACCCGCAAAATGTTTTCTTTTTTTCTTGCTTTTCTTGTTTCTTCGTTCCGTACTTTTTTTTCTTTTTTTAAATTTCTGTGCGCCCCTGTCTCACAAATTTCTGCGCTGTTTTCGCACGCGAGATTCCTGTGCGCGCGCGCACTTAGTCGGCGTTTGGTGCCCCCAACGGACGGGTCCGTCCGTGTATCGCCTTCAGGGTAGCTGCTGCGACGGGGCCAGCTGGGAGGCATTGCGGGGGGGGCCAATGCATATGGGATGCACCTGCTATGGCGATCGCAGAGGCGACAGCCGGGATACTCCACCACTCCCTGCCCAGATCAACTACCCCAGGTGCGGAGCGCACCCGCCATCGCAGAGATATTTTTTATGTACGGAGTGGTCCCATTTTGCGCACCCCATGCTGCAAGATCGCAGCCGGCGATAGAGCTCGCTAGCGCGCTCCGCACCGCTACATCCGTGCAACACCCTGCTGGCCGCTGCTTGGCTGCAAAACCGGCACCTCTGTTCCCCAGCCTGCACCCCCAACCACACGTCTCCACGATGCCTGCGAGCGCAACCGCAGCGGCGGCGCAGTATCAAAGAAACGCGTCAGGACAGCAGCCTGCCGCGACGGCACACCCGGTGAAGAGTGCCGGCGGCAGCAGGGCCGTCGTGCGTCCGGCCGCGTTGGGGAGTCCTGAACGCTTTTGCAGCCACGCATGAACTCCGAAACTGCTCGCCGCGCTGTGTGCCTCCGGCGGCGCTCCCGCGGGGCAACTCCGTTGGCGAGCCTCCCTTCGGGAGAACAGCTCCACGCAGTGGTCCCCACGAAGTGGCCCGAGCGGAGCGGACGCGCGTGCCCCCGGCAGGGCCAATGGCAAGAGAGGCTGCAGATGCCTCCGGCGGCGCTCCCGCGGGGCAACTCCGTTGGGATGCCTCCCTTCGGGAGAACAGCTCCACGCAGTGGTCTCCACGAAGTGGCCCGAGCGGAGCGGATGCGCGTGCCCCCGGCAGGGCCAATGGCAAGAGAGGCTGCAGATGCCTCCGGCGGCGCTCCCGCGGGGCAACTCCGTTGAGGTGGCTCCCTCCGGGAGGACATCTCCACGCAGTGGTCTCCACGAAGTGGCCCGAGCGGAGCGGACCGCGTGTGCACGCTAGGGACCTCTTCGGTCAGGGGATACGAGGGTGGCTCCCTCCGGGAGAGAAGCGGTGTCTACACTAATGCGCGCACTGATTTATTCTATGGCTACTGCTGCGTTGGCATGGCTGTGGACGGCGCGAGGTCCACGCCTCCGTCGGTCTTCCACAAGGTTGTGATTGTTTTCGGCTTGGTCAAGAAGGTGATTCCTGCTTGTCCGTAGAAGTTCAAGTCGCCCAAGAACAGCCCTCTGCTACCTGTGAACAGGAACATCGGCAATGGCACGGGGATCGGCACGTTGATCCCCACTTGTCCCACGTCGATTTTCTTGTTGAATAACTGTGCTGCTGGTCCCAGCTTGGTAAAGAGCGACACTCCGTTTCCGTACTTGTTTTTGTTGATGAGTTCGATCGCTTCTTCAATCGTGTCTACTTGCACCACCGAGAGCACGGGAGCAAAGATCTCCTCGTCGTACGCACGAATGCCAGGCTTCACGTTCGTGAGAATCGTGGGGCCCAAAAAGTTGCCCGCGGCAAATTTGCCCTCGCCGGTGAATTTGCGCCCGTCCAAGAGGAGGTTAGCGCCCTGTTTAACCGAGTCCTCGATGATGGATTGCGCCTTGGTGAGCGACTCCGGGTTGATGAGCGGGCCCAAGTCGGACTTTGGGTCGAATCCGCTGCCCACGCGCAACTTTTGCGCGTCTGCAACCACGTCCTTGACCCACTCCTTGGTTTTTCCCACGGTCACCAAAACCGAGATCGCCATACACCGCTGTCCTGCGGCACCGAACGCGGCACCGTTGATGGCATTCACAAACTGCGCCTTATCGGCGTCGGGCAACACCACCAAGTGGTTTTTGGCCCCCAAGTTTGCCTGTACGCGCTTGCCCAAGGCGGTTCCGCGCTCGTAGATGTACTTACCGGCCTTGTCACCGCCCACAAACGTGAGCGCCTTGACACGCGGGTCGTCGATGATCTTGTTCACGGTGTCGTGCTTGCCGTGCACAATCGACACCACGCCAGGCGGCACGCCCGCCTTCGCACACAACTCGGCGATGATCATCGCGGCTCCAGGCACACGCTCCAGCGGCTTGATCACCGCCGTGTTACCCGTCACAAGCACAAGCGGCAACGACCAGAGCGGCACCATCGCTGGGAAGTTGAACGGGCAAATCGACCCAATCACCCCGAGCGGCTCCCGCACCATCTTGGTCTCCATGTCCGCAGCAACCTCAAGCGATTGGCCCTTCAAGTCGTTCGTCACGTTGCACGCGGCCTCCGCCACCTGGAGCCCACGCAAAACGTCTCCGCGCGCGTCCGCGAACGTTTTGCCCTGTTCCAACACGATCACCCCGGCGATCCGGTCCATGTTTTCGCGCAAAAGCTGTACAAATTTGAACGCGATTCCCTGCCGGCGAATCACCGATGTATCGCGCCAGCCTGGGAACGCAGCGTGTGCTGCGCCAATCGCCGCCTCCAACTCCTCTGGTGTCAGCTGAGGAACCCGCAGCACAACCTCGTTCGTGGCCGGGTCGTGGATGTCGAACCAAACGTCCGACTCAGACTTTACAAGCTCGTTGTTCACAAATGACGGCGTGAGGTACGGCTCGGTGTCCGCAGATTTGTGTGCCTGTGGGTACGACGTGGTTGTGGACGAAAGCGGAATCGTGCTGAGAAGTCTCATCCGCGCGACCCCCGCGGCCCGTACGCGAGTTGCTCGAAGTGTATAACGCAACATATCTCTCTATTCACAGCCAATCGGTTCTAAGAGCTCTGTATCTCTCTTTGCCTCTCTCTCTTTATGAAATTTCCATTCTCCAAGCGCACCGCTCGCCTTAAATACTCGCTACCCCAGACCCACCAGCGGCTATCCAAATCCGTGGATCGCTGCACGCACGTGACCCGGTGTTTGTGGGGAACAGTCCCCTCCTCGTACTCCCCCTCCCTCCGTCCAAGCACACGCGACACACCACTGCACTCTCCATGGGTACTGGCTCCCTCAGCGGTCAAGACACAGCAGCCGTCCCCTCCTCCAGCCTCCCTTAGCACTACACCGCGTCCACAAGGTCGAGGACGGCCGGAATGGCTCTGCGCCAGCGCTGTGCCTGGGCGCGCTAGCAGCCTTCGCACCCACAAGGACCTCGATTCCCGCAATGTGCGGGTGCACGGGTTTAGCCACAACGCTCCCACCGCTGCTACACGAGCGTCTTATCAAGCCGCAACAGAGCGAGCCTCCGCTGGGATCCCACTGCCGCCCGACGGCGCGCATGCGAACGCGCCTGCGGGCGAACGCTGCCGATGCGCTCGCGACGTCCACCGGGGGCCTTCGACAACGACGACTGCACAACGAAGCAGCGAAGCCCCAGGGCGAGCCGCTGTGCGCGCACGTGCCATCCGCAAGTACCTGCCGCATTGGGACAGTGTGGTTGCGAAATGGCTGCGAACGCACAACCACACTGTCCTGCCTGCGCTAGCACTACGGGGTCCAGTACTCAGCAAGAGCCAGAGGAGGGGTGCCTCCGGCGGCGCTCCCGCGGGGCAACTCCGTTGGGGAGCCTCCCTTCGGGAGAACAGCTCCACGCAGTGGTCTCCACGAAGTGGCCCGAGCGGAGCGGACACCGTGCCCCCGGCAGGGCCGCTAGCACCCAGTGAGAAGTCCAGGGTCAGCTGTGCCTCCGGCGGCGCTCCCGCGGGGCAGCTCCGTTGAAGAGTCTCCCTTCAGGAGTGCTGGCACACGAGGGATCCATGCCCCAGATCCCGGGTATAGGCATCTCATCGCCTGCATATAAGTGAAAATTCTTGTACAAAGCGCCCTTTGGCCAGGGACGAGTAGGTCTGGCACTGGTCCTCACGGTACAGCCATGGCAGACTCGATTTTGATTGCTTTGGCGTGTTCTACGTTCTACGTTGTTGGAGGCGGGCGGTGGTCTGTCGCGGTTGCGCTCGTGGTTGGTGCTCTTCTTGCGCAGAGGTCCTCTCGCTCTCTGTCACCTCCCCAGCAGCAGCTGCTGCAGGGCAAGCTCCCCCGTTTTGTACGGTCCCCAGCGGCTGCCGCCGAGGCTGCTGCCTCTGCCTCGACCGTGGCTAAGAAACGCAGCCCGGTGTACGCGGTGGACTTCACCGCGCCTGGTCCTGCCGCTGCTGCCACGGGGACAGCGCTACCGACCGCTGGAAGACGCTCCAGAGGCAAGCGGTTGCCCAAGATCATCAAGGGCGGTCGCCCTGACAGCGCGGCAAAGCTGGTATCTTCGGGCTCGCCACAGCTTACAGCGCTGCCAGTGAAGCTCCTTGAGTCGCAGATCTACATTTTCTACACGACGCTCACGGGGCTGTCGCAGCGAGTGGCGCAGTCGCTCGAGCAGAAGCTTGCGGGTATGCCCGCGCTTGCGACACGGCCGCCGAAGCTCTTGTCGCTTGACGACGACGTGGACGACCTCGAGGAGTACTTCCTTCGCACCCCGGACAACGGCGCCACGAAAAACGTCTACTTGTTGGTGTTGCCCTCGTACGAGCAGGACTCGCCCATCGACTACTTCTTGGAGCACTTGGCTGATACCTACAACGATTTCCGTGTCGACAAGTACCCGCTCCGGTCGCTTTTGGGGTTTGCTGTCTTGGGGTTGGGAGACTCCGAGTCTTGGGGCGAGTCCTCCAAGTTTTGCTACCAGGCCAAGTTGGCTGACCGTTGGCTCGGCAAGCTTGGTGGCCGGCGTCTTTACCCCATGGGTGCTGTGTGCATGAAGTACGAGGGTGAGCCCAAGGCCGCTGCGTGGGCCCAAGGGTTTGCCTCGCTCATGGAGGATGACGAGCCGTTCTACTTGGAGGAGAACGACGCGGCGGCCGACGATAGCGACGCCGACGCAGATGAAGATGCCAGCAGCGGCGAGGACGCAGACACCCTCGTAGATGTAGAGGATATGGGCGATATGATGCGCAAGAGTACAGCCGCCGCTGGCGCCTCCGGGTCCAGCAGTGCGCCGGTGCTCAAGGAAATGGTGGCGGTGGACTCGCCCACGTACAAGTCGCTCACGAAGCAGGGCTACACGATCGTGGGGCTGCACTCGGGGGTCAAGATCTGCCGGTGGACCAAGAGCGCACTCCGGGGCCGCGGCTCGTGCTACAAGTTTGCCTTCTACGGGATCAAGTCGCATTTGTGCATGGAGACGACGCCCTCGCTCGCGTGCTCCAACAAGTGCGTGTTTTGCTGGCGCCATGGAACAAACCCGGTGGCGAAGCTGAACTGGCGGTGGGTGTTGGACCCGCCCGAAAAGGTGTTTGAAGGCGCCCTCCAGGGTCACTACCAGAAAATCAAGCAGATGCGAGGCGTGCCAGGGATCCAGATGGACCGGTTCCAGGAGGCGTTCCAGGTGCGCCACTGTGCGCTCTCGCTCGTGGGCGAGCCGATCTTCTACCCGCACATCAACGAGCTCTTGGGGATGTTGCACGGCGAGCACATCTCGACGTTTTTGGTGTGTAACGCACAGCACCCGCAGCAGCTTGCGCAGTTGTGTCGCGTGACGCAGCTCTACGTGAGCATCGACGCGCCAACAAAGACGGACTTGAAAAAAGTGGACCGTCCGCTCAACAGCGACTTTTGGGAGCGGCTCATTGCGTGCCTCGACATCTTGCGCACGACCCAAAGCCACCAGCGTACGGTGTTCCGGTTGACGCTCGTCAAGGGCTTCAACATGGGCGACGTGGCAAGCTACGCAGACATGGTGGAGCGGGCACAGCCGTCGCAGATCGAAATCAAGGGCGCCACCTTCTGCGGACTGTCGCTGGGAAACGGGAACCCGCTCACGATGCAAAACATCCCGTTCTACGACGAGTGCAAGCAGTTTGTGGAAGCGCTCGCAACCGAGTTGCAACTGAGGGGGCAGAAGTACGCCATCGCGGCAGAACACGCCCACCTGTGCTGCATCTTGATGGCGCACGAAAAGTTCAAAATCAACGACGTCTGGCACACCCACATCGACTACCCGCGCTACTTCGAGTTGTTAGAGAGCGGCAAGGACTTTGTGGATTTGGACTACGTGAAACCAACCCCAGAATGGGCCATCTGGGGGTCCGAAGGCGCGGGTTTCGACCCTGCAGACACAAAGTTCGACAGGCAGGGCGAAAAGGCAAAAAGAAGACTCGAGCGCGAGCAGCAAGCGGCCAAGGCCGCGGCAGCATCCGCTTAAATAGCATTAATAGATATGGCTCGAACCAATGTAGTCTCTGGCCCCGCGTGCGCTGCACTCGGACAGGAGGGAGGAGCGGACCGCCAACCTAAATTCCCTAGTGTGGCAGTCCGCTCCGCTCGGGCCACTTCGTGGAGACCACTGCGTGGAGCTGTTCTCCCGAAGGGAGGCTCCCCAACGGAGTTGCCCCACGGGAGCGCCGCCGGAGGCACGCCCTGGGCACTCGGAACCCCCCTAGGGGCATTTTGGAGGGCTTTATATGCCTATGGAGATCCTGCACAATGTGCGTTTTCTCTCTGGCACGCAGCTTGCAACACTTTGAGTCAACTAGTGCTGCAAACTTTTAAATCTGAAACACCCGCAAGCTCCACGCGGTGGGCGTTCGGGCCCTTGCACCCGTATCGTACCACTCTGGGGTCACTGTGCGTTTGCCACTCGGCTTTACGAATTGGGAGGCGAACCAACGGAGGAATGGACCCACTCCTGTCCCGCGGTACACACCAAAGGTTGTCATATAAATGACACGGAGTCCCCATCGCCTCTCGATCTCAGCTTGTAGAGGCTTCTCCGATTCAGGCTATTGTTGGCACTGCAATCAGTCACACGAAACCCTCCGCAGAGGTCCAGCGGAAGAGTCCACCCATACGCAGCACATCTACCCTAACTTAATCCTCTCGCTTCTTATTTTCACCTTTCAGCTGCTACCAGAGAGCTGTCTGGTAGTCACCATTAGCTTATGATCTAGGGCTTTCGTCTTATAGTCACATAATCTATTAGCGTGTGTTGGACTTGTCCTGGCGTAAATTGTACTGCACACAACGCTTTCGATAAGGGGAAAAGCTGTCAAAAAACGTGAAATCGGCAGTCAAAAGACGGCTCAGAACCAAACCTTCCACACATCGTAGCCGCTTGTATTGTGGCCACGCAGTATGGGCTCAGCCAAATATGAACCCTTGCCCAACGGAGAATCTGCTGCTTCGAATCCTCCGTCGTATGAGCTGAGAAGTAACCTCGATGAACATGTAGGGGGCTCTGCGACTGCTCCTGTGCACTGCCCTAACGAGGGGGTCAAACTCTTCAGGATCGTGCTGAAGGTGTACGATGAAAGACCGTACCAGTTTCTGTATGACCCCGCAAAGGGAATTCAAAGGTTCCGTGAGTTGGTAGAGTCTAGTATCCGCCGCAACTTGCGTGATCACGAGTCTCTCCGGCCACTTTCTTTCGGATACTTTGACTTCGAAACATTTTTCGAGATCATCACTGACGAGGACTTACAGGGGTGCGCGGCCGTGAGGACATTCACAGGTAAACACGAGGTGATAGTGTTTTTCTCTGAACAGCGTTCAGTTTATCTCGATCAGATCAAAGCGGATAGGAAACAGAAAAAGAGAATAGTGATAATTGTGGTTTCCGCTTTAGTGTCCGGTCTAGTTGTCATCCCATTACTCATTCTAATTCCTATATTGATTTTGGACCCGACAATATTTCACTGAAGTTTTGGATAGCATCACTGAAGCTTTTGAATGCCGGCCTCTTATATCCCCAATCAGCCATTTTCGCAGGCGACAGGTTTTTTGGTTATCAACACTCTACAGCTTGATCGAATTACGTTTGTAAGGCAACCTGCCCTTAATATACAGCGACACTGTGTGTCATTTCTTCATTATTTCTCTGCTCTCCCCCCCTCTCTCAGCTGGTCGCTATCTGCTGGTGATCGTGTCCGCTACGCATCGAGTTCTCGCGTAGGATTTCTCAGAAAGACACTCGCCGTATATTTCCTTTGCTCTGACCGAAGTTCGGTCCAGTTGGCCGAGACAGCTGCCTGGCGTACGCTTGCTAAAAGGTAGTTGGAAGGCCACGCTAACCCAATGGTAACACTGTCGGAAGTCCACATCTCAGTTAGTATGTATCAGAGAAACATCTTATGCAGTCGACCTTCTTCGAGCAGTAGCTCACTCTCAAGCAGAGCTGGGATAGACTTCCACAGGATCCCTGGAGTAGTGGGGCCCGGCCAGGAAGCCTCGAGTACAAGATCGCAGTCCGCTCCGCTCAGGCCACTTCGTGGAGATCACTGCGTGGAGCTGTTCTCCCGAAGGGAGGCTCTCCCTGAATACTGATGGCCCTGCCGTGGGCACGGTGTCCGCTCCGCTCGGCCCACTTCGTGGAGACCACTGCATGGAGCTGTACTCCCGAAGGGAGGCTCCCCAACGGAGTTGCCCCGCGGGAGCGCCGCTGGAGGCTCACGCCCTCTTCTGGTGACATTGTCCCTGCCGGGGGCACGCGCATCTGCGAGCCAGCGGAGTGCGGCAGGCCCGTTGGGTCGAGGGGTTTTTCGCAGCCATTTTGCAGCCAAACGCGCAGTGGACGCGACCGAAATTTTCACCAAAACACCCGCAGGCTTTGGGAGCGCTAGAGCAGCCACGTCCCACGTACGCTCTGCTGGCTGTGTGTTTATTATGGCAGGCTCGAAAATTGCGTTTATCCACCCAGATTTGGGCATTGGTGGCGCCGAGCGCCTTGTGGTTGACGCGGCTGTTGGGCTCCAGGAGCTGGGCAACGATGTAACCGTGTACACGTCCCACTGTGACCGGACCCATTGCTTCGAGGAGGTGAGTAGCGGTCTTTTGTCTGTTGAGGTGTACGGGGATTTTTTGCCCACCAAGGTGTTGGGCAAGTTCCACATTTTGTGCGCCATTTTGCGCCAGTTCTACTTAACGCTCCGGCTCATAGCGAGCGGGCGCCTCCAGGAGTACGACTATTTCGTGGTGGACCAGTTGTCCTTCTGTGTGCCGCTTTTGCAGATTTTTGCCCGGCGCGAGCTGGCGGTTTTGTTTTACTGCCACTTCCCGGACCAGTTGCTTGCGCAGCGCGGGTCTCTCCTTAAGCGCGTGTACCGGTACCCGTTCAATGCGATCGAGGAGTGGACCACTGGGGTCAGCGACCAGATTGTAGTCAATTCGAGCTTCACCAAGTCCGTTTTCCACTCCACCTTCACGCGCCTCGCGGGTGTCGATCCGGGTGTGATTTACCCCTGTGTCGATACCGCGGGCGCCCGCTCCGGCTCCGGGCCCGCGGACGCAGAGGTGCGCCACTTCTTCCAAGGCGGTAGGTACTTTCTCTCCATCAATCGGTTTGAGCGTAAGAAGAATATAGAGTTGGCGATCCGTGCGTTTGCCCTCTTCAAGGCGGAGGCCGATGCGAAATCCCCAAGCGCCGCCGGTTCCTCCTCCAAGGGCGGCAAGCCACGTCTCGTGGTGGCGGGTGGCTACGATGCACGGGTTCTCGAAAACGTGCAATACCTCCAGGAGCTCTCTGGGCTCGCGGAGTCGCTCGGGCTCCAGCCGTTCACGATCCGCGGCAAGCTTATTGTGCTCCCGCCGGCCACAGACGTGCTCTTCCTCCCGTCGATTCTGCTGGCGCTCAAGACATCGCTCATCAAGCAGACCGAGTTGCTTCTCTACACGCCATCGTTCGAGCACTTTGGCATTGTCCCGGTGGAGAGCATGTTGTGCGAGACCCCGGTGCTAGGAGTCAACAACGGCGGGCCGCTCGAGTCCATCGTGAACTACGACTTCTCGGACGAAAGCCTTGCCACGGGCGGCGCCACAGGGTACGTGTGCGAGCCGGACCCAGCGCACTGGAGCGAAATCCTCGTGCGCCACTACTTCGACGTGCCGCTCCATACAAAGGAGACGCTCGGAGCCAACGGCTTGGCCCGCGTCGAACGCGTGTTCCTGCGCAAGGAAATGACCAGGCGGTTCACAGAGAACTTGGAGAGCGCCCGCAAGCACAAGGGCAAGAACAAAGGCGCGGTGCTCTGGCTCCTCCTGTGGTGGAAAGTACATCTCTTTTTGCTATCAGTTCTTAGTGTGTGTATATACAGGGCCGTATGGGCATGGTTATAGAATGAACGGTTATAGTCAGAAGTAAGCGTGTACCTCCGGCGGCGCTCCCGCGGGGCAACTCTGTTGGGGAGCCTCCCTTCGGGAGAACAGCCCCACGCAGTGGTCTCCACGAAGTGGCCCGAGCGGAGCGGACACGTGTGCCTCCGGCGGCGCTCCCGCGGGGCAACTCCGTTGAGGGGCCTCCTCCCTTCGGGAGAACAGCTCCACGCAGTGGTCTCCACGAAGTGGCCCGAGCGGAGCGGATGTCGCAGCCTCACGCTCGCCCCTACCAGGAGCTCACAAGAGACTTGACCGCGTTGAAGAAGCCGATTTTGGGTGGCGGCGCCTCCTCTCGTTCGGTCGGGCTCGTCTTTGCGCTCGCCTCGCGGGCGAGTTCGCCGAGGTTCTTCATCACTCGTTCGTACAGTTTCTTCAATTCCGTCTCCGCCACCAACTTCCACTTGTGGAAGTCAGGCGACGGCGACGATAAGTTGTAGGTTGTTATCCGCATGTTGATGTCTTTCACTGCCGCCGTGAGGTACCGCAACTTGTGTGCGTGGTACTGTGCGTCAAAGAGGCAGGACGGGTCTTGCTGGTACTTTGCCCGCACGAGGCGCTCCATGTCCAGCGGCGCGAGCGCACCGTGCCGAGAGCGGAGCGTCTCCAACACGTGGAGGGACCAGCTTTTGTCGAGATCGAAGCGGAGCCGCTCGATGTCGCCGTTCACACCTTGCTGGCTCTCAATCCACGGCGGCAAGCACTCCTCCTTGCGTAGAATTTGGTTCATGAAGTAGTTTGTGTCCGTGGCATTCGCCAAGTGTTCCCGCGAGAGCGGCTTGCCCCGCACGCTCTCCATTTCCGGGTGCAGCTCGAACTTGCCTGTTTTGCGGTCGATCAGCTCGTTGATGCGGGCGTCTGCCATTGTCGTGATGAGCCCCATCCCCGACGCTGCACTGCCCCCCGTGAACATGAGCGGGCCAAGTAGCCGCTCCTTGTATATTTGGCGGAAGTTTTCTTGCTCCGCGGCCTCAGCAGCAGTAGTAGTACCAGCTGTAGAGCCTGGGGCGTCAGTGGCTCCAGAACCACTCAGCTTCGCAGGCACTATCTTTGCCAATTTATAGTCCAAACTGCCCTCCTTGGCATTGTGGATGCGCTCGCGCACGGGCACGGGCGGCGTGATGATACGCATCTGCTTGGGCGCCGTGTCCATGATCATCCTTAAATTGGCGTCCCGCACCGTCTCGGTGCCCGTCCACGCCGGCGTCACCACCGTGTCTGAAATCTCGCGTGCGTGCTTGTTCCGCGCAAGTAGAGGCTCCAGTTTGAGATACGCGAGCTCAGACTGGTACTTCGACTGGAAGCTCGTTTCCGAGTCTGGCGCGTACTTTTGCAAAATCCGGCTGAGCTCCGGGTTGTTCTTGATCGACGAGTACAGCCCCGACTCCACAGACGATGCAACAAGCGACTCAAACCGCTCCGCAAGTGCCGAGCCTGCCTCCCCTTGCGCCCCGCTACCTACAGATCCTCCGCCACTATCGTGGCGGCCGTTACTACTGTTTGCTGCCGCAATAGTGCGGCCCTCGCCGTTTCCAGTCTTATCAGCACTCAGTTCGCATGCACTCACAGAGTCGCTGCCACGCAGCCCCGAGACGGCGCCAGCCGAGCCGGGCGCAAAGCTAGCACCACGACCAGGACCACTGACACGTCTCACACCGCCACGGAGCAGCCAAGCCACACCGTGTCTAGCTGTTCCAAGCATAGTTGCCACCAAAAGAGAGCAGCGCCTAGCGAGCGCGAAATTGGCTGCAGATCTGCGGCCCTTTTTTTTAGCAGCCAAATGCAGGCGCTCTTCTGTTGCTGGGCCCTCCTGGCCACGCCCACACGCCGTCCTTACGCCACAACCATCGCTGTGAGCCGGGCCGACCGGTGAACTTCCTCCAGCAGTACCCGCCAGCAGATGCCGCCAGCAGATGCAGCAGGCGCCTGAACGAAGGGGCGACGCTCTACGCCGTGCTAGAGGCGCCATCGCGAGCTACACACGGTCAAGGGGTAGTCAATTCTCTATACAAATACAAACATGCATAACGGCATGAGCCGTAAAGTTTATGGGAGCCTGTGGAGCCTCTGGCGGCGCTCCCGCGGGGCAACTCCGTTGGGGAGCCTCCCTTCGGGAGAACAGCTCCACGCAGTGGTCTCCACGAAGTGGCCCGAGCGGAGCGGACGCGCGTGCCCCCGGCAGGGCCAGCAGCTCTGGCAGGGAGCACAGGGGTCGCAGTGCCTCCGGCGGCGCTCCCGCGGGGCAACTCCGTTGAGGTGGCTCCCTTCCGGAGGGGGCGGGCCTACAAGGCAAAGAAGATGAGGACGGAGCAGCCCAGCACCACGAACGCGAGGAACAACAACTTCAACACAAAGCCGCACACGTACTCGCGTTTACCGCCTGCGGTAAGGATGATTTGCTTTTCCAAGTCTGCGTCGTCCATGAGCCGGATCTTGCCCTTTCCGTGGTACGGTTCTTGCACCACCAAGTCGTGTAGTATGTCAGAGTTGGTGGACTCTGTCAGTGCCACTGACAGGATCGACAGCGAGTGGTTTCTCTTTGGGTTTTGTGCCACCACTGTGGGCGTTACGATCGATGCTGATCTCGATCTATTCGGGGATGGGTTTTTCTTTTGGTTCATGTTTGCTGCGCTTCCGTTTGCGGTGTTTCGTATCGGTTCGTGTGCTTGTGCGGTCGTAGCTTCCGAATCTGTCGGTCTATTGGAGCTCGTGGGTGGTAGCAAATGCCCTCTCAGGAGTAACTAGAATTAGTGACCAGATGAGGGGTGTGGGGAGCGTCAGGTGACTAATCTGGGGTAGTTGTGTGCAGTAGCAGAGGGGAACGAGGGAGCTAGCTGCGAACGCTGGAGAGGTCGTATTTGCCGGTAGTTGCCTTGCGTTGGGGGTTGTTGAGTCTGTGTGGGTGTGTCGCTAGCAACGAGCAGGCGCGGCTGGTACGCTGCTTTTATAGCGGTGCGCTGGGAGGGGGCGTGCTGCGTGTCATGCGTGGCAGTGCTGAGCACCAGTGCGCTACAAGGCGGCGCGCTTATTTTTAGGCGGCAGCGGGAGGGGTGTCACTTTTGGCTTTACGAGCGCTGCAGCCGTGCGTTGTAGCGAGGGCAGATATGCCGTGTGTGGTGTGGGCCGTGGGCAACACGAGGTCCCTGTGCGCGATCGCGTGAGTGACTGTGGAGGTCTGAGCGGGTCCGCGCTGGTTGCGTGGCGGCATCGTCCGCGAGCTGGATGTAACATCGCGCCGGTTAGTGCCACTGCTGGCACCCGCTGCCCGTAGGACAGCTGCTATTTTTACCGTGCGCCGCGGCCCGCCTCCTGTATGTCATTTAGCGATTTTAGCGACTGATTTGCGCGCGCACGCGCGCACGCACGCACGCACGCACTCCGCCAATGCAAGGAGAAGGCTGCGACGCTGTCAGCAGTGCCGGCGCGAGAGGCAGCCGTGCAGTGAGCAGCACGGGAGGGAACTGCGAACAGAAGTCGTGGTGCCTGCAACAAGAGCCACAGATCAGCCTGGGTCTCAACTGGCGCAGGTACAAGCAGTGCGGGCCCGTAACTCTAACTGTGCTCGAGGCACGCCTGCATGGAGCGCGATGGGGAGGACTGCACGGTGCCTCGGCACCAGTACGGCCAGGGACTGAGCTGGAGAGGACTAGCTGAAGAGGATTAGCTGGAGGAGATTAGCTGAAGAGGACTGAGCTGGAGAACGACGGGCTGCTACAAGAGGGTGTTGAAGCGAACAGGAACCACCATGTGAACGACTGAAATGGCATGAAAGAACCACAGGACACCTGACACTGCAAGTCCCATCTAGACGCACGCCGCTTGCTACATGAAACCCAGCCTGATACTCCACCCCACCACCCCACCACCATCACCAATTCCAGCACAACAAAAGAGTCAGCCAACTTACCCACACCCACAAAACACACGTCTGGAGTTATTTTCCAACCCTCTGTCAAAACCGCTCTTTCCCTTAGCTCAACACCTGCACCACTGCCACTTCGTGGGTGCACGGATGTTCGATGGCTGCGAAGGACACGACAAGCCAGCGAGAGTAGCACCCACAGCGACTAGGCGCAGCCAGGCGTGGATGAAGCACCTCACCGACCCACTGCCCACTGCCCACTGCACAACTACGCGCACGAGCCTGCGGACGCAACCAGGAGCACAAATGGGTGGGCCCACGGCCACCAGCGATGCCTGCCCACTCTGTGTCCTGCATACAGCCCGGCAAATTGCTGTTGTGTTCACTATCGCTCCGGCGATTTTGAATCAGAGTTTTCCTCCCAGCACCCCCCACTGCACTCACTACAAGATGTGGTTATTCGATTGGTGTATGTATACAGACGCGGCGCGGCCGTAGCCCTCCCCGTGTGCGCACGCGCGATCGCTGCAGCGGCACCCAGCGCGTGGCGGCCCCAGCACCCGCCCGCCACCAGAGCCGCCCCCCAGCCGCATCCCCGGCAGTGTAGCTTCTGGCCGCGGTGCCTCCGGCGGCGCTCCCGCGGGGCAACTCCGTTGGGGAGCCTCCCTTCGGGAGAACAGCCCCACGCAGTGGTCTCCACGAAGTGGCCCGAGCGGAGCGGACGCGCGTGCCCCCGGCAGGGCGCACCTTCAGCCAGAGCCCAAGGAGCGCAGTGCCTCCAGGGCTCGCACAAAGTGCCAGTACTAACGCCACAGTTCAAGATGTATTGTCGTCGCTCGGCTTGTGGAACAAGCACGCCAAGCTCCTCTTTCTCGGGTTAGACAACGCCGGTAAGACGACGTTGCTCCACATGCTTAAGAACGACCGTCTCGCGACGTTGCAGCCCACGTTGCACCCGACGTCCGAGGAGTTGGCCATTGGGTCTGTCCGGTTCACCACGTTTGATTTGGGCGGGCACCAGCAGGCGCGCCGGTTGTGGAAGGACTACTTCCCCGAGGTGAACGGAATTGTGTTTTTGGTGGACGCCGCGGACCCCGAGCGGTTTGCCGAGTCCAAGGCCGAATTGGAGTCGCTCTTCAAGATCGAGGAGTTGAGCCAAGTGCCGTTTTTGATCTTGGGTAACAAGATCGACGCCAACACCGCGGTGGGCGAAATGGAGTTGAAGTCCGCGTTGGGCTTGTTCAGCACCACCGGAAAGGACGGCGCCAAGTTGCCAGAGGGACAGAGACCCATCGAGGTGTTCATGGTGTCGGTGGTGATGAGAATGGGCTACGGCGAGGGCTTCAAGTGGTTATCGCAGTATATCTAGGTAGAGCAATATATATAATCGTACTCCCGTACACCTGGCAGCCCACCCTGGGCTCTCACTGAGTGCTGATCCACCGCGGGCACGGTGTCCGCTCCGCTCGGGCCACTTCGTGGGGCTGTTCTCCCGAAGGGAGGCCCCTCAACGGAGTTGCCCCGCGGGAGCGCCGCCGGAGGCACGCCCACCCTGAGCTCTCACTGAGTGCTGGTGGCCTTGCCGGGGGCACGCGCGTCCGCTCCGCTCGGGCCACTTCGTGGAGACCACTGCGTGGAGCTGTTCTCCCGAAGGGAGGCTCCCCAACGGAGTTGCCCCGCGGGAGCGCCGCCGGAGGCACCTACTCTAGGCTCGCGGTGAGTGCTGGTGGCAGGCCAGTGCGTGGGGTCGGCCGGGAATTTGCAGCCAATGGCCTGCATGTGGGGCGCATCGCATCGACTGCTTTTTCGCTTTTTCTGACTAAGAGCAAGCGGTCTGTAGCAGCAGCAGGGGCACAAGTACAGGCCCGTTCACAGCAGACACACGAGAATGGAACACGCAAACAAGGGCCAGCTCCATCCGGAGCAGAAAAAATGGAAGGCGCCCAAGGGTCCCAAGCCCGTGCACCACAAGAACAAGAACGTGATTGGGCTTGGGCGCACTATTGCCAACCAGCGGCGCACGGAGAATGCGGTGCAGTATCTCCCAGATGGAGAGATGCGTTTCACCACAGACAAGCGGGAGGCGGACTGGGTCAAGTTGCGGTCGGTTACGCAGGAAAACTCGCTTGACGAGTTTTTGAACACGGCACAGTTGGCGGACACCGATTTCACTGCCGAGCGCGGGCAGCAGGTGAAGATAATCAAGATCGGCAACACGTCGGTGACGGACCAGGCGGGGCTTTTGACTGCCGAGGAGGTCCAGGAACTCAAGCGCAAGCACGCGGCGTTTGAGAACAAGTTGACGATCCCCAGAAGACCGCGCTGGCACAAGGGCCAGCTGAAGTTTGAGTTGGAGAGGCAGGAGAACTTGGCTTTTTTGGACTGGAGACGGCAATTGGCACAGCTTCTGGAGAACAACAACTTGTTGTTGACTCCGTTTGAGCGTAATTTGGAGGTTTGGAGGCAGTTGTGGCGTGTAGTGGAGCGGTGCGATTTGGTGGTGCAGATTGTAGATGCCAGGAACCCGTTGTTCTTCCGCTCGGTGGACTTGGAGCGGTATGTGGAGGACTTGGCTGTGGCCGAGGCGGAAGCTGAAGCTGAGGCTCATGCTGAAGCTGATGCTGAGGAGTCTGCTGAAGCTGATGCTGAGGAGTCTGCTGAAAGTGCTAAGAGTGCTGAGAGCAAGGCACAGACTGCGCCAAGCAAGAAGAATCTTCTTCTCGTAAACAAGGCGGATCTTCTCACACGCGAACAGAGACTTGCTTGGGCCAGGTATTTCAACGAAAAGGGCATCAACTTTGTCTTTTTCTCTGCCGCAGAAGCTAACGCGCTTCTTGAGAAGGAGAAGGAGGAGGAAGAGGAGCGTAAATTGGGAATCCAGCCGGCGCTGGCAGTTGGTGGTGGCGATGACACGGTCAGTGGTACTGATGCTGAGTCACAAGAGGTTGCGGATAAGGCAGCAGAGACCGACGCTGACGAGTCGATTCGCATTCTCTCGATCGGCGAGCTTGAAGCGCTCTTCCTCTCACAGTCTCCACGCCCATCGTCCTCGCGGAAGCTCCAGATCGGTCTTGTTGGGTACCCCAACGTTGGTAAGTCGTCCACGATCAACGCTCTTGTGGGATCGAAAAAGGTGTCGGTTTCCGCAACCCCAGGTAAAACCAAGCACTTCCAAACCATCAACCTCTCGGACGAGGTGATGCTCTGTGACTGTCCCGGGTTGGTGTTCCCGAACTTTGCATACACCAACGGAGAGTTGGTGTGCAACGGTGTGCTCCCAATCGACCAGTTGCGTGAGCACATCCCGCCCGTTTCGCTTGTGTGCCAGCGTATCCCGAAGTACTTCTTGGAGGCATTATACGGTATCCATATCCCGACCCGGAGCGTGGAGGACGGAGGAACTGGGGTGCCCACGGCGGCCGAGTTGCTTAACGCATACGCAAGAGCAAGAGGTTACATGACCCAGGGGTTCGGATCCGCAGACGAGCCCAGAGCATCGAGATACATCTTGAAGGACTACGTAAACGGCAAGTTGTTGTACGTGGTGCCACCACCGGTGTGGCGGGAGACAGCAGAGGAGGCTGCAGACTCGAGCACGGGAGAATATGACCTCGCCACCGTGGAAGAGGGCGCCGCCTTCAACCAAGCAATCTACACGCTCCACGCGCTCCCAGAATCAAGACAAGCACAAATCCTCACAGCGATCAGCCACAAGGGAATCCGAGAAGAAGACTTCTCGCTCGCCATGGACTTGTCAAAGCTCAACTTTTCACAGCATATCAGCGAAGAAAGCGCCCACTTGACGAAAAACAAACGCAGCCTCGACCTGTTCGGACACTCGGGGCCAAAAACCCTCTTCTACGGAGGAAGACAAGCAGCATTGGACAACGAGGGATCGGACTTGGACAAGGAGTTCTTCCGGTTGAACGACGTGAAGGGCAAAATGAACAAGCCGTTCCACAAGACAGAAGCAGGCACTGGCACAAAGAAGCACGGGAAGAAGAACAAAAAGAGCGACAAAAAGACAAGAGTCGTTGGGTTTTAGCGAGCACTAATAGACACACATACGAACTACATGTAGCCACAGCTCCCGAAGGGAGGCCCCTCAACGGAGTTGCCCCGCGGGAGCGCCGCCGGAGGCACACCACACCCAGCATACGCAGGCCAACCAAAGGGGAGGCCATTCGTGCGAGGATGTGTCCGCTCCGCTCGGGCCACTTCGTGGAGACCACTGCGTGGAGCTGTTCTCCCGAAGGGAGCCTCCCCAACGGAGTTGCCCCGCGGGAGCGCCGCCGGAGGCCCACGCCAGACTATCGCACTGCTGTTGGCCCTGCCGCTGGCGCGGTGTCCGCTCCGCTCGGGCCACTTCGTGGAGACCACTGCGTGGGGCTGTCCTCCGGAGGACGTGGGCTGTTCTACAAGGGGGCGTCGTTATCTACTGTGTATTATTGCTAGCACGCTTAGTAGAGTCTGAAAGAAGGACCCATGGTGGACTTGATGACCAAGGAGCCGACGTTTTGCCAGTTCTTCTTCAACAAGGAGACCAAGAAGTTGGCGGACATCATGATCTGGTTGACCAAAACGTCCTCCTCCATCTCGACGTTACCGATGGCAACGGCCAAGCACAAGACCTTCTTCAACTGGAACTTGATGGTGGACTTAACGTCAACAACCTTCGAGTACAAGTCGTCGTTGTGGGAGACTGGGGTTGGGAACTTACCAGCCTTGGACAACTGTGGTCCGAGCAAACGTGGAACCTGCTTGATCAAGACTTCGGAAGCAATGAAGGCGTTGTACTTCTTGGCCAACTTCTTGATCAACTTCTTGTTCTTGTTCAACTTCTTCAAGTCGTCCACGGACATGGCGTCGACACCAACAGACTTGGCTCTGTCAACGTCAAAAGCATCACCAAAAATACAGATGGTCATGTTAGGACGAGGAACCTGTGGCAACTTCAAGGTACCAGAGAAACGCTTGTCTCTCTGTGGGTCGTAGTTCTTAAGACCAACTTGCAACTCAACGGTCTCCAAGAAGTTTCTCTTCTTGGTGTCGTTGGAGTAGGCCAAAAGCTTCTGGACGTTCTCACGAACGTGGGATGTAGTGATCTTAGACATGGCGGCTGTTCGTCTCCCAAAAGGTGTTTTGGTAAAGTACTGATTCGACGAGGATGAAGAAGAAGAAGACCCAAATTTCTTTCTCCGATGCCTGCTGAATTTTCACTGAAAAAACCTGCGCGCGCTCGCTACTCGCTTAGGGTTCAGCCCTTGGTCACGTGGACTCTTCTTTTTCCCTTTGGTTTGGCGCGCCAGCTTCGTTGCGCTACGGGCTGGGCCGCCAGTACGAGGAGGGCCGCGATGCCTCCGGCGGCGCTCCCGCGGGGCAACTCCGTTGGGGTGGCTCCCTTCGGGAGAACAGCTCCACGCAGTGGTCTCCACGAAGTGGCCCGAGCGGAGCGGGCGCGCGTGCCCCCGGCATGGCCCCCAGCACTCGGTATGGCCCGGGACGCCACGTGCCTCCGGCGGAGCCCTTAGTGGGGCCCAACTGTGCGTGGGGACCCGTCTGGTGGTGGCTGCAAAACAGCTGCAGAGGGCCTGACGCGAGGTTGGTGATTTTCCTGCATACTCAGCAGCACTTGAACGGGGCCGACTCCGTCTCCCACAGAGGTTAAAGCCCAGTGTGGCCATGCTCTCGTTACTATCGCAGCCAGCCCGGCACGGGGTGTGTCGCGGGGCCGTGCGCGCCGTGTGGCAGCGCCCGTTCGCATACTCGAATAAGCCGCCATCGCCACTCGAGAGCGAGATCGCCAGACTCGAGAGACGCACGCCGCGGCTCCAGCGCGTAGCGGACCAAAAACGGTCCACGGTGGAGCGAATCACGGAATTGGACCTGACGTACGACGTGTTCACCCCGACGGTGAAACGCGTGCTCGACCTCGGCAACTCGCCGGGGTACTGGTCCCAGTACGCCAAAGACCGTATTATGCAGAACAACAATCTCCTGGAAGCAGGCTTCCGGCAGGACGGGTTTGTGCTAGGTATCGATATCGTCAACACCATCCCGCCGCTCGGTGTTTCGGTTATACAGGGGAACGTACTCTCGGAAAATGTAAGGCTCCGTGCGCTCGAACAGTGTCGCGAGCTGGTGTATCGCCAGCAACAGGAGCGCGCGCGGGTGGCTGCGGAGCCTGAGGCCCCCGACGCGGTCCCCGACCAGGACCTCGACTCCGCGTCGTACTTTGTCAAAGAGCAGCAGGAGGAGGCTGCGTACCAGGAGGTTCTTGAAAGCGAGCCCGCATCTGCTGACCACAGCGTGCAGCCCGCCACTACGGTAACTCCTGAGGTCTCCACCTCCACTGCCGCTGCTGCTGCTGAAGTGGATTACCGCGTACACCTCGTGCTCTCAGACCTCACTGTGCCTCTTGCACAGGAGCGTGGGTTCTGGCACAACACGAGTACGCGGCCCTTCTTGAGACTCGCAAGAAACACGTCGCTCCGGCTGGAACTCCCGGGCGGGAAACTGATGGCACCGTTCGACTTGGCAGACGCAACGTTGGTGTATGCAATTGACTTCCTCTGCGAGGGAGGAACGCTCGTGCTCCGACTAAACGGCATCCGTGCTGACGACCCGGAGCTCGACTTACTCGAGCAACGCTTGCACAAGGTGTTTGGCTCTGTGGAGGCCGCAGAGGCCGGCGAGTCGTTCATGGGGCTCGAGTTGTACTACATCTGCAAGGGCAAGAACAACGTGGGGAAAGTTGAGGCCTTCACCTTGGGCGAGCACGCCCCGAAGCCCAAGCTTTGAGCGGCAACAACCAAGGGAGCAGACTGGGGCGATCCGCTCCGCTCGGGCCACTTCGTGGAGACCACTGCATGGAGCTGTCCTCCCGGAGGGAGCCACCCCAACGGAGTTGCCCCGCGGGAGCGCCGCCGGAGGCTCCAGGCGAGAATCTCGCACTGCTGGTGGCCCTGCTGGAGCACGCTGTTCGCTCCGCTCGGGCCACTTCGTGGAGACCACTGCGTGGGGCTGTCCTCCCGGAGGGAACACTCGCTACATAGACTATAACACGCTACAGCTGTCACCATGTAAACTCTTTTATTTATATTCTTTTCGGTCAAGCGACCATCGCGCGCCGCCTCTAGTGGCCAGCGCGCCTACGCGTCTCTTTGTCCTACCAGCTCCGGGGTGGCTTGTTCGGCCTGTACGCCCCGCTCTGTTCGGACGTGCCCCTGATTGCGGGCATGCATCACAGGCTTAGGCCTCCTCTTCTTCTTCTTCTTCTTCTTCTTCGGCCTCTACGGTTTCTTCGGCCTCAGCTGCTTCATCTGCGCCTCCGCTAACGGTGCCGTTGCTCTTGTCTTCTGGTACCAGTGCTCCATTGGACTTTTCGTCGAGGTCGATCAAGCTCCCTTCTGCATCTGCAGCCGGCTCGGCCGCGGCCTTAGCCGCTGGCTTCGGGGCCAGTTGTACGCTGGGCACTTCCAATCTAGCCGCTATGCCGTCCTTCTTCTTCGCTGTGAGTTTTTCCTTCCAGAGTCTCACCACGGATGCCACCTTTTCGTCGCTGGCGCCGTAGTTAGCTCCGAAGAACGCGGCCTCTGTGAGTCTCTCGCTCTTTACGAGCAATTCGTGGCACTTATCCACGTTTCCTGTGAGCCACCACGCTTGCCACGCAATGTTATACTTCCCCTTTTCTTCTGCAGCCTGTGCCAAGCGCTCGAGCTCCAGCTTGTTATTCGTCAGCAGGAGTAAGAGCAAGAGAGAGCTATGGTCCCCGGCAAGCCAGTAGCAGTCTTGTGCAAGCTTGATTTGCCATTTCAGCATCGCAAGTGCTGCCAATTTCTTCCATTTGGCTGCATTGGCCACCGCGAGCAGTGCGTTTTCGCGCTGGCTCTCGGCAAGCAACGAATAGGCTTGTTTGAGGTTGTTTGTGGCGAGGGAGATTTGGAATTTCAGGTCAAAGTCGTGAGAGAGTGCGAACGAGAGCGCAAGGTATCCCAACTTTTCGAAAAACCGCAGGAGCTGGTTCAGTTCTGTCTTGTTGAACAGTTGAAGTGTGGTTGCGTAGTCTTCCGAGAGATCTTCAATTGTGAGTGCTTCAAGGTCGGGCACCTCTTCCTCTTCGCCGTCTTCGTTCACATGTGTGATTGTTCCCTTGGCGTATTGCTCCAAGTCGCCTCTCATGACCAAGGTTTGCAATTCCAATACTTCTGCATTCACAAACCACAGAATCACGTTGAAAGCCTTGTCGATGAGGTATAATTTCCCGTCTGTTCCTGCTTTGTATCCGATGATGTAGTACTTGTGGTCAAAGTGGCCCAAGTTGATCACTTCTCCGCCTACAAAGTAGTTGAGTCTGTTTGACGTTGCGGTTGTGTAAACAAACACATCTCCGATGAACTTTCCTGAAAGGAGTGACTCCGACGTTGGGAGGGTGTAGAGAACGTCAAATGTGTCTTCAACGCCCTCTTCTGCGTCCACGGTGCCGTTGGCGAGTGCGGTCTCAAACACCGAGTGGTCGTAGCTGAGGAAGTACGTTTCGTCTTGCGAGGACGACGAGCCTGACTTGTCTGCCGGTTCGGAGTTGTACCCCGATGCACCACCAGAGCCGCCGGTAGTAAGAATGGCCACCAACTCGCCGTTATCGCTCCAAACAACGTCGTGTATGTAGTCGTCCAAGTCCACTCTCCGCACCAACTGAGCCGTAGTCCAGTCGTAGAACAGAATACAGCCTTCCAGTTTCACACCCAAAAGCAGTCCCGCAAATATCTTGTCAGCTTGGTATATCAAGTCGATGGTGGCCAGCTCTTCGAAGTTGCGGAAAATCTTCACGCTGGTGGCCAGCTCACGGATGGCAAAGCTACATGCGTTAGAGAGGTCGTGGGTGTTCCACACAAAGTCCAATGCTCGGCCGTACAGTTTCAGCCGCCACAGCAATGCCGTGTACACAATGTACTCGCCGTCACCGCATACTGCTGCGTATCTCCCGTTCGGCGAGTGGCGGAGCAGCTGTGGGTAGATTTCAATCAGACCCAAGTCTCTTTGTTGCAAGGGCAACGCGTCTCCATCCTTAAGGCCCTGGGTGAGCAGAGGCTTGATAACGGCCTGGAAAATCTCACTGTTTTTGCCGTAGATCAACTTCATGTTTGCATCCATCGAGAACAAGGGCTCCTCATTACCGATTTTCAAGATGGCAAACCCGGAGTCGCAACCAATAGCCATCGCATTCAGCTTGGGCAAAAGACCACAGCACCACACACGCTCAAGCCCATAGTTGACCAGCTTCTCGAGCTTAAAGGTGTTGGAGTTCCAAAACTTCACGGTCAGATCTTCAGATCCTGACACAATAATCGGCAACTCCGGGTGGAAAATGGCAAAACTCACATTCAGCAAGTGTCCCTCAAGCGTGGCCACACACAGCTTGGTCTGATAGTCCCACACCTTGATGGTTTTGTCGTCACTGGCAGTGATGAGATACGGCTTATCTGCCTGCGGGTAGTAGTCGACCCAGTTGACACCGCGCGAATCGTGCGCTACAAGCGTGAAATTGGGCTGGCTGGATCCCAACGACCAAACCTTGACGGTGCGATCAATGGAGGCACTGGCAAACGTCAGCGGATCCTTGGGGTTGAAATTAACCGCCATCACATAGTGCTGGTGGCCCTCAAAAACCTGCTCAAGACGCCATTTTTGGTCCCAATTCCACAACTTGACCGTCAAATCGTCCGAACACGTCAAAATGTACGGCTTCAGCGGGTGCACGGCGATATTACGAATGTAGTCCGGATGGGCCTCAAACTGCGCAACCTTCTCGCCCGTGGAGTAGTTGTACACACGCACGTGGTAGTCGTCCAGCCCAACAACAATCCAATTCTTACGCGCAATAAACTTACCCGTACGAACAGGAAGATCGGTCACCTGAATAGACTTGACGAGCGTGTTGGTGGCATACGACCAAATCTCAATCTTACCATCGTACAACGTGGTGAGAATCCACGGCTCGGACGGGTGGAAATCAAGGCCCTTGACACGGTCCGACCGCGTCGAAAACTGCTTGGTCACGTCCAATTTCATACCTGCGGGGGAAGACGGCGTGGGGTGAGGAGTTGTAGCTGGCGGTGCTCTCTCGTGGGCGATTTGCGGTGCGCTTTGAACACGAATCTTTTGTGCGCGCCACGACCCTTCATTGGTTGCATCCTGGCGCGTCTGCCGTGCTGCCTGCTGGTGGCCCTGGCGCCACGCCGTGTACGACGGGGAAGCCCCTGTGGGCATTAGGCTCGGTGAGCCACGACGCAAGTGCCTCACTGCACGCCCAGGCTGCTCTGGGAGCACTGCGGCGTGGGAGACGGCGTGCTCAGAGGGCGCGCCAAATGGCTGCAAAACGTGCCACGCGTTCGCGCTCGCACACCCGCTCCGCTCGGGCCACTTCGTGGAGACCACTGCGTGGAGCTGTTCTCCCGAAGGGAGGCCCCTCAACGGAGTTGCCCCGCGGGAGCGCCGCCGGAGGCATCGTAGGCTGGTACTGTTGGCCCTGCCGGGGGCACGCGCGTCCGCTCCGCTCGGGCCACTTCGTGGAGACCACTGCGTGGGGCTGTTCTCCCGAAGGGAGCCTCCCCAACGGAGTTGCCCCGCGGGAGCGCCCCCGGAGGCATCGTAGGCTCGTGCTGCTGGCCCTGCCGGGGGCGCGCGCATCCGCTCCGCTCGGGCCACTTCGTAGAGACCACTGCGTGGGGCTGTTCTCCCGAAGGGAGGCTCCTCAACGGAGTTGCCCCGCGGGAGCGCCCCCGGAGGCACCGCGAGTCGGTGCTGGTGGCCCTTCACGCGGCGGAGGGGGCAGACTACAGTAGAATTACCGAGCGTTGCATTCGTCGTCTGTCTATATATCTAGTACACCGCTTCTATCCCGTCTCTGCGTTCTCTGTATGCGCGCTCGAGGAAGCGCACCTCTACCAAGTCTTCTAGCCAGTGCTCGACAAAGGCTCTGTTCAGAAACTTTGCTGCCAAGTGGTGGCCGTTCTCGCGCATTTGTTCGAGTGCTTGCTCGCTTGCGAGTTGCTGGTCGTTCACAAAGAGCTCTTCGAGCAACTGCGAGAACAGCGGAAACCGGTACTTGTCGTTGAAGAGCAAAAAGTTATTGTGCTTTGACCGCTTGCCCAGCCAGTCCGGGTCTGATTCGTCCTTGAAGAAAAAGCCCGTGTTGTTGCGCCATGCTGGGTGGTCTTCTGTCGTTTGGTTGTGTCCCGTGACGATGTCCAAGTACGGTCCAGCGGACGCGTGCACGATTGGAACCACGCCGTTGGCGAGGTACTCCACCACGCCGATGCCAAAGTGCTCGTTCCACATCGCGTTGAGGCCGTATTTCGCTCGTGCGAGCCACTCGAGGAGCTCCGCGTACAGACAGTCAACCACAAACTTTACGTCGAGATCGAGGTCCTTCGCGAGCTGCTGTAACGACTGGAGCGTGGCGGTGTCGTCTTTTGTCCGGCACGAGCCAAGAAACACTAACCGCGGGAGAGTGTTGGCAGTTCCGAGCAGGAAACGAGACCGCTTGTTTTCACGCAAAAAGAGCGCGTACTGTTCCAAAAGTAGCGCATGGCGCTTTTCAGGACGGAACTGGGCCACGTAGAGCATGATGTTGGAGCGCGAAGGCAGTGTGGGCTTGATTGCCTTGAGAAGGCGGTTTGGTTCTGCTGCGCCCCCGCTGGTTGCGGCGGCGTCTGCATCTCCAGAAACCCTGGGCACAACATCACCGCACGGCGGGTACAAGATGTGCATTTTCTTCTCCTGGCGCACGTTCAAGGTCCAGATGGACCGGATGTGGGCCTGGGTCCACGAGCCGTTGGTCAAGGTGACGTCCACCAACGACCCCAAGTACACGTACGTGTAGTACAAAAGCAGCCAGTACACCAACTTGGCCAATTCCTTGGCGTCGCGCGCCGTGCCCCTGAACCACTTGAGCAGCTGGAGCCCGAAATTGGGGAACTTGAGCTTGTTGAACATTTCCAACTGGAGCACCGGGTAGTGCACGTACGCCACGATTGGGATCTTGAGCACAAGGCTTACAAAAAAATATGCTCCTGGAAGTCCCTGTGTGTCTACAAACACGTCCGGTGAGAGCTCATACATGGCCTCGAGCAGAAGGGCTGCCAGGCCAAGTAACTGCCCCAAAATCGTGAAATGCGGCCAGTACTCGCTGTCGATGTAAGCTCCGTAGCGCCGTAAGTATATAAACACCACTCTTTTTTCGTCAAGGCCAGCAATTTCAAACTTTTGGCGGGCCTTGCGCAAGATATCGAGCGGCGGTGCGTCTGTGTTTGTAGTGTAGACTACCGCCACGTCTCTGTCATTGGAAAGGAGGGTAGCGGCCACCGCCTGCCAGAGCACCCGCTCGCCGCCTCCACCGTTGTTAGCGTACGGGTGGAAAAAGCCGTAGATTAGCGGACGGTCCAGGTCGTCCGCCAGACGCTTCTTTGTGCGGAGCATGAAGGCATCGTGGCGGTTGCGCGAGTCGTCGGGCTGCAACTTGAGTTTGTTGTTAACAAAGTTTGTGTAGAAGGACGGCTGGCAAGAGGCAAGCACAAGACGCCTGCGGTACGCGGACCGCTTGGTGCCCGCAGTGAGATAAATGGGCTTGGGATGGCTCATCACAGCGGCAAGCTTATCGCGCCAGTTCTGAGGAGGGACAAGAAGCTGCCGAGGGAGCACGGCGGTGAGAAACTGGAAAACAACATACACGAGCCCACAAACAACGAAAAACACCAGCAACATGATCGAATCGGGTACGGGCAATGCCATTGCGGCAGACAACAGAGGGGGGGGGAGTTTCGAGCTTTAAGTGTAAGGGAGGAACGAGCTCGCCAGTGGTGAAGAGCCTAGCGCCTGTATACAAGTGGGAATGTGGAAGCTTAAATAGCGGCTGGCGGCATCGCGCGCTGCCAACGGCGATGCTCGGGGATGTCCGCGGGCGCGATAGCGATAAGCGGTGCGAAACGGAGCGATGTCTGCCCGCTGGACCGCCAACGCCAGTCGAAGAACGGGAGACGAAGAGAGCGGTAGAGTAGAGGAGAGGAAGAGGAAGCGGAAGCTGCGTGTAGAGTAGATATGATACGGTAGTGTACACAGCGCATGGTTTAAAGGGTGCAGACTGAGCACCTTGGGAGAGTCAGTCTCAGTAGAGTCACAGTGGAGTCATAGCGAATAGGTGTTGGCAGATGCCAGCGTAGGGAGTCCTGTCTGTAGCTGCGAGCTTCTTCTGGCACGCAGTTACTTTTGGACTCGAGGCTTCGTGCTGCCTGCTAGGGCATCGCTACAGACGTGCTGCTTTTTTCAGCAGCCGCATTTTTCGCAGCCAAATTAGTTTTCTAAAGCACTCGAGCCCAGAGGACATCAACAAAGTGGTACAAGAAGAAGGAACTGCAAGCTGGCCGTCACATACAGACCACACACATAATGCATAGCAGAGCTGTGGGCCTGACCGGGGGCACGGTGTCCGCTCCGCTCGGGCCACTTCGTGGAGACCACTGCGTGGAGCTGTTCTACCGAAGGGAGCCACCGCAACGGAGTTGCCCGCGGGAGCGCCGCCGGAGGCACCGCGAGCCACTCGGTGGAGACCACTGCATGGAGCTGCACTCCCGGAGGAGGCCCCTCAACGGAGTTGCCCCGCGGGAGCGCCGCCGGAGGCACAACGGCGCTGCTGGCTGGCGCTGATGGCCCTGCCGGGGCACGCAGTCCGCCCGCTCCGGCCACTTCGTGGAGACCACTGCGTGGAGTTGTTCTCCCGAAGGGAGGCTCCCCAACGGAGTTGCCCCGCGGGAGCGCCGCCGGAGGCACTGCGGTCCCTTGCCGAGTACTGGCGGCCGTCTCTCAGAGAGTGCAGCAGTTTCGCAGCCAAGCGGGTCGCGAACGCTGGCACACCCGCACACCGCGCGTCCGAATCGGGACAAATTAGACGCGTACGCCAAATAATTTTCTGCACATTTGCCCGCCTGCTCTTCTCTGCTGCTCAGCTCTCCCTGTGTGTCTTCTTTACAGTCCGTAGCACTAGCGTCGATTCAGAGCAGTTGTCATTCGCACAGACGTTTGGTTTTAGCCGGCTAGCCCATTTCCGCGTCCCCCCTGTGTCGTCCGTTTGCTTTCCGCGCAACTCATTTCTGCCCATCCACGGCGCTTCACCATTCTCAGCGCAGGCCCTGCGATCCATCCCATAGCGGTTCAGCCCACAACGCAGCCAATTGTCTCCAGCGCTTAGCGTATCAGCAGTCCAGCCCGAACGACCAGTTTGTCCGCTGCACTTGCCCCATACGGCCCTCTTTCTCCTGTCCTCCCCCACCCGCTGGCTTGCGATGAAGACACTCCGTGAAAACCCGAACACCTCCAACATGCTGACTGCCTCGTCTCCTCGTGACGATGGCGCTCCACCCAAGCCGCCAAAGACTCCGTTGAAGAAGGAGGATCTCGAAAAGATCGCCAAGCAGCTCAAACACAAACTTTCCAAGGCGTCCATTGCTGCCAAGCAGTCGCTCTCTCCTGTTGCAGCTGGAGCTGGAGCCGGAGTTGGAGCTGCCTCTGGCGCCTCTGGCGCCGGCCCGGGAGCCGCAAACCTTTCCCCTGCCCGGGCAAGCCCGTTGAAGTACATGGTGAGAAAACTGAGCAGTAACATCCTTTTGGCGTCCTCGCCCAACGGCAAGTCGCCCACGCAGATGAAGTCGCCGGCAACCGCGCTCTTGTCTTCGTCTCCGCTTAAAAACAGCCGCACTCGGGCCAGCAGCGACGATTTGGAGTCGCCGACCCGGAAACGGGCTGGGTCTGTAGCGTCGTCCGCCGCGGTGTCCTCATCGGCAGCGCGTCCAAATAATGGCGCCGAAAGCGCATCGGACACCGCCGCAGCAGCAGCTGCAGCGGCCGCTGCCGCCAACGGCACGTTCCATTCGTCGCCCATCGCGTTTCGGTCCGTGGAGGGCGGCGACGTCGAGGAGCCGCAGATGATCTTGCAGCTGGTGGTGCCGCCCAGCACGCCGCCGCGCACGTTTGCGGCGGTGTTGAAGCCGTCGCCGTCGCTCCAGACCACCCCGAACATGCACAAGAAACAGGCGCTTGCCGTCAACACGCACCACGACGCGATCCTCCGCACACCCACGCAGCAGGGCGCCGGCCACGGCGGCCACGGCAGCGGGCGCAGAGGAAACGGCAGCGGCGGCGCCGACAACGACAACGAGGGCGCCGACTTGTTGATGTACTTGGCGACGTCGCCGTCGCCCGCAAAGCAGCACCACCTGTCGAGTCTCATGGGCACGCCGCGGGTCAGCACGACCGTGACCGCTGCCACGCCCACTGCAGCACCACACGGCGCCGCGACCGACAAGAGCACGGGAAACGGGGCGACAGCAGCAGCTGTAGGACCCAGCGGCAGCAGCACATCGCACACACACGCACACTCGCATCTACACACACACTCGGCAGCGTACGGCTCGAGCACAGGACACACACACACGCACACACGAACGCTCTCGGGGTCGAACAACAACACGTTTGTAGCACCGGCACCGCCGTTGACCCCCAAAAGAGCAATCCCAACAACGGCACGCACGCCACAAAACCGACTCACACCGCTGGCCAACCTCTTCAACAGCAACAGCGGCATGCACGCGTCGGGAGCAGGAACAGGAACAGGAGCACCAGGAAGCGCGGCAGGACCGTTCGGAGGAAACGGAGGCTTGCCGTCGTCGGGGCTCATGTTGACACCAGCAGGATTCAACATGAGCGACTACTTCAACTTCTTCACGCCGCTGCCGGGCGGACACAACCTCAACAGAAACTTCCTCAAGACGCCAGACTTCAACGGCGGGCACGTGCAGAGCGGAGCGTCGGGACTCAACCCGCGCCAAAAGGTGGACGGAAAGATGATCAATTTCGACAAGGTGGGCCTCTTTGGCGGCAACAACGAGCAGAAGGAGCAGTAGCCCCGGCACCGCAACAGCCGGTAGCCACCCCACGGTGTCCGCTCCGCTCGGGCCACTTCGTGGAGACCACTGCGTGGAGCTGTCCTCCCGGAGGGAGCCACCCCAACGGAGTTGCCCTGCGGGAGCGCCGCCGGAGACACCACGGCCCCTACAAACCACGGAAAAGCACCGCCAGACGGCCCCACACCCTTCCCTTCCATTCTAATTCTGTCAGCCATGCGGCCTCATCACTTCTACATAGACTAATAAAAGTACCAGACACTCGACACCCGTAGGCACGGCCTGACTGGGACCGGCCCCTGCCTCACTCCAGGAGCACAGCCGCAGTGGTCTCCACCAGCAGCTGCCTGGAGCCTCCGGCGGCGCTCCCGCGGGGCAACTCCGTTGCGGGGCCCCCCTTCGGGAGAACAGCTCCACGCAGTGGTCTCCACGAAGTGGCCCGAGCGGAGCGGACACCGTGCCCCCGGCAGGGCCACCAGCAGCTGTAGGGATCCCAGCCGCCTGGTGCCTCCGGCGGCGCTCCCGCGGGGCAACTCCGTTGGGGTGGCTCCCTCCGGGAGGACAGCTCCACGCAGTGGTCTCCACGAAGTGGCCCGAGCGGAGCGGACCGCGTGCCCCCGGCAGGGCCACCAGCACCAGCCACGGGCACAGGGGCGTTCCCCTCGAAGTGCCCACAAGCAGCGCGGTGTTGCAGCCATTTTGTGGGGCGCGCATCGCATCTGAAAATTTGAAGCGTCTGGGCCGCTTGTCACTCTCTTCTCCAGCAATGACAGAAGTAGCACAGGCCGCAGACTCGGTGTCTGCGTTGAATATCAGCGAGCAGCCCAGTGTGGCTGAGGGCGGTGCCGGAGGCGAGGCCGGCGTTTCCGGTGCCTCGGGCGACGCTCCCGCGGCCAGCGGCGCCAGCAAGAAGAAGAAGAAGTCCAAGAAGAAGAAGGTGGTGGGCATCGACACACACTACCCGGACGGCGTATTCCCCGAGGGCGAGTGGATGGAGTACCCGCTTGAGGTCAACTCGTACCGCACCACGTCGGAGGAGAAGCGGTATTTGGACCGCCAGCAGAACAACCACTGGCAGGACTTCCGCAAGGGTGCCGAGATCCACCGGCGCGTGCGCCACAAGGCCAAGTCGTCGATCCGTCCAGGGATGACGATGATTGAGATCGCCGACATCATCGAGAATGCCACGCGTGCGTACGCCAACGCGGACCACACGCTCACGGCCGGGATCGGGTTCCCCACGGGGCTCTCGCTCAACCACGTGGCGGCGCACTACACGCCCAACGCGGGCGACAAGCTTGTGCTTTCGCAAGAGGACGTGATGAAGGTGGACATCGGCGTGCACGTGAACGGGCACATTGTGGACAGCGCGTTTACGCTCACGTTCGACCACAAGTACGACGCGTTGCTCGACTCTGTGCGCGCGGCCACCAACGCCGGGATCGCAGCCGCGGGGATCGACGTGCGCCTCAACGACATTGGCGCCGCGGTGCAGGAGGTGATGGAGCTGTACGAACTCGAGCTCGACGGCAAGACGTACCCGATCAAGTGCATCCGCAACCTCAACGGACACAACATCGGCGACTACGAGATCCACTCGGGCAAGACCGTGCCCATCGTGCCCAACGGCGACATGACCAAGATGGAGGAGGGCGAGACCTTTGCCATCGAGACCTTTGGCTCCACCGGAGCGGGCTACGTGGTGCTGCAGGGCGAGTGCCTGCACTACGCACGCATCAAGGGCGACCACGACACCTCGGGACTCGCGCAGAGCGCGAAGCTGTTGCTCGCCACAATCAACGACAACTTCGGCACCTTGCCGTGGTGCCGCCGCTACCTCGACCGCACCGGCGCAGACAAGTACCTCTTGGCGTTGAACCAGTTGGTGCGCGCAGGCATCGTCGAGGACTACCCGCCGCTCGTCGACACAAAGGGCAGCTACACGGCGCAGTACGAGCACACCATCTTGCTCCACCCGCACAAAAAGGAGGTGGTGTCGCGCGGCGACGACTACTAGCGGACCGTGCCCCCCGCCAGGGCCGTCATTCGCTAAGAGCACAGGGGCGGTTGTGCCTCCGGCGGCGCTCCCGCGGGGCAACTCCGTTGGGGAGGCTCCCTCCGGGAGGACAGCCCCACGCAGTGGTCTCCACGAAGTGGCCCGAGCGGAGCGGACCGCGTGCCCCCGGCAGGGCCACCAGCACCAGCCACGAGCACAGGGGCCGTTGTGCCTCCGGCGGCGCTCCCGCGGGGCAACTCCGTTGGGGGGTCTCCCTGCGGGAGGGCAGCTCAGAAGGTGGCTTGCGCGAGTGCCCGAACGGAGGGTGACCATACCTGGCCAGTGTATACAATAATATGTGACGAGTACAGAGAGTGTAGAGAGCAGAGTGTGAGAGACCAGCCCGGGCAGTATATACAATAACATACGACGGGGAGTGTAGAGAGCAGAGAGTAAGAGACCAGAAAGTAGAGTGAGCAGAAAGCGTAAAGAAAAGAGAGCAGAGTGAGGGAGCACAAAGTGTGGAGAGCAGAGAGTGAAAGAGTGAGTGAGCAGAGAGCAGAGAGCAGAGAGAGTGGGGAGAGCAGCCCGGCCAGTGTATACAATATCATACGACGTGTAAAGAGAGGATAGAGAGCTGTAGAGTGTAGAGAGCAGAGAGTTTGAGACCAGAAAGTGTACGGAGTATAGATGAGAAAGTAGTGTAGAGAGCAGAGAGCAGAGAGCAGAGAGCAGACTGTGAAGAGAGCAGAGAGGCAGAGACCAGAAAGTAGAGAGAGTAAATAGAGAGTAGCGATGAGAGCACAGAGAATGACAGAGCAGTAAAGAGGGCAGAGAGAGTGTAACACCAGGACGATGCTCACCTCCTGCCAGCGAGTGACCCTGACCCAGATGAGAGAACAGAGAGTGATATAGCAACATGAAACGGTGAGAGAGTGAGAGAGCTGTAGAGTGTAGAGATCAGAAAGTGTATAGAGCAGAGAGTGACAGAGCAGCCTGGCCAATATATACAATAAAATGTAACTTGCAGAGAGAGAGCTGTAGAGTTTAGAAAACAGAGAGTTAGAGACCAAAACTTAGAGAGAGCAGAACAGAGAGCAGAACAGAGAGCAGAGAGATAGAGAGCAGAACGTAGAGAGAGCAGAGAGCAGAGCAGAAAGTTAGAGACCAGAAAGTAGAGGGAACACAGCAGAGAGTTAGGGACCAGAAAGTAGAGGGAGCACAGCAGAGAGTTAGAGACCAGAAAGTAGAGGGAGCACAGAGAGAGTTAGAGACCAGAAAGTAGAGGAGCACAGCAGAGAGCACATCAGAGTGTAGGACAACAGGGATGATCTCACCCTGCCCTTCGTCCTCACCCTGTGCAACACCCACACGCATCGTCTAGACAGCTCGCCAGTTTTCGCAGCCACCACGCACGACGCAGCCCAGCACACGATACCACACAGCGCACGTGAGGCAGCAGCAGCTAACACACGCGCCTCCGCCCCCAGCCCTACCGACGTCCTGCAGACACAAGTCCCCCCACAGTGACAGCAAGCCGCAAGGAGGTCGTGCGCGACACGGCTGATTTGCGCATGGAATTTGTTCAAGTTTCGAAACTCAAAACATTCACCTACGTAGCCCCCTCCTTCGCCCTAGCTGCACTTATTTTCCACTCCCCCCGTCGCAATGGAAATCTCACCCAGTGTATTGGAGTTTTCCGGTATGTATCCGTCCCCCCTCCCCCCTCCGTCCGCGTCGCTGCCCCGGCGCGCCGTCCCGTGTCTCGTCGCCCCCTAGCGCTGCGTGAGCAACCAGCCAGGCACGCACACAAACGCATCGCTGCGGCGCACGCCGTCCAGTCCCCGCCGCGGCGAGCTCGCACCCCCCAAGCCCGGTTTCGACGCGTATCCCTCGAGCCGCTGGCGTGTGCCTCCGGCGGCGCTCCCGCGGGGCAACTCCGTTGGGGTGGCTCCCTCCGGGAGGACAGCTCCACGCAGTGGTCTCCACGAAGTGGCCCGAGCGGAGCGGACCGCGTGCCCCCGGCAGGGCCACAAGCTGTAGAGATCCCAGCGGTGCCTCCGGCGGCGCTCCCGCGGGGCAACTCCGTTGGGGAGCCTCCCTCCGGGAGAACAGCTCCACGCAGTGGTCTCCACGAAGTGGCCCGAGCGGCGCGGACACCGCGCCCCCGGCAGGGCCCTAGCGGCGAGACTGAGGTAGTGCTGGCACCCATACGCTCTCTTTACTAACAAACAGGCTCCTTCACCCAGCCCACCACCGAGTATCTTTCCTTGACCAACACGTCAGACACTCCGTTGGCGTACAAGGTCAAGACCACTGCGCCCAAGTTGTACTGTGTGCGTCCCAACGCCAGCATCATTGAGCCTGGTGCCACCGTCAAGGTGTCGATTATCCTCCAGGGCTTTGCGCAGCCGTTGCCTGCGGACTACAAGTGCAAGGACAAGTTTCTTCTTGTGTCGTTGCCCTGCCCCGACTTGACCGACAGCACCAAGGTGTCGGACTACTGGTCGCAGTTGGAGTCCAAGTATAAAGACCAGATTGTGTCCAAGAAGTTGCGGGTGAATTACGTGACTGGCGGCGCGTCCGGTGCGTCCAGCGACGCGGCCACACACGCGGCAGAGGGCGCGGCCACCGGAACGGTTGCGTCTGAGGCCGCGGGCATTGTGGCGGCCGCGAAAGTGGATAAGGCACAGCCACGCACAGACTTGCAGAAGGAGTTGGACGAGTCCACCTCCAAGATCAACAGCTTGGCCGAGAAGTTGGACCTGAACGAAAAGAGCACTGGGTCCGTGGCCACACCGGCCGCCGAGGGCACCGTCAGCGGCTTCCTGATCCCGTTTGCCATCATCCTCATCGTGCTCGCGTTCATCTTGGGCTGGATACTCCTCTGAGACCCTCGTGGAACGCTCGCGGAGCAGCAGCGCTGCACCAGCACGAGCGAGAGAGAAAACTGTACGAATAAGCCCTGGCCGGCCGCAAGCGGATAGCCGGACAGCGGAGATGAGATAATTTATGAATCCGCGCTGCGGACTCCGGAGAGAGAACGACCTGACGGTTGATACTAGTTAGCTGATATATAAGGAATAACTTATTACAATACCGCCTGCGTAGCCGCCAGCGTGAGCTGTCCTCCCGGAGGGAGCCACCCCAACGGAGTTGCCCCGCGGGAGCGCCGCCGGAGGCATTCGCATTGGACTGCTCTGCCGGGGGCACGGTGTCCGCTCCGCTCGGGCCACTTCGTGGAGACCACTGCGTGGAGCTGTTCTCCCGAAGGGAGGCTCCCCAACGGAGTTGCCCCGCGGGAGCGCCGCCGGAGGCACTCGCGAGCCATTGGACTGCTGGTGGCCCTGCCGGGGGCACGGTGTCCGCTCCGCTCGGGCCACTTCGTGGAGACCACTGCGTGGAGCTGTCCTCCCGAAGGGAGCCACCCCAACGGAGTTGCCCCGCGGGAGCGCCGCCCGAGGCACAACGGCCCCTGTGATCGTGGCTGGTGCTCCTCCGCTGCCTACCTGAACGACAGAGTCCCAGTGGCAGCCGGCGCGTAGTCTGGGGGCCAGCCGTACATTTCGCAGCCAAACGCTGTGCAGCCGGGCCAGGTCACGTGACGGATCGACTGGGCCAAAAAGCAAGTTTGAGAAGCCCACGCGCGAGAGCTGGCGGGCTCCCTCTCCACAGCCGCTCAACACACACGCCATGGCCAAAGCCGCGACTATCCGCTCCGGCACGATCAACCTTCTCAACACCATCATTGGCGCGGGCATTTTGGCCATGCCCTATGGGCTCAAGGCCAATGGGCTTGCGTTTGGGTGTGTGCTTATTGTGTGGTCGTCTCTCACGTCGTCGATGGGCCTTTATTTGCAGAGCAAAGTGGCCAAGTACACGGCGCAGACCGAGGCGGTGCTGTATTTCAGTTTGGCGCAGTTGACTTATCCGCAGTTTCTGATTGTTTTTGACGCTGCCATAGCCATCAAGTGCTTTGGTGTGGGCGTGTCGTACTTGGTGATTATTGGCGACTTGATGCCCAAGATCGTCGAGTCCATTGGCGGGGTTGCTCCCGACAGCTTGCTCATGCACCGTAACATGTGGATTTCTGTGTTTATGGCGTTTTTGGTCGTCCCTCTTCTGTATCTCAAGAAGTTGGACCTGTTGCGCTACACGCTGGTGGTGGCTTTGTTTTCCGTAGTGTATTTAATCTGTTTGGTCATATTCCATTGGGCTCAGGGCGATGTCCCCATTCCTGCTGCTGCTGCTGCTGCCGCTGCCGCTAGTGCAAGTGCGAATTTTGGCAATTCCGCTGCCACCAACGGCACCAGCGCCGCCGGCCCTGAGGGGCCACACCTCGCGCTCGGCGGCCCCCGGTCGCTCAAGTCCACGCTTGCTCTGTTCCCCATTTTTGTGTTTGCGTACACGTGCCACCAGAACATGTTTGCGATCATCAACGAGTTGAAGCCGCGCGAGGACGTGGGACTGAAGACACGCCAGTCGAATCTCATCATCCGGAACGCCATCGCGACCGCTTGCGCGTCGTACTTGGTGGTGGGAGTGATCGGCTACCTCACGTTTGGCGACGCGGTCAACGGGAACATCATCACCATGTACCCGAAGGACTCGGTGCTGTCGCTCATCGGGCGCTTGAGCATCGTGGTGATGGTGAGCTTGTCGTACCCGTTGCAGTGCCACCCGTGCCGCGGCTCGGTCAACCACGTGATCTTCTACTTGACCACCGGCTTCAAGAAGGAGGCCGGCCCCAAGTTGCGCCACCACCCGTCCACTATCAACTCAGCAGGCCATCTCCGGGCCCCCGGTGCAGGTGCCGGTGGATACGCCGCAGGGCCGGCTGATTCGGACGAGACGGTCGGGCTCACAGCGGCGGTCGCCCACGGCGCCAACGGGACCGTGGCAGACGACACGTCGCTGCTTGCAGACGAATCGTTCGTGTCCACGACACCAGTAGAGGGCGCACAGGACACAGACGGACACGGGCCGATCATCGTGCCGCTCACAACACGGCGCTTCTACATCATCACCACATGCATCGTGACACTCCTGTACCTCGTGGCGGTGACAGTGACCTCGTTGGAGCACGTGTTGGCGTTCGTGGGCCTGACAGGACTGACGTCGATCTCGTTCATTCTCCCGGGCCTCTTCGGGTACTTGTTGATTAAGCCGCTCGACGGCAGACTGGAGTTGCTGCAGAACGAAAAGTTCTGCAAGTACGGCGGGCTCGCGTTGGCCGTGTGGGGCATCATCGTCATGGTGGTGTGCTTGAGTGCAACCATCTTCTTGGGCGCAACCCACTAGACCGCCGTGTGCCTCCGGCGGCGCTCCCGCGGGGCAACTCCGTTGGGGAGGCTCCCTCCGGGAGGACAGCCCCACGCAGTGGTCCCCACGAAGTGGCCCGAGCGGAGCGGACACCATGCCCCCGGCAGGGCCGCCAGTGCCCGCTAGTGCACAGTGGTTAGAGAGGCGCTTTACGGTCGCGCACGGGCATCAGCCTTTGCTTTTGACTGGCTACATAGATACTTAGTCAATCCATGGACATTAATCATATATGTACATTTTAGGGCTACTGGTGCACTGGGGTCTTCTCTTCGGCCTCCATGCGCTCCCTTTCCCTTCTTGCGTCTTCTGCGGTGAGGATCAAATCTTCTCTTTCCCAGCCCTCTCCGCGGGTCACCTTGATGCCGTGCTCTGGCTGTGGTTTGTCTGTCACCACGTACCCTGCAAATGGGTTTCTGTCATGCTTTTGGTCCAAGTTTGCCAAGGTGTGGTTCACTTCTCTGTGTTTGGATTCGTCTGCTCTGATGCGCAAGATCAAGTCGCGGATCGTCAGTTCTTTGGTCAATGTGGGCCAGTACTCGATTGCAATTTCCGGCACCTGTGTGTTCTTGAACTCGGGCACCTTGCCCATGTCCAACTCCTTCAAAAAGTGGGTGTAGGTGCGCACCGCCTCCTCCTCCAAGTACCCCACAAACCGGTGGCAGTACTTCGGGTTGAGGAGGTAGAGGAGGAAGAATACGTTGCAGAACACCCCCTGTCCCACGTAGATGATGAGCTTGGTGAACCACAGCGGGCGTCCCAACTTGATGAACGTGAGAAGGTGCATTCTCTCGTTGTATGCCTCGTCCAAAAGAGTTTCGATCCATGCCTTGTCTCGTCTGAGCAACCGAAGCAGGTGTAAGTGGCGCAAAAAGGCTGCAACCATCCCGGGAACTCCTGCTACACTTTCTAAAAAGATGCACCGGGTGAGCCACTTACCGGCGGTCATCTCGTACCGCGTGCCCTTGAATCCTTCAGCCTCTTCGGCTGCGTTCTTTGGGTGCTTGTAACCAGTGACAAAGTCAAAGCACGACCGGCAAAAGGTGATCCCACGGAAGGCAATCACATCACCCTTGGTCCTGGGTGTTCTGTGGGTCACCTCGATCTTCTCGCAATCCTCCTGTCCAAACTCCGGGTGAGGGAACAACGGGTGCGTAATGAAGTCCTTATCGTCGTGCTTAGCCACATCCTTGTCCGCAATCACCTGTGTGCGTATGCTCAATTGATGGAGCGGTGCAACACGGTGCACATACGCGGAGCGCGGGATGAGCGAAGTGGTTGTTCTGGGAAGCTGTCTCAAGAATAACATGTCGTGAAACACTTAGAGAGAGATAAAAGAAAGAGCTGTTATAAGCCAATTGAGTATATACAGAAAAGGTATACTACTTCTATGCAGATGCTGAACAAAAAGCGTAAATCTCTGCTCAACCCCGAGCGCGTACCGCCCAGCTTATATGGTTTCTCGGTTACGAGCTGGACACTCAACTAGAGGCCCCTTTACGACTGCAAATGCCTTTGTCATCAGCTCTGGCACCAAAAAAGAAAAAAAGGACCAAAAGAAAATAAAGATCTTATCCGTGCAGCCAATGCTGCAGTGCCGTCTGCTGCACGCTATGCAACCAAGCGTGAGTTCCTGTCGGTTCCATTGGTGGAGATGGCCCGCTAAATTAGGCTGCAACACTGCCGCAACGGCTCGTCTTTTTTCGCGCTCTAGCGCGCAAAGCCCCAAACTCATTCGTACCCATCAGACCCATCGTCCCCCATCAACCTATCGTCCGCATCGTCTCCATCGTCTTCATCATACCAATCATACTCTCCTGCCCATCCTACACAACACCAACACTATACTGGCCCGCTGGTGCGACGGAGCGTTTCGGATGGTTGCGGAAAATTGCAGTCATTTGGCCAAGCTTGTGCGGCTGACTGGCTCCAAACAGCGGGCGAGCGCACGCGCGGGGGGAAAAAATGACCGCTAAAAGGAGAAAACCGGAGCGGGGTTGCAACTCCTGGTGAGCAGCGGATAAACGGTAGGAAAAACGGGAAAACTGTCACAGACGAGGTGCGGCTAGCGCCGAATGGTCTTGGCTCGAGCGTGGCTACGTGTGCGGCGCTGGGTCACGTAGCGTGGGTGTTGCTGGTAGCCTAAATCAACGAAATCAGACAGCGACGAAAAACTGTCGAAAAGACGGCCCCCCGAATAGCCGCGACATTTTCTCGCAGCCAGCTGGAAGCGGAGAGAGCAACCACACGCACCCACGCTCAATGCGTATATCCGGCGAGTTCCAGAAGAGATCGAACGATATAGCGGTGGGGATGCGATAGCCTTCAGCCGGTGCTGGTGTCGGCAACTCCGAGGCATTTTGCTTGGCTGTAGCTGCAACACACACCCAAGGCGTGCAGAGCAGCCACAGAATGGGCCATAGTGAGTAAATTATTCTGCCCATTGCTTGTGCTGCAGCCAAAGAAAGCTTGGTACGCAATGGTGCAGCCTGCCACCCCTCCTCACCCAGCACGACTGGGCCTGCTTTATCCGTCCACCCGGTGCCCAACTAAGTTTGTTTTTGAAGGGTCCCCAGCTACACGCACCAGAAAGAGACAAGCCTATCTGAGCCCCTATCTACGGCTCAGTTGCCCTTCCCGGCTCAAACACCACCCGAGAAGGGCAGCAAATCCGCTGGCCATGCTATCGGAGATACCACGGTGGGGAGGCCAAACGCAGACCCGCGCGATTATCAAATGGCTGCAAAATATGTTTCCGCTCGATACTTGCTTGGGTATCTTCTTCGCTTGCAGATGCGCCGAAGTCGTACGACGAGTCCAGTAGCGACTCATGCCTGGACCACTGCCCGGTTCTCTGTGTTGCAAAGATTTTCTACTTTTTGCCGAATATACCCAAATCCGGGGTAACATACGTTAGTGCCACTTTACCTACGCCTACAAAATACATACACACTGGCACCAGTTCGAGCTTGTGTTCCTCTGGCTGGTGCCTCCGGCGGCGCTCCCGCGGGGCAACTCCGTTGAGGTGGCTCCCTTCGGGAGGATGACTCCTGTAGTCTACACGCGGGGTAGTGGGCTACTTCTCTTCTAAACGTGGAAAGTCCAACGCTGGCACATGGTCAACTCGCCCAATCCCCCCATATATACATGCAATACAAAATGAACTGCCCTCTGGACACAAACGGTATTTTAACGGTTGGCGGTGTCTCGCTGGAGAGAACAATTACCCGCTTATACACTGGTTGTGCATAAGACATTTCCAGACAAACTGCCAGAGCCGTTGGTGGAAAGGGAACCACGTTCTGGACAGGCAGAGTAGATAAGGGATCACATCAACAGGTACTTTCAGCCTACAACTCAAGGCAGGGCCAGGGTTGACTACAAGGAAAGCACCGAGAAGTGCAGGCAATTTAATGCTTTTTGAGGGAAAACACTTTTCGCAGCCACAACCAAACTATGCTTTGTCGTCCAACACGGAGCGCAAAACACGTCCCTGGTGCCTCCGGCGGCGCTCCCGCGGGGCAACTCCGTTGGGGGGGCCTCCCTTCGGGAGGAAAGCTCCACGCAGTGGTCTCCACGAAGTGGCCCGAGCGGAGCGGACTGCGTACCCCCGGCTGGGCTTCCCCTTTGGTCAGCCAGAGACACACGGGTGGGCGTATGCCTCCGGCGGCGCTCCCGCGGGGCAACTCCGTTGGGGTGGCTCCCTTCGGGAGTACAGCTCCACGCAGTGGTCTCCACGAAGTGGCCCGAGCGGAGCGGACACCGTACCCCCGGCAGTGCTCAGTGGGGACCCAGGGAGCGCTGCCCGTTGGGGGCCTACATCGCGCCGAGCCACCGCCAGTGGCATTCAGGAGCGGGCCGGAGGACGAGGCTGTCGCGGGCAATTCTGTTGTGAAACGATACGCGTTGCAGCCGTCGCAGAGATCTGCCTGCGGAGTCTAGACTGAAAATCGCGTCGCGTCACTTTGCACAAGCGAAATCATACAGAAAAATATTGGCCGTCCTGCAAGGAGCGCAGTTTTTACGCACCGCATCGTGTATACGACGCACTGGCGTTGTCTTCGCTGGCAGCTGGGGGTGGGGTGCACCATGCCCATGGTGCTGTCGGTGTGTCTCCTGTCTACGTGGACCCCGTGCGCGCGTCTCGTTGGTGTCGCGTATCTTCTTGCAACTCATTCTGCCAAACCTAATCTGGCCGCTGTCGGACCGCCGCTGACCAGTGCAGATTAGCGGCAGGGGCAGGTGTGCGTCCCGGGTGCGCTCGAGCACTGTCAGCGGCGCGCGGGTGCCGCCATTGGCACCCGGCCGCCGTTGTCACGACAAAGACGGCACCTGGGAACGGTGACTTCAACGCCAGAGGCAACTTGCTGCCACCAACCATTCAGTGCGCGAATGTTTTACCGTGTGGAGCATTCCTGCCCACCTTATGATTTCTTTTTGTATTTTCTTTTGATTTTTTTTTTTGATTTTCTTCTAATTTTTTTTTGAATTTTTTTTTTTTGATTTTGAGCTTTTATTTTCTCTTCCTTCTCCCTTTTTCCAAATTGGCTTTTTGGCTACTCGCTGTTGTTTTCTTTCGCAGGCTACACGTCTCTTCTTCAGACACTTTTCTTTTGGATACCCGCAGTTCTGCTTCGTCGTGCTCCTTACTGTCCTTCCCTTGTGTAGCAGTGTGAGTCTTTAGCGCTTCGCCTTGTTGACACCTTAGCACTCTGTCCTGCCTTCTCGCACAACAAAAAGCCGTAGGAAAGGCCCCTAGTCCGAGCCCCATACACCCGACTGTTCGACCCCGACTGTTCGTCCCGACCGTTCGACCCCGACTGCTCGACCCCGACCGTTTGACGCGCCCCAACTGTTCGACACACCGGACCGTCCGACTTGCCCGACCGTCGATAGTCCTCTGCTCGTCGCTCTCCGCATAAAAACACCCAAACACCCATACCGCCGCATCTGCTAGCACCGTAACACCCACCCAACATGGCGTTCCGATTGTCCAACTTTCTCGGCGACCCGTTCGCCATCTCCACAATCTCGTTCGGCGTGATTGCATGGGTGGTGGCCATCGCCGGCGCCGCATCGTCGGTGCAACACAAGTTCCCCCGGTTCACGTGGTGGGGGCTCGTGTACGAGATCCTCTTGATCATCGCCATCTTCCTCTTGTACCTCAACAACAACATCGAGTTGTACAAGTTCACGCTCGTGGGGTTGTTGTCGGCCGCGTTTTTGTACACCACGAACTCCACCAACATTTTGATCTACAACTCGGGCTCATCGCTGAACTTGTGCTGTGCCGCGGGCTGCATCATGTTGTCGATGCTCAACTTTATCTGGATCCTCTACTTTGGCGGCCATCCGGAGTCCCCCACCAACCAGTGGATCGACTCGTTCTCGCTCAAGTCCCACTCCCACACACACGGCCAGTTGCCCTCGAGCGACCACCACCGCCTGAGCCACCGCGTGTCGCTGCGCCACGCGGGAACCACCTTGGACGGCCAGGACGACGAGTACAAGTACATCTCGCCCGTGAACTTGCCCGGCGGCGGCGTGGGCGCCAGCGGGCAAAACTACGACGCGCTCAACAACCAAACAAACTTGCGCCAGTCGCAGTTGACCACAAACAAGCTGTCGACGACCCCGTACGTGTCGCTGTCGCAGTTGAACGGGTTGGAAAACTTCCTGACGCTGGACGTGCACAAGGGCGGCGCCAGAGACTTGACCAACAACGGCGCCGCCACCACAGGCATAGCCGGCGGCACGTCCACAGGCGCAACAAACAGACACACCATCTACAACGACACACACCTGCACAGCGACATACCAGGAATAACGTTCCGCTACAAGGCAAAGGCGTTGTACCTGTACGACGCAAACCCAGACGACATCAACGAAATCCTGTTCCTGAAGGACGAGGTGTTGGAAGTGGACGACATAGACGGCAAATGGTGGCAGGCGCGCCGCGCAAACGGACAGGTGGGTATCTGCCCGTCAAACTACGTCAAGCTCTTGGACAGCTAGCCGCCGCGACGCGGCAACTGCTCCACACAAACTCCCCAAGATCCCGCAGCCGCTGCGACAACGCCTGTTTCAGAATGTTAACCTTTTATGTATAATATACACCGTATTGTAATGACCCAGCCTGTAGAGCCTCCGGCGGCGCTCCCGCGGGACAACTCCGTTGGGGCGGCTCCCTCCTGGAGGACAGCTCCACGCAGTGGTCTCCACGAAGTGGCCCGAGCGGAGCGGACACCGTGCCCCCGGCAGGGCCACCAGCACCATCCACGGGCACAGGGGCCGTTGTACCTCCGGCGGCGCTCCCGCGTGGCAACTCCGTTGGGGTGGCTCCCTTCGGGAGGAGCTTTTTTGCACCCAAGCGCGCGCTGAAATTTCACTGCTCTGTAGCTACACCTCTCTTCGTACGCCCCATGACTGCGAGCCCCACACTTCCAAGGCTTGCTGCTACGTGTATGTATCGCGGTGCTATGCTCCGGCGTGCTGCCGTTGGTGCGGCCCGGAGTCTACACTACGACGCAGGCGCGTCGTCCTCTCTCGCGCACAAGTCTGCGGGCGAGGGCGATGCTCTTAGTCTAGACATCCCCACAGTGCCTCTCAGTTTCGACAAGTTTTCGCCGTCGCAAAAGGAGGAGGGCTCCGTCAGGTCGCCGCTTCTCATCTTGCACGGTCTCTTTGGGTCCAAGGCCAACTCGCGCACGGTGGCTCGGCTGCTTGCTGACCGGTTGGCCCGCGACGTGTACTGCCTTGATCTCCGCAACTTTGGCTCGTCTCCGCATGCGCCGCGTTTGGACTACCCATCGCTTGCCGCGGACGTGGAGCGGTTCGTGGCGGAGCAGAAGTTTGCCGCAAAGCCGATCCTCTGCGGCCATTCGATGGGGGCCAAGACGGTGATGGCGGTGGCATTGCGGCGGCCCGAGCTCCCGCAGATGGTGATCTCGGTGGACAATGCACCCATCAGCGTGCCGTACCTGTCCGGGTCGTCGTTCTCGCGGTACATCCGGCAGTTGCGGCTCGCGACAGAGCAGTACCGGTACACGGACATCAAGGACGTGGATGCCAAGTTGGCCGAGGTGGAGCCCAGCACCACCGTGCGGCTGTTCTTGTTGATGAACATGGACAGGGGGAAGAAGGCGGACGTGGTCAAGTCGAAAATCCCCTTGGAGGTGATCGGACGGGCCATTGACGCGGGAAACATCGCAAGCTGGCCGTACGACGCGGCCGTGACCCGGTGGGTCGACGGACCTGCGCTCTTCATCAGAGGCACAGAGTCCACCTACGTGCCCGACGACGTGATCCCAGACATCGGACGCTTCTTCCCGGACTTTGAGGTGCGCGACATCAAGTCGGGGCACTGGGTGATCAGCGAGAAGCCCGCCGAATTCATGGACGCGGTGGCAGAGTTTATAGAGCGCAAGGAGGAGAGCGAGGAAGACGACTGGCTACACAAAAAATAGACATTACAAGGCGCCCGTGTAGACACTGCGTGGAGCTGTCCTCCCGGAGGGAGCCACCCAACGGAGTTGCCCCGCGGGAGCGCCCACCCGTGTGTCCCTGTCTGACCGAAGGGGAGGCCCGAGTGGGCATGGTGTTCGCTCCGCTCGGGCCACTTCGTGGAGACCACTGCGTGGAGCTGTTCTCCCGAAGGGAGCCACCCCAACGGAGTTGCCCCGCGGGAGCGCCGCCGGAGGCATACGCCCACCCGTGTGTCCCTGTCTGACCGAAGGGGAGGCCCGAGTGGGCATGGTGTCCGCTCCGCTCGGGCCACTGTATGCCTGTAGTATTGTACATTCCTATAGAACGGCCCGCCCGGGGCCCTACTCACTCAGAACCTTCGCAGTCGTAGCCACGTCGTCGTACACGTCGAAGCGTCTCTGGTAGTGCACCGGGATGCTCTCTCTAGTCTTGGGCAACAACGCGGGGTCCAACTCTGCGAACAAGATCTCCTCGCCCTCGCCGGCTTCGGCGATGATGTTTCCCTGGGGATCAGCCACAAGCAGGTGGCCGTACGCCTGGTACCCGCTGCCGCCCACGTCCCGGGCTGGCAGACACAACACCGTGAACACCTCGTTGTCCACTGCGCGCGTGCGCGCCAACAAGTGCCAGTGCAAGGGCCCCGTGGTGGTGTTGAAGGCGCCTGGGTAGAACATGGCGAATGCGTTCTTTCTCAGCGCAATCGATGCCAACTCCGGGAACCGGATGTCGTAGCAGATGCCCAAGCCGACATTGCCAAAGTCGCCGAGCGCAAACACAGTGGCCTTGTCGCCCGCGCTGAGGGTCACCAGCTCCTTGAATGTGATGCCGCCAGGAATGTCCACGTCGAACAAGTGCACCTTGCGGTGTTTGGCGATCACCTCACCGGCGGGCGAGAAGGTCAACGACGTGTTGAAGATCTTGTCGCCGTCCGCAGGGTCGCGCTCGGGGATCGACCCTCCCACAATGAAAATGCCGTGCTTCTTGGCCAAGCCCCGCAAAAGCTCGGTGGTCTCGCCCTGCGGGATCAACTCGGCGTAGTTGCGGAACTGGTCAACAGCGTACGGCGAGTTGAAGCACTCGGGGAGAATCACCAAATCAAGCGTAGCCGGGGCCGTGCTCACGGCCCGCTCGATGTACTGGCTCACCTTCTGCAAATTCGCAGACTTGTCGGCGCCAGCCTTGATCTGGATAAGCGCGATCTTCAACGCCTTGGAGAGGGGTGCTTTCAATACAGACATGCTATGTGTGCGAGAGCCAAGGAGGACGGGGCACTCTCTGCCTCTGCCCCGTACTTATGGCGATACCAATTCCGCGCGGCCACAAAATTCCGCTCCACAGTTTACGAGCACGCAAGCCAAAATGGCTGCAAAAGGTGCGCAGCTCCAGCAACAGGCCATGGCGTGCCTCCCTTCGGGAGAACAGCTCCACGCAGTGGTCTCCACGAAGTGGCCCGAGCGGAGCGGACACCGTGCCCCCGGCAGGGCCATCAGAACTCAGTGACAGCCCAGGACGTGCCTCCGGCGGCGCTCCCGCGGGGCAACTCCGTTGGGGTGGCTCCCTTCGGGAGAACAGCTCCACGAAGTGGCCCGAGCGGAGCGGATGCAACAGGCGGGTCAGCCAGGATAGGTGGACTCGAAGAATGCTCGTATATAGAATATATATGCTATTGTATGCTAACTACGCCTCCGGCGGTGCACGCCTACGCCCCTTCCTCGGACTGCTTGAACCTCGTTGTTTCCTTCAACCACTTCAAGTGTGGGATAAACACCTTCAGGCACCGTTCGAGGTCGTCTGCTGCTGTTTCCTTGAGGTAGCTCAAGTGGTCGCCCATGAAGTTGTCCTCCCTTGTCACACCCTCTGCTCCGTCGACCGGATTGCCAGCCTCGTTGTAGTAGTTGGGGCAGAGTGCTTCCACGAAGAACTGCAACACGCGCTCGTCAAAGTCGTATCCTGCGTCGTCGTACACGTCGTTGTACAACCGGATGTGCTCGCCCAGCGACTCGTACACGAGCTCGTGGTTTGTGGTGAACCACAGCGCGAGCAACTTCGGGTACAGCAAGTGCATAAACACGATTTTCAGGTCTTCTCTTGTCTCGTCCTGTGCGGATGCTACTGGGTCGAAGTGTCCGAGTGCCTTGGAGCTGAACTGTCCCGTTTCTTGGTGGAAGTATCCGCACCATCTGAATCCGCGTTCCACCTGGTAGTATGGTTCGTTCATGATGTGTGCGGCCGCTACGAACGTCTCCTTGTCTCCCTCGCCAGCAGCTCCTTGCGTGAGCAACGGGTAGTAGTATTTGGGTCCGTACACATTGTAGTACAAACAGAGCAAGAGTGTGCGCAAGTGGGTGGTTTTGTTTATCATGAGGATCCCTGTCTCGCTGCTTGGGTCTGGGAGCGTGTGCTCAAACGTGTGGAACCATGAGTTGGCGAATGTGAACTCCGTGAGGGGCATGTTTGGGTTATTTTTCTTGTCATAGTCATTGAGCCTCACCTTCCGTTCTGGAATGTGGACCCCGGCAATCTCGTAGAATGCCGGGTTCGTGGTACGTGCCCACGCGTCAGGCCAGAGAATCATGTTCTTCTCCTTGTATAGCTTGGACTCAAACAAGTAGTCCAAGTCGCGCACGGGGAACCCGTCCGAGTCCAAGTACAACACGTTTTCGAACCGTGAGCTCATGATCGCAAGCATTTTGTACTGGTAACCTCCGATTTGGAACCGCTGCGCGAGTTCTGCCACCAATCCGTCGTCGAAAACGTTACATCTTGCGTTATACCGCGGTAGCACCTCTTCGCAGAAATGCTCTTCGTATTCGCTTTGCTGCGGAATGAAAAGCTCAATTGGGAGCTGCGACCCGTTCTTGCGGATCTGCTTGATCACCAAAAACGCCATCCAGCTGTATTGGCCTCCTCCAATCAAAACGTATCCGGAACTCCCGCTATAAGACTGCGACCACAACAAGTCTTGCGGCTGGTACCGTGCAAACGACTTTATCTGGCTTTTGCCCGTTCCTGAAACCAACGTGTTGATCCGTTCCTTCACATACCGCTCGTGGAGCTCGGACATCTTCGCCACACCGCCCTCGGGGAGATTCAAAACATTCTGCAAATACTCTTTGCTCATAAGAAACTCCAGCTCCGCCGCGAAAACCTCCCTGGCGTTCAGTTCCTTATAGTTGCCCTTGAACGAGGGTAGTCCTGGGTTGTACTTTTCCATTCCATCGAAAAAGATCGAGTAATCCTTGTATGTGGGCACTCTCGTGGTCTTGCCCGACTTAACCTCCAGGTCCTTAGCTGCCGCCGCCGCCACAGCAGCAGCAGCGTTCGCTTCGCCCTTTGATTGCGGTAACACTGGCCGCACCGACCGCACGGGTGAGCTGGGCAATCGCGTGAAAAAACTGTACCCTAAAAGAAACGCTAGGAATACCGCGAGAACTTTGACCTTTGACTTGTTTCTCAGCATTGCCGTGGGGGTGGGGGTGTCTGTGAGCTAACTGAGTGTGTGGTTCCACAAAGTGTGTTTGATAAAATGCGCGTGCAAAATGAAAAACAACCAAACTCGTAATGATCGATCTGGACCTGCAGTCGGGGGGGCCTCCTCCCAAGGGGTGTGTATGCTGCGAATAATATGCACCGCTGGGTGGTCCACAAGAAAAAGATGTGCTAAACAATAGCTGTAGCCATTTGGATTTGCTCGCTGGAAGTTTTCTTTGTTTAAATATTTTTTGAACGGCATGGTTTTCGCACTGAGATGCTATCGTGTTAGTGCGCGCGCTTCATCGAGTGTATGGCCCGCGAAGCGGCCATTCTCGTGGCTATTTCACCCTCCCGTGTCGTCTTGCAAGCTACTCGGTACGTCCCAGACGAGCACAAGACCCAATATCGGGCGATGAAGGCTGGTGAGCACCGCGTCTTTGACCCTTGGGCCCCTTGGGCCCCTTGCTTGTTTGAAAGAGCGTGCGCGCAGGACTGCAGCAAGCACGGTTTATTTTCGATGGCTCGCGCCGCCGCTGATCTGACTCCGCGCCAAGTCCGTAGCTGCGGCCATGCACGAGCGCCCCTGAAGAACATGCGAATTGCCGGCCCTGCGCCCAATTGCAACCAGCAACACGGCATTGGTCAGTGTACCAGATCCAGGCCAATACACACACCGATTTGTGGTCGCTACCCAGTGAACCACGCGTCCCCCGCCTTCCCTGAGTTGTGCGCAGATGCGCGCTCTTTGGTCCAGCCGCGCGCCGTTAAGCCCCCTCCTTGTTAGAGCCACAACCACCAATCATCTGTATATATGCTAATGATTATGCAGTAAGCAGCTGAGAGACACCTCCCATCTGGAGCGCACACAACACCCTCTTCTCTGAAAAACACACATTCCCAAGAGCAGTAGCGGTCTCTGCAAGCACCCGTGCTCAACTGGTAGTGCATGGGCGCAAGGGGAAACCTTCGGAGTCGAGGGGGGTGCCATTCGCGGTGCCATTCTAACTACCGAGCTAAAATGGAGTCTCGTCAATGGTTGTTGCCCGTCTAGGCGGGAACACCAACCGCACTGGCCCCCGGTTGCATTGCAATGGTAAAAACCGCCCAGAACCGCACTCCGAAGGAGGCTCCCCAACGGAGTTGCCCCGCGGGAGCGCCGCCAGAGGCACCCACTACCAATGCGGATGCTTCCTTTCTCTTGGGCCGGGAGACTGCTGCATGCAGCAGAGATAAAAAAGGGGCCGAGTGTGCAGCCGCCACATCCATTGCCACCGACTCGGACTTGGGCGGCGTACTTCGCGGCTTATCGAAGAATGGCTGCAACAAGAGAAGGCTGCGCGCGTTCGAGTGGGCAGCACTGTCCGCACCCACTGCACACGTGCACCGGTCCTTATGACGTATACAACAGCAAGCGTCGATGTTGCAAACTCCGGATGGTTCCTCTGGCCCCACCCCCCCCACTCTTCTAAACCTACTGCAAATCGGCTATGTGTGTTCTTTTCTGACTGGCAGCACAGAATAACTTGGTCGATTGCGAAATCTCTACTCCTCAAACGCAGCACATACTAAATTGGATCTGGATTGTTAGTAATTTTTTTTTTTGTTTTTCACAGCTGGGCCTCGATATAGATAATATATCTACCCCGTGTCTACACACCCGTTGCATTGTTTAGTTTGGATTTTTCTGGTATGAAGGTGTTACGGATCTGCTCGAAACGCACCTTCTCCTCCAGCATGTCTGTATCTACCAAGTCTCTTGCCGACTTGCGCAAGACGTCCTCCTTTGTCACACTGCTCAAGCCAGATATCAGGGTCCCCACGCGCGAGGCCGCGCTTGAGAATGCCAATGGTATTATTAATACACCGAGAATCTTAAAGCTGGGTGCCTACACATGGACTCTCCCTGAAAAGCGGGCGGAGTATCGGCTACTCACTACAAGTGAAGTGGCACTCAGCGATTTGGGCTTGAACGCAAATGAACCCCAAAACGAACTCTTTCAAAAAATTGTAAGTGGTGAGTTTTACTTGGAAAACAAGGAAAAGTTGGTAGACGAAAACTTTGGATACCCATTCCCATACGCACAGGCATACGCAGGGTGGCAGTTTGGGCAGTTTGCGGGGCAATTGGGAGACGGTAGGGTGGTTGGGTTATTTGAAGTGGAGAAACCGAAAGGGCCCCAAGCCCTGGACTCGCCGCCCAATGGTGGGGCAACGACAGCAGCAGGACTGCTGGACGAGCTCCATGAGCGGCCATTTTTTGAACTACAGCTCAAGGGAGCCGGCATGACTCCGTTTTCACGGTTTGCAGACGGCAAGGCTGTGATTCGGTCGTCTATACGCGAATACCTCATTTCCGAGCACTTGCACGCGGTGGGAATCCCCACCACCCGTGCACTCTCACTCACATACCTCCCGAAAACATTAGCACAGAGAAACCGGGTGGAAAGATGCGCTATTGTAGCACGGTTTGCTGAGCTGTGGATCAGACTAGGCACCTTTGACTTGTACAGATGGCGCGGAGACCGCATGGGAATACGGTCACTCTCGAAGTATGTAATCGACGAGTTATTTACCATTGAAAACCAGCCGAAATTTGCCCACTTGGAGCGTATTTTGTCGACAAGGAAGGACTTTTTCGACTCGGCAAAAGTTAGTATCGGTCCGCAACTCACTGAATACGACAAGATGTACTACGAGATCATTGTCAGGAATGCGGAGACAACAGCCATGTGGCAGGTGTACGGATTTTTGAACGGTGTGCTCAACACAGACAACACGTCTGTGTTGGGACTCTCGATGGATTTCGGTCCGTTCCTGATTATGGACAAGTTCAATCCAAACTTCACTTCCAATTCTGAGGACCACGAGTTGCGCTACCTGTACAGAAATTCCCCAACCTCGATCTGGTGGAATTTAACACGGTTGGGTGAGAATTTGGCAGAATTGATCGGAGCCGGTCCAGACTTGATCAACGACCCCAAATTCCGAGACGAGGGTATCCTTAAAAAGGATTGGGAGGACAAAATAATCACAAGAGCGACCAAGGTGATTGAGGTTGGCGGAGAAATCTACAAGTACGCCTTCACCCGCAAATACGTGGAAACAATGTTCCATCGGTTGGGGTTACCGCACTCACTCATAAACTACCAAGATCCAGACATTCACAATGACGAATTGATCGGACCTCTTTTGGAAATATTGCAAAAACTTCAAACTGACTACAACAAATTCTTCCTCATTTTGCAGCGGAGTAAAATTGAAGAAAAACCGACAACTATAGCAGCAGCAGAGGAGTTGGTAGAGGAAGTATTACTTCCGGAACACAGTAAACAGCATCATAGCGAGGAGGATTCTGAAATTGAAGAGATTACAAAGGAAATGTCAACGTGGCTAGAAGTATACAAGAAATACTTAGCGAAAAGTGGTGGTGGTGCAGAGAAACGGTCAAAGATTGCAGCGCAACACAACCCTCTCTTTTTACCGAGAAACTGGATCTTGGACCAGGTGATTGAAAGAGTAGAAGAGCTGGATGGAGAAGATTTAGCATACCTCGAAAAGCTACAAAAGATGTCACTTTTCCCATACGACAACAAAAAATGGGGACCCGAATTGAAGGAATTGGAGGACAAGTGGTTACTCCAAGGAGATGCTCCCGAAGAAAGGACTATGTTGCAGTGCAGCTGCTCGAGTTGATGGACTCTAAAGAGTAACATTGCAGGGAACACTGAATCTTCAAGGATCTGACTTTGTTTACTATACGATACAGTAATGAAATATCTCTAACTACAAGTAGTACTCTTTTGAGTATCTTTAAGCATTCATATTTTTATTAGGTACATACAACAAAATTACTCTTTGAAGGCTTTCTGAGCGTCCTTGTATCCCTTCTTAAAGGCATCTTTGGCCTGCTCCTGGACACTTGGGTCCAAACTGGAGATCTTGGAGTCCAACTTATCGTTACCAGTGGTGAAGGTGGAGCCAGAGTGACCGGTGTGGGAACCAGTAGAACCAGTGGTACCAGCGATACCAGAGGTGCCAGTGGTACCTGAGTGACCGGTGTGGGAACCAGTAGAACCAGCGGTACCAGGGATGTGGCCGGTTTGGCCAGTGTGTCCAGAGGAAGTGTAGCCAGTGTGACCAGTGGTTGTGTGACCAGAGTGGTCATCTGTGTTCTTGTGTAATCCCTCGTAAGCTGTGCCAGCAGCAGCGCTGGAGCCAAGAACAGCAGCACCACCATGGTGACCTGTGTGACCACTGGCATGTCTGTCAGAACCGTAGGCGTCAGTACCAGACGAGCCGACAGTGTTGGAGTGAGTGTTAGAGGATCCCCTGCCGTACCCAGACTCAGTGTCCTGGACGTTCGAGTAACCGTGCGAGGATGAGTCGTGGTGCTTGGAGTGGTGAGATCCGCTTGCCAAGTCAGTACCTGTGGCGCCGGTAGCACCAATGGTGCTGCCAGTTGGTCCGGTACGCGAGGATCCATAAGCATCACTGGAGCCGTAAGCATCATTGGACCCGTAAGTATTTCCTCCTTGAGCACTGTGGGCACCGTGGCTTCCATGGGTTCCGTGCGTGTTGGAGCCAGTGGTGGAGCCAGTGCCTGTAGCTCCGGAAGCATTAGAGCCGGGAGCACGCGAGCCAGTCAAACCAGCTGCACCTGCGCCAGCACCAACACCGGCACCAGTAGCGGCACCAGAATGGTGGCCAGTGGTGCCAGTGGTGCCATATGTGTCAGTAGATCCGTGGGTACCAGGCACATGGGAACCAGTAGTTCCATGGGTACCAGTAGTTCCATGGGTGCCAGTGGCAGAAGAGGAGTTACCACCCAAGTACTTGGTGCCTACACCAGACTCTGTTCCAGATAAGTTGTCCTTTCCAACGAACTTACCGGCTTGCTGGTCAATGCTGTCACCGTACTTCTGGGCTTGGTCTTTAGAAATGTTACCCTCCTTGTATTGGTGCTTGATCTCGCTGGTAATGTTGTCGGTACCGGTAGTGTCGGCGTCCTTGTTACCGCCAAGCTTGCTTGAAATTTTGTCTGCTAATCCCATATTGTTTGTGTGATAAATATAATAAAGTATTTAATCTTATCCAATTGAGTTAAAGGAGCTACATTTGAGGCCCTATATATACCAATTGATCCAACCCCGCCACAATAGATCTTCCTTGCTATCGATTCTCCACAATTATTCGGTGGCTACTATTGCTTAACGTTAGGACCGTTGGCTGCAACCTTTTTGTTGCACAACTGGGCGGGAGACTGCACACAGGCCACCGAAGGAGGTGCTCGTGCATGCTTCACTTGCTGTGGAACGACGCAGCAATCATTTCATAGCCGTGTTTAGTCTCCACAGCCCTGTGTTTAGGCTTTGCATCATTCATTTCCAGAAACTTCCCTTATGCGGACGACCGCGTGGACTACACAATAAACACAGTTCCACAAACTACTGTACAGAGGGTCCCCCCTTTGTATTATGCTATATTATATCATATATTGAATGTTGTTGCGTACTGCATAGGAGGTTTTGCTGCAGCAGCAATCGTTGTTGCTGCTATACCACATGTTGTGCTGCAAAATTAGCTCCTTCTATCAAATAGTTGGCTTTTCCCCCTCACTCTTGCTTCAGCTTCGTCACTACCGTTACCCCTCGTTATTTTTCAATAATAACAGGCACTTCCACGAGAATGCAATCACCCTTCACTAGCGTAATGATGACTTTCATATAGTATATTCTAACCATATTGCACATTTGGAAATTTGGCACTAAGCAGTACGTGTCGAACGCATCGCCATCTTGCTTTCCATCTGTCAACAATCTCATCTTAGTTAAATCAACCTGCAATTTAAAATTCTTAGTGTAAGTTTTGGGCGTTGATTCATCTTTCAATTGCCATGGAACTCCGTTCAACGTCTCCACTGGCTCATGATTGTTTACCTTGACGTCATCGATTGACATGAAGAGAGTCTTCGTTTTCAAGTTGCTCAAGCTTTTCATGTCGGCTGCTAATTGTTGCTCCATGCGGAATACTTCTGGTCCGAGCACGCGGCATAGCCGTTGTAATTCGAGTACTTTGAATCTCATTGGCCAAACCACTTTCCTCTCAAAGTAATTGGTCTCGTAATCGTATACCAGCTTGTGTGGCTTGTCCACTTGTTTGATCTGAGGGAGAAGCATGTCGTGGTTTATATCTACAGGAATATGGTACTCCTCTGATTTCACAGTAACAACCACCAATTGTGTGGCAATGCTTTTGATTTCAGGGAACTTGAGTTTGTGTGGGTTATTGTAATCTGGGTTTGAGTTCAGGATTACGTACGCCAAATCAATTGGCACCGTTAATTTCCACAGCGAGCAGAGTGGTTTGTTGTTTTCTCTGAATTGAACTGGTTTAATGTACTTCATGACGTAAGGTATTTTTGGGGTGGATACCACGAGTGATCCTAGGAATTTCGCTGACCCAGTAATGCTAGCTTTCTTTTGAATGGGGTAGTATACTCTGTAGTAGTCAAGGTCTTCTAATGCAACTCCGCTTCCTTCTAAAAATGCCTTCTTGCTTTTGTGGGACGAACTCGAAGGCTTGTAAAGTTGACGACATTTTGCAATTTCGTCTGCGGTATGCTTTTGAGACGAAGATAAAGTATTAGAGGACTCAGATGGGGTGCTGAAGTCAAAGGGCCCGACTCCTGAAGTTACTGCCGACGTTATTGGAGAAATAATAGACTTTATCTTCAGATCCAGCTTAAGTCCCAACGCTTCCTCCAATTCCTTCGCCACGGATACCCTCTCATCCACCCTTGCCAATAAGTTACGGTAGAAAATTTCGTCCAAGCGATTCTTTTCTAGCCTTTCACTGATGTTGGTATATTCTTTATTATCTTGAACAATGCGCAAGTTTCGACGGGCATCTTTTAAAATTAAAAACTCATCACCGGTGGTGTTCGTAATTTTAGATCTTAAGAATGACGATGTTTTCTTTTCGTTGTCCTCCCCGTACATCGATGCCTTCCCAATGAATCTCACATCAACACTGTAAGATATACTTGTGTCGATAAATGAAAAATCCTTAAACTTTGTCGCCTTGTTGAGCCCTGTAATTGCGCTTCTTCCCTTTAATGCTCGAATTCTATCATATCTCTCAACTCCTAGAGTTGGTGGTAATTCACTATGACAGATTAAATTGTGCCCGCACGTGGAGTCAAGCAAAAAGTCAGGGATTTTGAATGTAAAGAAGCGTTTGAAAACTTTACCAGGTTGCACAAATTTTCGATCGCCCATAGAGACATAAGTACCATCAACTGGGTCTCTCAGGTTACTGAGCATGCTGCACGCAGGGTTTCTCATTTTGTCAGCTATCCGATTGATATATTCTTCGTTCCATGATGCGCTGAAATCGAGCATTTCCAAGAACTTTCTTGAGTATTTTGTGGCGTGGTGGTCTTCTCCTATTTCGTCTGTTGCTACATGGTAGTTGCCCTCGAAGAGCACATAGAGCATGTCGAATGGGATCAGTTTATCGGAGGTGTTTTCGATGAGAACGTATCCGTTTATGAACATACCTTGTTTATATTCATACTTCAGAATGTCGATATGCGTGGGTTTCTTCCCCTCGTCGCCAACTTCTTCAGTAAAGAAAACCTCAATCTTGAGTGCATTGGAGTATCGGTTCGAGGATTCACTCAAGTTTTTGAGCTGGTGGACGTTATCGAGAATAGTGGATTCCCAACCTCCTCTTTCCTGGTCGGCAATGATTGTGTTAGGAACGCTCTCTGACGAGGAGCGGTGTGGTGTGGTTATATTTGACCCCACGGACTCTGTCCGGGGAAACCCACTACCAGTTGTGACAGACGATGAAGACGTGCCTGCGCCTCCACCGAAACTGCCGTTGCGGCTTTCACTACCGGACGTGTTGTTTGTGTTCAGTCTTTCTAAATCGACGTATGTTGGCGGCACAATAGCCATGTCCTCGTTGACGTTCATTCTACGCGACACAGTAGATGTATACATGTGATACAGTGGTAATATCGTCCACACCGGATCCAGCTTTTTCTCGTCCTTCACTGAGGCAAGAGAGTATCCAAACTTGTTGAGGGCGTCTTGCGAGAGCCTGGTACCAGAACCATTGTCAATGGATTCAACCTGATCTGGTGAAGAACTTGCACCACCACCACCACCACTTGAGTCTCCAAAATAGCCCTCACTTTCCACATATTCAGGCAGACTTAGGGGCAATTGGCCGGTGGCCAGCACATCCGCGTTGAGATCTACACTGTTCACGCGATGCTGCAATTGCATCAGCTGAGAGTCTTTGCCCGGAGACATGGTTGCAAAAGGAGTAGTACAATTCTCAATTTCCTACTAGGGTAGTTGAAGAATTGAACAAACGTAGGAACAGCAAAAAAAACGGTAGATGATGGCAGAAAGAGCGACTGGGAAACCGCCACAGACTTTATACTTTGCAGAGATTTTGTAGGTGTGACTAAGAAGGGCGCGGCTGCAACAAATGTCTGCAAACACGTATACAAACGAGCCAAATAAGCTTTTTGTTTCCTGGCTCACCTGCGCGCATTAGTAACCAACTCGATGACTCAACTGAATTCCGCTGCACTGCACTGTTTACACTCCCGCTGTGCGCAAGCCCCCTCTTGAACCTGCTCATGTGGAGCAGCCGTCTCTTTGGTATGTGTAAATTGACTTTGATCTTTATCTTGTCCAATGGCGCGTTCTAGTGGCAAAGAGGCTAAGGGTAGGTGGGGTCTGCGCATAATGCCTGTTTGTCTTGCGTCTGCTGCCATTTCTGCAACTGTCGTGCTGCTTCTGCTGCTCCTCCTGCGGCTGCAACAATGTCGTTTTTAAACTCGGCTTAGCTTGTAAATAGAAAAGAATGTTCTGGATCGCTGCTGCTAGGCGGCGCTTCCACCCAGCCAGTGCTCTCGAAGCGAGAAGCAGCTAGCAACTTGAGCGCGGTACAGTCAATGCGAACAGATCAAGTGAACAACGGAGCGGAGTGATAGCGAAATCCGTAAAGTGGCAGCTGCGGACTGCTGCTGATCTTGGCAGTTTGGTGCAATTTGTCATCAGCGGCCCAAAGCGGCCTTTTCGCGCTTTTTTCCCGAAACGTGCCAGCTGCCGATACGGACTGCAACGGCCGACAGACAGAGTCAAAAGTGGGGTGCTTCTCAGCGCTCTTGTCTAGCTCGAGATTGGTATGTCTATTGATGTTATTTATAGTATAGAATGTAGTGCACTCAGGGGCCCCTGCGTGGTAGATTTGGCGCAGCTGGTTCGCCAGAACAGCCCTTCCAGTGGTCTCCACGAAGGGGCCCGAGCGGAGCGGGTACGCGTACCCCCGGCACGGGCCACTAAAAGTGCACTGGCTTGTAGTGCCTCCGGCGGCGCTCCCGCGGGGCAACTCCGTTGGGGGTGCCTCCCTTCGGGAGCATAGAACCACGTGGTCGGAGCGGCTAGAGACACTGGCGTGGCTTAGCTGTAGAACCATGGTGGGTATGCATGAGCGTCGCGACCGCATTGTGTTCAGCGTCCGAACCGCTTGAGCTCGTAGTAGCGGAGAACAGGGTAGGTGATGCCGCTGAAGCCCATGCACAACCACATGGCGATGTCGCCTCCGGACTCACCGCCACAGAGTCTTGCGATGGGCCCGATCCAGTACGCCTGTGACATCCCCACTGCTGCTCCTGAGGCTCCCACGACAAACGCTATTGTTGCGGCAATTCCGTGGGTCAATTTATCGTAGTCGTTCCAGATGGCAAAGTTGTAGTGTTTGTTGTGTCTGGAGCGTCCGTACTTCAAGCTGGCGATGGATTTAGCCTCTGGGGACTCCGATCCGCACTCGGCGATACATTCCTCTGTAGCACTCAGCAGCGCTGCCTCTTGTGGCGGGAACTCCTTTGTGTACAAGTGTGCAAAGCGGTCGGTACGGAAGATCGTGTTCTCTTCAAACAAGATGATAACGTACATCGAGATCCAGTACCCAATCATCGGCAAAAAGTTGCCCAATATGGTAGAGAACTTGTTTCTCCCCACAAGCGCGCACACCAAGTACACCACCGTCATAACGATCGCCCAGAACCACCGTGGTACCCGTCCGAGACTCACGCTTGCAAGCTGGATCCCGAACGCTGACAGGTATGTGTTGATGATGTTGTTGGAAATGAGCGAGCAAAAGAGTAAAACTACGAGAAACTTCCCGCCTGCTCCCCAGGGGCTGTACGCTTCAGCAAGAAGCCCACCCATGCCGTACTCAGCCCATGCATCTGCCCAGGGCTTGTACACCATGGCAATGTTACCCAAGAGCAACCCCAACACACCCACATACGTCGTGGGCACAAAGAGCCCGAAGAATGTGATTGCGAAAACTTGTGTGTCCGGAGTGTCCTCGGGGAAGAGAATGTAGTAGTCCAGGGCAATGGTTCCCCACGTGGACGTGACTGAGTAACACAAGGAGAAGAAAGAAAGCCAGTTGCCCTTGACAGTGGCAGAATCAAGTCCCTCCAAGTCCGCGTTGCTGAGATACTCGTATTTGCTCGCGGCGGCAATGTAGAGTAGCAAAAAGGCCATGTTCACCGGGATTGCAAGGAACGCCTCCACACGCATCAAGTACTTGATGCCGCAAGTGGCCACAAGAAAAGAGACACCTGCAATCAAAATGATACCGGCAAAGAGAGGCACCTTGCCGCCACTGATACTGGCCAAGATCTGCCCACCAACGACGGAGTTCACAATGGACCAGCCCGTGACTCCCAAAACGCCCACGAACGCGACCAACTTGACAGTCCACCACCCGAAAAGAAATCTGGCTCCCACCATTTGACGGCATCCTGACCGCGGGCCCATAAGCGAGCAATAGGCGGCAATAAAGCACCCAATGGTGCTACCAACAATGCCCGAAACCATAGACTTACGAAGCCCAAGTCCAAACAAAAGAGGTCCCAAAAAGAACGACGACATGGACGACAAACCGCCAGCGGCAGAGAGCCACAACCCAATCACAGAAATAAGCTGTCTTGTCTTATTTGTAGAGCGCTCGTAGGCAGGAATTCTCTCGATTCCCCGGGTTTCCACCCCAAACGAGTCGAGTTTTTTCGACGCAACCGCAAGGTAGTAAAAAAACGAAGACGTTCTCACAGACTCGTCTACTGACACCGAGTCTTGGATATCGGTCACTTTCTCCATCGTATTTTGGCTCAAGGAAAAGAGACTTGTACAAAGCTGCTGCTCACACAACGGGCTGATAAATCTTTTCTATAGTGATCCGGCATCGGGGTATTTTATTTTATTTTATTTTTTTTGAATTATGACTCAGGACTGATCTGTCAGTGCGGAGCGCATGTTTAGCTGCAAGCTGCGGCTGGGGCTTGAGTTACCAGAGCCATACCCTTACCAATTGTGTGGGTGGTGGTAGGGGAAGACGAACGCACGACGGTCAGGAGCAAAGAAGAAAAAAAAGAGAGAGAGAATGTGTGTGTCTCATATCGATGCTGTAGCGGTTATGTGTGAAATGATGCCGTGACTCCGAACCACACCACGTGACACTCACTTGGCTGCGAATGCAACTTTAGACAAGGGGTTGCACTTGGCAGAGTCGCTTTCTGGGGGGGGGGGGGGAACGGAGCGAAACGGCTGGTTCTCACAATTAGACTTCCTGAGCTGAAACTCAGCCCTAGATCTTACCAAGAAGGTTCAGCCAAGCAGAATGACACGTCTTGAACAACGAGTTCTGTCCTGCCTTCCGTACACCCGCTTCACGTGCACATGCTCTTGGTCCATCGCTGAACCGGAGTTGCACGTCACCCCGCTGTTAGATTCAGCCTCACTTGGAAAGGTGTATATGAGTGGACTCGACGCGTAGAAAAAGAAACTAAGCGATAGCTTGTTTTGGGATGTGGATGGAATGCTGCCTGTGATAGCGGTGGAACACGAGTACTTTGTTCAACCAGGGGCATTGGGGCGTGGCACGATCGAAATAAACCACTTAGCACATAGAAGACATGCAATGGATCCCACTGGCCTGCCCACACTAGTGAATTCACCGGTTTGCACACTCGCTCGCCGGCATCTGCTCGGCACTTCATAGCACAAGTTGCAGCAATGCGATGAATTTTTCATATCCGGCCGTCCGAGCACACACCCGTACACCCTCACCTCCCCACAAAATCTTACACGCGACTTTCCCCGAGAGAGAAAAGCACGAGACATAATATATACAAGAGTATTTTGCAGACAAAGTACGAGTAGCACAGTTTGCGCATAGCAAGTACGGTTCCAGAGATTTCTTAGAGCCTTTCGCTATTTGAGCCACCCGAAAGATCTCCCGTACCGAAAGCGGTTGATACCCTCCGGACTATTTCGTGCTTCACATATACAAAACAGATACAGCCCAACCCCCACACTAGCAACTCGGACTTACGGGTCGACACCACCATGGGCGAAGAAGTACAAGAGAACACAAATCTCAAACTCATACGAACAACCACGGGGTCAATCCGGGTGTCACAGGCGTGTGATCGGTGCCGAATCAAAAAGATCAAGTGTGATGGGCTCACTCCCTGCCACAACTGCCAGAAGATTGGATTCGAATGCAAAACAAGCGACAAGTTGAGAAGAAGGGCGTTTCCAAAGGGGTATACAGAGAACTTGGAGAAAGAAGTGAAAAAGTTGGAGGATGAGGTCAGAGAGTTAAAGCGACAGATTTCTAGTGGTGGTACAGGCAGTGGTGAGTCTCACGCTAGTCCCCAGGGACTAGGAAGAGGAGGAGACGCACAAAATAGAGGTGGTACGTTCGAAATAAAGCAGGAGCCACTGGGTGTACAAACTCCAGTTACCCCCAGAAGCATGGGACAGCAACGAGGAGGGACTTCTGGTTCAAACGGAGCAAGCGGGCCAGTGAGCCTTAATGCCAACGTGCAAATCAACAACCCGATTGACCAGATGTTCAACCTCGACAGCAAGGGAATCATCATTGGAAACGACAACCTCAATTTTGAGTCGCAATTCAACCATCTTTTGATCAATTTGAACCTCCCCTTCCTTAAGATCACCAACTCGCACAATTTTCTTCTCAACGACCCTAATTCGTATTTGTACCATCCATCGTATACAAAGTACAACCGGTTTCACAACCGGGACCTCGATGTGATTTATAACCCGCTCACAGCCAATAACTCTCAACATGACGACTTACTAGGGGAAATGGTTTCCCTTGCGAACAATCAGCTACCGATTGACATCTACGACTTTTTCATCAAGCTTATCAATAACTTCAAGAAACTCTTCAGCCTGAAACGGGAGTTGGATAACCAGATACTCCAGTTCTTCTTGAACTATAACGTTTTCATTCCTATTTTCGACTTTAAAAAGTTCATGGAGAGCTACGACGCGTTCCATACCATGTACCCGTTCATGTTCACATACGACGACGCAACAATCAACGGGTTCAACATATCCAACAACGACTACCACGTAGTCAACGAGTACGTGATGGTGGTGGTGCAGATCTATGCGATGATTATGATGAACGATCCAACTATTAACCTCAATTTGCTTCTCAACCACCTGGAGCCAAAATATATCAACAACAAGCGGCAAGGGGCGTCCACACTGGTGATCAGGTCGCTTTACGACTTTTTGCCGTATTTCAACGTGTTCCACGTTTCTGTATCGCAGTTGCAGACATACTTACTTTTTCTTCACTACTCGCTCATTACAAACAACAAGGAAAAGTCGTTGGTACTTCTGGCAATGATCAACTCATTCATTGGAATCCTTGGGATTAACTTGAACAGCAAGAATCTTTTTTTCAACGACTTGACTCTTACAGTTCACCAGCGTAGAACAAGAGTCAAGATATTTTGGTGCTTCAAAATACTCTTAAAAGTGTTCAATCTCAAGTTTGGATTCAAGCCCAGCTTGAACACCACTGTGATTAACCCGGTGACTATCGACCGGTACTTTGAATTGACACCATCAAAATTGCTGTCGCTTTTAGAGGAGGGAGGCGGAGACACAGACGAGCTCTTCCGCGTGCTTCTTAGGCCAAGCGTGGAGTTTTTAAATTTGGTCAACATTATCATCCCGTCCTCGTTCTCACCAAACTACTACCAGTACCTCAAGGGAGACAACGACAAAAACGAGCACCACCACAATCAGAACCAAAGTCATCTGAAGCTGAAAAAATCGTCCCGATTGGACTGGATCTTGAACGACGATGACGGAGACGGGAACGACGGTAACTTGAACTACAACTACAACCAATTTTTAACCATCGATCGCAACTTGACCTCGTGGAGAGAACTGCTCAAGGAGAAAGAATTGAACTTAATTCCTTTGCAATTGGAAATGAATTTGCCAGTCTTGTCAGGGGTCACCAAAAACAACTTGTATCATAGCATAGGAGAGGAGAATGTAAAAGAAGGCGGGTCCAGAAGAGACTCTGGTAATAGAAAAGATGACGATTCAAAGGCTCCTAATATCCCGCCTCTCCTCTCCACCCAGGCATTCCAATCATATCTTAACTCAGGTATCCCGGATACGCATTCTGCATCTGAACTTATTAAGATTCAACTTAACTTCCACTACCTCCTTATCCGGTCGATGAACTATCTCAATTTTGTTATTGATAAGGAGCTCACCTCAAACTATTACAATAAAATCAAACAAATTTCGAGAGAAGTACTTGCTTACTTCATTCGTCTTTTCGAACACGTTGGTCAGAGCAATGTTTATGAAGATACGTCAAAGCCCGCCATCATGACTCCACATAATGCAGTCATGGAAAGCTTGGGGTTGGATGTGGATGAGGATGGATTTGTCATAAATGATTTTTCTGTGAAACGGAGAAGAACGTCCCATGCATCTGGTACTGGAGGTGGTAGTGGCAGCGGAGGAAGTGGCGGGGCAGGGAACTTGAGATCGATTACCGGGCAGCTGACATCAACAAGAAAGATTGTACACGAACTCCCAAAATCGCCGTTCAACAGCATCCTTAACGGGCTCTCGATGACCATCATCAACCTCAAAAAATCTATCATACTCCAGATGCTCTACCTTTTGATTTGTTCGCTAAAGACTTTTAAGAAGGGCCAAGATCGTATTTCAAGCGACACAAAGGCAATCTTGAATAAAAGCGTAGAATTGTTTATCCGAGTGTTCATCAACTACAATCCAGAGACAAAGGAGTCCAAGCGCAAGACTATAACAAAGGGGAGCAGTCAAGTCGCAATGGCTGCATCACTCAAGGAGATTCGACTTTTCAAAAAGTTGATCAACGACGAGTTGAAAGATGAAATTCTTCGGGAGCCCAGACGGAGCGGCACAGACGACAGCGACGACGATGATGACGACGAAAGCGAAGAAGAGTCTGTGGAAGAGAGTAACGCCATTTCAGAAGTTGACTGGGACGACGAAGATATGGATGAAGATTTGAAGTATTTGAAGATCCTCAAGTTCATCAAGTACAAAATCAACAGCATCTATTCGATGCTGAAGACGGGTTCTTCCTCTAGCAGCAGCCGTGTAGCAACGTCCCGAGAAATCAATTCTGCTGTAACCACTGGAACACCAGTGACCGGTCCATCCACTGTGGTCTCCAACCCTCCAAGTGGGATCATCCAACCACTTCATCTCTATAGTGGGCCGTCGCCGCCCAACTATGGAAACCTTTCTACTATGCCATCTCTTTCGAACTTTTTACTTGAAGATAACTACATGATGCGCACAGGGAGTGCAGCTAGGCTCACAGCAGGTCCTCCGAATTTTATCCCCCCATCTGTGAACAAGTTCAAGGGATACAGCGGTTCTCCTCCTGGGCCACCTCCTCCACCTCCTACTGCACCAGCACATCCCCCGGCTCAAAACGAGGCAGATTTGGAGCTTATCAAGAAGGAGAGATTGGTTATCAATGATTTGATAAGTTTAAAGAAGCAAAAAGGGGCGGGTTCGCCTGTGTTCCAGGGAAGCTGGAATATTGATGAACGGAAATAAGTATATAAGAATGAATAGATGAACAGGAAGAGATGAAGTAGAGCTGTGACGAAGCAGGAAATGCAGGAGATGAATTACTTCCTCATACTTACGCAAGTCATGATTTTGTATACTTCTCCTGACACATATTTTCGAGAGCAGGGAAAGCAGCCCTAGTACTGCGTAAATCGTAACATTCAAGAGGCTTAAAAGACATCGGCCGCAGCCATTAAATCAACCTGCATACCGACCATTTTGTAGCACTCTGCACATATTGTTCTCCACATTTTGTTCTCCGCAATTTCTTGCATAATAGATCTGATATTTATTTTTCGTTATCTCTAAGGAAGGAGGAAGAGGCTTACCGGTAGTGACGGGTGGCGTACCCGCTATTACGGCCACGTGCATGCAATCTTGGTGTCCACACTGGCCACCGTGCACGACATACAGCAACATGACTTGTCAAATACTTGCCCCCGTAATATGAGCCCGCTTTGTGTTGTGCTGAGACATGCCGAGGATGTTATGACGTAGGTCCGCGAATTTCGGAGACAGGAAAAAAAAAAAAATCAAAAAAATAGAAATAAGTGGCCGCGCACGATAAGATAGGCACAGCTGTGGCGACTGCGTGGAAGTTAGTAGAAGATGGCCGGTCAAACCTGCCGGGTATTTTTCCCTAGTGGCCAGAATAAGAACTTCTATAGAAACAGAAGAACTTGAGGGTACTGCATTTGCAACGGGCGGGTTCCCGCTATAGGTATGACGCCTCCCGTGACTCGTGTCTCGCTTCGCCTCCCTTTTGGCCACGCCTCTCCGCACTCCTATCGCTGGTCTTTACGTGCGCTGCTTTTGCTGCATGTCGGACAAAAAAATACCCCACGTCCGCGCCTTTGTTAGTATTTTCCCCCAGAGCAATATGACTAGTGTGTCAAGTATAAATTTCAGCTCTTCTCCCGCCACATTTGTTTCTTGGGATACTTTTATAATCTTTTTCTCTTTCTACTTTCTACTTTAATAAAATCACCTCACTTCCGCAAACCATAATCTAAACCATGCCTTTCCATTTTGCTGATCACTTCCACTCGTCTGCTATGACTCCTGCTGAGGAAAAGCCAGAGTTCTTCAATGTGGACACAGCTTCTGCTGAGGACCAACAACCGCAAACGACTGCAGTTGCGGTGGACGACTCAGAAGAACAGGAGTACGAAAACGCTCACCTTTCCCGTCCAAGACAAGACTCGTTCCACCAGTCTTCTGACAACTTGATTGTGGGATTGTAAACGAGCTGGCTCCACTAACAATTTCCACTAGGAAGGGCAGAAACACCAGAAAAGGATTCAAAAATATATATAAGGGTAAATAAGTGCATCCGTAAGGTGCACATATTCGGAAAATGCGAAAACATAAAGGGCTGTTGCGCACAGCATGGGAGCTAGATAGCAGCTGGCTGGATATCACAGCAAGCACATCTGTCAAAGGTGCGAAATATGCAGCGGAAGATGTAGCTGGTGCTAGCAAGCCCGAAACACTGAGGTTTCAGTAGTGACTAAATATTCATTCAAATAAATATATACACCAACAAGATTACGCAAGGTGGTGACGATGGTCACCAAGCGCATGAACCATCTGTAAGACACCAACTCCTAAATCCCATCCTCGTTAGTTATGGTCGAAGGCCATTTTAAGAGTAGCAGAAACAATTTTGAGTTCGCTTAGTGGCGCGTCCCACGAGATGTCCACTAGTTGATCTCGTATTTGATTTCCTGTTTGATTTGCAACCTCAAAGAGCTCCTCTCCAGCGTGTACTCTTACCTCTGGAATAGGGTGGTTGCATGCAATCCAGCAAATCCTTGAGATCACTTTAGCAGCCACAGGTAGCCCGCTTACCACAGCAAGATACAGAAACACTCTCAAAACTAAACAAATCCTTTCGACGCTTCTGGTGTTGATGTGGAGATTGTAGCAGCGGATGAAAATCTTTTCATAGAGCTGCGGGCTATCTGCCAAGTTTGTTTCAAAGAGAATGGCGATCAAGTTGATTGTGGTTGCATAGCGCTTCATTGTTCTTTGCGGCACAGGTTTTGCTGGTGAGGGAATGAGAAGGACAAGAAGGTGATTAAGCATGTCTGTGCGTGCTTCTTGACTACTCTGAGCGTATTCCACAAGAGCTATTACTGAGGCATTAATTGTGGATCGGTTTGACGCTCCTCCAGTACTGAACACATACCCTGACCAAAAAGCAGCTCTATGTTCGGAATCAATGTGTGCGTACTTTGAAAATAAACGCCTATAGAATTCAACATCTGAGAGCTCGTAGATGTTCTCCCCAGAGTCGTCCTCATCCTGTAAAAGTTGGCTTAATACTGAGAATGAGAGTAATCGAAGACTCTTTAAAGGCTCTGCAGAGAGTCTAACTAAACGCGTCGTAATAGCATGCAATACATTCGATTCCAAGATGCAAATCAGTTTTTTGTTCTCCTCGATTAAACGTACAGAGTTTCGACGGAGTTTTGACCCGACATCTCCCTGGTTGGTAGTGGTGTAATCGTCCAACAGCTTCATCAAGGAGATAGTATCGATTTTTATTTCCGGGTGACTTTGGTAGTAGTTGCTCAAACTTTTCTGAACTAGCGCCCTCGTCTCCGCTTGAACTGAAATGTCCTCAAGCAAAGCTAGTACTTTGTGCAAAGTAAGAGACGGGATTGAATGCACATGACCCAAAGCTTCCGCAGCATTGAGATTATCCGACCGTATATAGAGAATAAGTTTATGTAACGATTCAGAAGGCAAGTTATCCCCCATGGCTGTAAAATACTCTTCGAAACGGCTAACCAAATCTGAATCATGGGATAATTTCATAACCTCAAAAAAGTGGTCGCCACTTAAAGGTATTGGATTGTAACTGACATTTAGCCTGGCCAACGCAGCAAGGACGCCAATATATGACTCGCCCTTTGCGTGAGTATTAGTACGGTAGTCAAACGAAAAGGAGGTCTTTAGATATTGAGCAACCCGAAATACATTTTCTTCTCCAACTGCAGATGAAGCGCTCTTTTTACCCAAGAGCTTACCAAAAGCAAAGAGCGACCCCGTTTCACCATTTATCGCACCATCAACCAAGGCAGTGATGATCGCACTTTCTTCGGATAAATGATTTTCATCTTCACCTATTATTGCCACTAGTACTCCTGTGCTCAATTTGTGAACCTCTGGTTCATTGTCGTTGTCTCGTAAAATGTTTACAAGCTCAGACACAAACAAGTCCGGGTTGAAACCTCTCTCAACCAACTTCAAGATGAGTCCGTACGAATTTGCTAACGTCGAAACTGATTGCGAGTCAAATAGTTGAATAAAGTCAACTATGAATCTGCCTCGTTCCTCATCACTAGCCTTCTGCTTTAGTACCATGCTCCCAAATCTTCCGATGTACTCCTGCAAAATAGCAATTCCACATCTGCGAATCACAAGCTCGGGGTCAAAGATACAAACCTTTAGTATATCATTGAGAATCAAGTCTCTCATTTGCATTTCAATAAGACTGGCAAACTGGGATGTGCTTAAATTTCGAAACATTGCCCACAAAATGAAACACGACGAATCTCTAATTTGGGACCCAACTACCACGGTAAGCTTTCTTTGGCTGAAAAAGAGGGTCTTGTGCACGATTCCAACCACCCTGAATAGAAACTTGTTCATCGATATGGATTTTTTGAGCATGAGGTATCCAAGGGTGAGAACTAGTGAATGGTACTTGGGGATGGAGACATAATCATAGTTGATATAGAGGTTGGGCTCAAAAGTATCAGCCTGTAAATTAGGTATACGAAACTCTTCAATCACATACTCTATCAATTGTTCTTGGTAATTCACCGCTGTCACCTCCATACCCGCACATATATTGCTTATTGCGCGGGCAAATGCATACCTGAGACTCGTGTCAAACCTTGACTCCAATGGAGCGAGAATCTGCCCAAACAATGCATTTATCACAGTAGCAATGAATTCGTATCTGGAGCTACTATTTCCCCTTAAATATAGTTGACAGAGCCGGTCAGATAGCTTAATGATGTATAGTACATTCAAGTTTGTAAAGTCTGCAGCAGCAGATGCAGCAGCTGCTGCAGTTTTAGTAGACAGCCCCAACACATTATAATCTATCTTCAATATCTGTTCAATAATAGGACAGTACTGATGAAAATATGCAGCCCTTTTCATAACCTTGTTGATTGTGATCAAATGCCCGAGCTTTCTGGTATGATCTTTACCAGACGAAGACCACACACTCTCAACGAGCAGCATGTATTGCTGAAGCAATTGCCCCTGGTCTGGCCTCGTTAATAGTCGAGACAAGAGAATCAGTGAGACAATTTGGTTCTTTGACCCGTTGGAATAAGTCGAGAGATTGGCTACAGCAACAGAGTACAACCGTCCAGCGAGGCCAGAATCAACCTTGGCTAGCTCAAAGGGTACGAGCACCAAATTCGACAACCACAACAAAATCAAAAAGTTTTCATTCTCACTCAAGTCTGTCGCCTCCTTGAGCCGCAATAGCGTTGGCGCGAGGTATACTTCGCTTGAAAAGTAGTTAGTTATAAGCTTGAAGCCCCGAATCTTGGAGAATGCGTACACAACATCCGCAATCGCAGCTGCGCTCACTAAGGAAACAAACAGCAGCAGACGTCGTTGTCGTACTTCTAGATATAAGGCTGATAACTCTGAAATATATACATCTAGCTTGGAATCTAATAACTTTGGGCTTGGTTCAAATTCCTGAACACACAACAGGATATTCCCAGCTGTGGATTGTATGGCGTTAGCTCTAATTGGTTTTGGAGTCACAATCTCCAGCTTGATATCGCTCACCAACACGGATAAATGCTGTCCAATCTCCCGATGTAGGCCATCATTCTGTCGAATGAGCCTCTCCTCTAGAAACTGATCCATCACACAGCCAGGACCAAAACAAATCAATACACTATACCGCTAGCATTAATATGGGGTATCGGTATGTCCTGCATGCACCTGACTGTTTTGACATTTTGGAGCTCGTCGATATGGAATGAAAAAAAAAAAAACTTTTATAGCCCAGAGTTAGCCAAACTATTCACACAACTAGTATACCACGCCAACCATGTCTGCTCCTGCCAAGCAAATGTACTACAAAATCCTCCAGAAGAGATCTACTATAGGTATGCCACCTATAATACGTAGGAATATTGAGGTTTTAGGATTGAAGAAGAGAAACGATATTGTCTACCAAGCTGTGTCCCCATCCACTGCCCACAGATTAGCGAAAGTCAAGGAGTTAGTGGAGATTGAGTTGGTGGACGAGAGAAAGACAAAGTCCCAATTGAAACAAGAACGGAGACCCAACCCGGGATTCCAGATCGTGAAGGCTGCGTCTCAGTAGCTCATTTACTTACAGAACAACTCAGCATCCCGGTATCTCCGGTACACATCAAAGGCACCAAAAGGTCCCTTTGGCTCACATTTCATGACACGGCTTGAAATCATCGCCTTGTAGTCTTTGGGGCGGCGTCCCCTTTAATCAGCTGCTGGTGCTATCTATCAAGGAGAACTCTAAAGGTTCAAGTAGCGGGCGGTACTCAAACGTCGCCAAACGAGCCCATGTACATATTTAAACACATAGAAGTAAACAATATATATAGAAATCGAACTCTCTGTAGGGGTATTGCTAGCCTCACACCATCGTCCATGGGCCATGGGGCTGTTTGACTTGTATCACGTGACATGATTTTCTTACTTTGGCGGGTTTAAAAGAGAGGTCAATACACACATACTGAATATCCTGGGCTCCCTTGACACCCTCCTTAACTCGGAAACACCCATTTGCCACCTCGTCTCTTCATGCTGTTGTACCTTCATCCCCTGCCACGCCAATTGGCCATCTCATCTTGTGTCACGTGTACACTGAAGCTCATAAAAAAATAATACACAAAGTCAATTTTTCAGAATGAGACGATTTTTTAGTACTTACTCGGTGATATCTTGTAGACTCCACTTTGCATTTTCTGTTTTTACCGTATTCATACTACGATTCACTAGATACACTGTTCCAGGATGTTTCAATACGTTAGGGCCACGCAGAGGAACAAGTTCACCAATTCATTGTTCACATCGACGTTTGCGGTGTGTTTCTTGATGGTGGGAGCCAACTCCGTTCTTCCTTGCCCCATAGACAATGTTCACGGGAACGAATCCACAATTGACGAGAGGATGAAGAAGCAAATAGAAGCTAAGAAGTCACAATAGAGAAACAAGAGATCGACATAGACTGACTGATACACAAGGAGACACTAGCATGGACCATAACACTAAACATCACTAGGTGTGTTCACGTGACCAACAGCCAATGACAATCCACCCATTGGTGAAAAATGCATTTCACTGAATTGCACCTCAATTCAGCGATAACCCCCACACGAAACTACCCAGTCGGTAGTTTTGGCTAATTCAATTCGCATACTCTGTGCCACAGTGTACATAGACACAGAGACTCTACATGGCTAACCATTTATATATAGTTGAGAGTATTTTGTGTACTTTTAGAAATAATACATCAAGCATTCAGATGCAGGAATGTAAATATCATAAAGACGTGCAAGTTTTATACATGGGTACCAAACAGACCTATTCTAGAAAAATTATCCTACTTGACTGTGTCAGATTCATGGTGGACAAGGCAACATAGAGCTTTGCTGTGCCACTTTCACTTAACAGTAGACCGCAAGAATTTGTGGTGTGAGGGGTGTAACGCCTACAGCTTATGCATTAGCCAAACACACAGCTGACCAGAAAACACAGCTTACCAGGGAGGGAACCACAGAGCAAGAGGAGTAACCAAAGATGCACACCTGGAACACAGGTCTAAACAAACCAGAAACCCTACAGCAGCTCTGCTGGTGCAAAAAAGCTTCCACTGCTCAATACTGCATACAACACTGCTGCTCCGTCCTAATTTGGAAAGGTAAACACGAGCCATTACAGAACTGAATTGGGTATATTGGGACTAAATTGCCAGATTTTGAGAGAAGGTATCAATTCTTTCTTCTCCAGCTCCCTTTATCTCCACAGATTGATCCCTTACACCAAGACGAATTCCCTTCACTCACCAATCTTGTTACCTTAACCACACCGCCAGCAAGCCATCATTCCGTTTCCACTTTGCAGCCAAGTATGAGTGCATGTGCTGTTCATCCCTCTGTAACCTTGGGCTATACCTTCCCCACTCCGTCCGAGTTTCGGTTTAGGTATCCAGAAAACATCCCCAGAGAAATCCTACTCAACGAGACTCTCAAATTACGGGACGAACCCAGACAGTCAGCGCCAGCCTTATGTAGAAACCCAATATCCAAATCGTTCCCACCGAACCCATCGACCGCTTCCTTGCTTGACCCAATGCAGGATCTTCTTATGGCAAGCCAGAAACTTATAAGTGATTACAAGTTGGAGTTGCAGTACGAAATGTCCCAATCCGCAGACGCTGCTGCAGGCAGCAGCACCGCCACAACAAAAGCAAAGAAAACCGTTTTCCCCATCCAAACTAGCTCCACCAATTCAAACAGAGGATTGAAACGCTCAAGATACCCCCACCCGCACAAAGATGAGAATTCAGTCTCCCCTTCACCGATAGTTACCATTGGCGGTCCAGGAAACACCCCTATTCTGTCAAAGACTGTGTATTTTTCGCCCGGTGGTGGAAAGCTGCTCTCAAAGAAACCCTCACTTATCCAAATGAACAACACGATTCAAAAGAAGCCAAGTCTTCAGAGAATCATGAAGGCCGACTTTGGATCAATGAGAGAGTTTAGAATCGCCACTCCCACAGCCTCGGCAGCTGCAGCTTCAGCCGCTGCTGTTGCAGCTGCCATTGAGGCCGAGGCCGATGCTGCTGCTGCTGCGGAGGCTGCTGCTGCAGTAGCAGCTATTTCGGGTGTGGTTTCCACTTCAGGAGCAGCGACTGCTTCGGTCCATCATGGTTCGATCACCAGTGACTCCAATGGGCCGCAAGCATCCACTCCAGCATCCACGCCTGTCAAGTCAACTGAAGGACGTGCTCTTATGGAGTACACACCGGAGGGAGAGTCTTCATACGACCAATTGGCGTGCCATGCTGACAACATTCTCCGCATGGCTGTGGACTCAACGATGTTGGGCTCGCTGTACAACGCAAGTATATTATCGAATTACTCAGGTGTTGGTCCTAACGACTCCATGCATGCTTTGTCGTCCAGAAGAAGAAATTTTAGTGGGGGGCATAGAAACATAGACATTTTCGACGACAACGATCCAGAGAAATCTCTCTTGGAACTCAGAAAGTCTCGTTGGAACGTGCTCAGTCGTGAAAAGGCAACCAAGATTGAAATCAACGCGGAGGATTTGAACAAGGTGCTTGGCGAGATATGAGTCAGATGGGGGGGACGCGGCCCTATAGCTACACAGTTGTTCTCTACACTATATCGCAACATTCACCCAGTTAGTATAACTATAGACCTTCCCTTCCAAATATATACTTGAAGTACTTGAGATCGCGCAAATCGATGTGTTTGTAGTACTTGCGGCCAAGCTCTGGGACGCTTTTACCCAGGATATGTTCTGGTACATGATCAAGGAGCTCATTGGCCAGCCAGAACTCGTCAATCTCGGCTCGCATGAGCCTGCCTTTAGCTGCTTTGTGCACAACAAACAGTACAAGCGCCATTGTCTTTTCGTTCATATTGACAGCGGCAGGGGGCAATCCCTCGAGTAGCTCGAGAATATGCGAGTCCATTACTGCACCGGAGACATTTGCTGGCTCAGCAACATGGTCCATCAAGTAGTGGTACATGAAATACTGCAAAAGTTCATGGAAATCATCTCGCAAAATTGCACCCACAAGCCACCCATACTGCTCCTGGGTCACCACAGCGTTGCCTGTGGACTTGAAGTGAGCGAAAAGCTCCACGGAAATATACTTTGCTGCTGAGCTCTTCGATGCAGAATTCGCCACAATGTTCATCAGGTCCTCGTCCAACCACTCAGTAAGCATCTTACTATTGAGCTGGTGCACGTTTGCAAGCACACGAATGACTCCAGAGAGGTTCTGGTACTTGTTCACGTGGTGGAGCAAGCAGTTGATGAATAGACGAATCGTGGATGTGGCAGATTCCTTGTCCTGAAGATACTTTACGTGGCGGAGCACGAAGGAGGTGAGAGTGTCCAAGTTGGCAAGGACGTTTCCTTGTGGTGAAGACTCAAGGTTCGGATTAGAGTCTTTTAGCACCGGTGATAACTCCTGAAGTATATCAGTTGTGTCATTCTCCTGCTTGCGCTCGACGCTCTCCATACGCTTCTTCATACGCTTCTGCTCGATAATGCCGTCCACCACCCTGAAATTCTTAAATTTGTAGCTCATATACTCGCAGATGTCGCGGTAAGTTATTGCGTCTTTGCTCTCTTTCTCGAGCTTTTGTACAAACCCATTCAACACGTCCAAGACCCTCTCGACACTGTGATCAGTTTCTTCTTGTCCCTGTATATCCTGCAGTCTTTGGACGTCATCCTCCCAGGCATCAGCCATGTCGTTGTTGAAACAGTACGCTTCGACTATACAAACGCACAACTCCTTCGTAAGAGCTTTCTCCCCGCGCATAGTTTTGTGGATGAAGTGCGACTCAATGAGCGAGAGAGTAAGAGGTACGTCCCCGTTGAATGCAAAAGTGTGTAGAATTTGTATTATGAGGTCGTCAGTGACAGAGTCCAAAACGGCAGCAGCCTCACCTGCTGGCCCAGTTTGTGGCAGCAGTGGCCTCTGCTGTAGATCTCCAAAGAGCACACTTTCAGTGGTGAGTCCTTCCTCGTATCCGCGCATGATGACCAGAGTGTAGATCAATTTAACAAGACCATAGTGGTTAGAGGAGAGCGCGCAGCTGAGATACACAAACCAATTGGCGTTGGGCACTCGGAATATATCCGGACTTCCATCCAGTTCTGCTTGAAACGTAACCAGATTCACCGTCTCAAGCAACAGCACGAGGGCATCGCAATTGCTATCGGCACTGAGCAGATCTAAAAGGCGGATGGTGGGCAAGGTGGCGAGTATTTCGCTAGCAAGAAAGTCGGATTGGAGTGTTTCGTACGACAACAAAAACATCTCCAATGCCGCTTCTACTTGGCCAGTATTGAGCAATACGTTGAGAAATGCAGAATAATAAAGTAGCTCGCTTTTACGAGCTGTGGTGTGCTCCAGTATGTGTTCTTCCCATACATTCTTAAGTCTGAGAATGCCAGTGATGGTCTTGGAGTATGCCGCTGTGCGAAGGAGATGATAAACCATGCGTTCGTGCTCAAACTTGGGAATCGGTAGGGACAGCGAGGAGACCGCCGCTAGGTATAAGTCGATGACAGCTTCCGTGTCGTGCTCGAGAAAGCTCCCTTGCATAATGAGCTGGAGGATATTTGCAGGTGGTAGTTGTATGTGTTGCAGGTTCTCTTGAATACCATTGACAATGTCCCTTACTATCAAGTTGAAGTGATTTGTATTGCCCTTTTGTATAGCCTGTGTGAGATTCTTCTCTACTTTACCCCAGGCTGGGGTTGGATGTCGCATTTCTGCCGCGAACGAGTCGTATGGATTAGCGATTGTGGTTGCTGGTGTTATCGACGTTTGTGAAAGAGTCAGGAAACGTCGTATAGCGCCCACACGTCTGAATGCCAGTCTCATGTTGTGGTGGGGGATATCTCTGTATCTGATCGACAATGACCTGCCATAAAAGTGCAAAGGGTTCAGAAAATCCCCATACAAAAAATTGCTGCGAAACAGCTTGGTGGCTACCGTGCTTCCAAATACACGAAGCTTTGCAAAAATACCCCAGTAGCCTCCAAACTTAACCCAGTGCATCCGACTCTTGATCAACAGAACTCACTCGGAAAACACCAGACAAAACACCTAAACCACTACTGGAAGCTCGACTCCGTAGTCCGACTCATCGCCAAGCCTGGGTGCAGGAATTTTCACACCGATTCAAGTCGCTTCTCTCTCTCTCTCTCTCCACATCTTCCTATTACTGAGACCAAGAAGCTATTTTGCAGAACCACTACATTTTTTTCGTCTGCTGATACCAAAAATGCTTCCTTCATGTCGATTATTACGGCCCAGGCAGTGGATGTGCGCTCGCCCACTCGCGACATCCTCCCAATTCAACGTCTTTGATAGGGCTGCCAAGATCATTCAGCGCTCCCGTACTCCTAAGGTAGACCCTGCAAGCTCGCGTAAGGCAGACTACTTGAGGGACGAGATTGCTGTTCGTACTATTGAGAGGCTTGCCTTCATCACGCGTGATTTCACCCGGGTGCTCGACTTTGGATCTAACGCTGGCAATTTCCTCAAGTGTCTCTGCGAACCCACGCCGACTCCACCTGTTGGAGCCTCAGAAGAGGAGAAGTTCATCGCTGAGGAGCTCAACCGTGACAAGGAAAAGATTAAACACAAAATTAAAGAATTGGTGATGCTTGATTCGTCCGACAGCATGCTCCACAGAGATGCAGACGCCAAATACATACAGCAGTTTCCGGGCAAAGTGGTTCGGTGCGTTGGAGACGAAGAGGCATTTACACACGAGTGCGTGAAGGAGCTGGACCAATACGATGCGGTGATCTCGAACCTCTCGTTGCACTGGATAAATGACTTGCCACAGGCGTTGGCCAATATCAACCGCGTTTTAAAGCCAGACGGAGTGTTTATGGGCACGATTATCGGCGGCGACACGTTGTACGAGTTGCGCACATCGTTGCAATTGGCAGAATTGGAGAGACGTGGAGGAATGTCACCACGGGTGTCTCCGCTCGTACACTTGAACGACGTGGGCAGCTTGTTGAACCGCGCAGGGTTTCTGATGCTCACGATCGACGCTGAGGACATCGTGGTGGGCGGATACCCGGACATCGTGGCCCTCTGCGAGGAGTTGCAAAATATGGGTGAACAAAATGCGGTGTTATCAAGAGCAAGCTACCTCCCACGAGACGTGTTACTAGCAGCAAACGAAATCTACAAGGCGTTGCATGGAGAAAAGGGAGAGGACGGGCAAGTGACGTTGCCGGCAACGTTCAGCGTGATCTTTGTGATTGGGTGGAAGAAGAGCGATAACCAGCCTCAGCCGTTGAAGAGGGGCACGGCCCAGGTTAGTCTCAAGGACGTCTTATAGAGAGAAAATGTATATAGAGCATGATCAGACATCTGTAGGACTCGGCACTGCGCTACGAATGTGATAAAGCACTACACAACCGGACACAACTTTGGACAGAACCAACTGGGCAAAGATCTGTCCAGTTGCTTGACAGAAGCAACTAGGGCCTTTGCCACTAAGCCAACGACAACGTTGACTACCACAGAGAACACCGTCATGCAGCAATTTCAACAAAGTTCGCTATGTCCCCAGCAGACTATTTCCCAGCAGCTACATACTTACTGACCTATACCGGTAGCGGTAGCGATGCCGCGAGTGTTTGAGCCTCGTTAGAATAGAGAGATGTTTGCAGCCACGAGCAATTCCACGTGACCTGGCATGTGAAGCCTTATCTGGTTAATGGATCCGAGGTTGACGGTTAGGAAAATAACCGAACCAGCCCACGATCTGGGAGACCACTTGGCGAACCGTATACGTGCTGGACCTTCACGAAGAGCCATAAGCGTAACCACCGATGCTCCCGCCTTCACGCGAGATCTGACTTTTCTTCCACATTGCCAGAAACTAGCTATACGTTGGCGGAAAGATGGCCTCGGCTCCCCACAAATCGGCCGCAAAATTGCGCGCAAAAATATGGCTGTAGCCTTCGTGAGCCGCTTGCGGGAGCCCCAGAAAAAGCCGCCGATCACAGGCTTTAAATGTGACTAAGCTCACCTCACACTCTTTTTTTTTTGCCGTCAACAGGGACAAGAGGTTCAAATAAACTTACTCAAAGCATAGACACAGTTACAACAACAGACACACTAGCACAGATATACAGCAGCAGGGTACACACGATCCGAACACACAACTATCGCCAAAATGAAAGCAACCCCTACAAGACAACAGGTTGTCTTGCCCACGTACACGCTTGACTCAAACTTGGTGTTACTTCCTGGGATCATCTACAACGTGACATTCTCTAGGTTCAAGGCAGCTGCTCTTTTGGCACGGTTTCGCTCCCACATGAACGATTTTGCTCTTGTCAAAAACTTGTTGGACGAGTACGAGTTGGATTCAAATCCTACTGCTAAGGGTGGCAGTGGATCTGCCCACAATAAGTCACAAGGTGACCCGGAAGCAGTCGTTCTCTCAGAGCAGGCGTCTGAGGGTGTACAAAAGTTCGTTGAAATGGAGTCAAAAATCAAAGAGGGCAAAGCTGGGGCTACGCCTTCTTCTTCTTCGTACGACTCCGACTCCGACTCCGATGCGGCTACTCTTAATCCAAGCGAATTTGACTGGCTCGTCCTTGCTATCAGCCCAAATCTCGACAAAATCACTGACCCAGATGTCGGAGGCACCGACGCAGGGACTGCGGCGCTGACGTCGTTGATGTCCACCACAGCACTCAAGAAGAACATTTCCACTATTGTGCGGATTGTGGGGATCACAGACGATACGGCCACAATACGCCTCACCCTTCAGGCACTCATTAGAGGCACCAAAATCAAAGGTTACAAGCCACCGCGCCCAGATGAGGCCCTAGTGGAGATAGACTGGAACTTCGATATCCCGAAAGTGAAGAACCACTTCATTCATTTGAACCACAAGGTGAGCGAACTCTTTAACGCTATTGACAACTTTGTAGTCAAATACCGCCAGGCACTTCAGAGTGCCACACAGCTATCGAAAAAGGCGAAAGCGGGCACTTCTTCGCCAAAGGATACTGGAGACTTATTCACACTCAACCCGCTCACTAATGCACTCTACTTGCAACTAGCAGGTTCCAAAGATTTTGCAAAGGCGTATCTGTCGTTACAATCGCTCTACAGAAACTTTGAAGGACAAGAGAGCACGATCGATTCCAATTCGTTGTTGCGGCTCATCGATCTCACCTGCGCCATCATGCCATTTCCAAACCACCAGAAACTCGACGTGTTGCTGAAGACATCGCCCAACTCTAGGATCGATGACATCATCAAGATGATGAACGGGTTGATTGGCGTGTTTGACACATTGAAGAGCAACGGCGACCTAATCAACCACTGGTTCTACAAGGAGGCTACAAATACCCAGCGTGCCAATGTGGTGGCCAACCAACTCAAGTCGATTAGGCTCGTACTCGAAGGAATGACCACTATCAAACAGCAACAAGGACAGGACCTGAGGAAAAACGGCAGCAGTGGAGGCGTTCGAGAGAAGGGAACTCCTCCAAACCGCCAACTCATTCGTAGACCAAACGCACCGCCAAATACCCCGAACGAATTTGATGACGGTGATGATGACGACGATGATGAGCTTCGCGTGATCAAAGATTTTATGAAGAACAAGCTCCCGAATATTGTCGGGATTTCCAACGATGCTAAACGGTTAATTTTCAAAGATTTCAAAAGGATCAGGTCGGCACAGCCAGGAAACTCCGACTTTCATGTGATTCGCAATTATTTGGAGGTGATTATTGATTTACCCTGGGACAAGTATGTGACCAAGTTCCAAAACAATAAAGATATCGACATCGTGGCGGCCAAGAAACAGTTGGACTTGGATCACTATGGGTTGGAGCACGTGAAGAAGCGCTTGATCCAGTATCTTGTAGTTTTGAAGTTGCTTGGGATCAATGCTGAGAGTGAGTTTGAGAAAGCAAGAAAGGAAAAGGAGAGAAGAATGGGCAAGAAAGAGGAAAAGGACGCGGCTACATCAAAAGTGGAAACGGATGCCAAGGCAAAAGCCCAAAAACAACATGATGGGTCTATTGTGATTGCCAATGATGACGAAACAAAACTCGCACATACTCTTGCATTGGAGAAGACTCAAAAGACAAAGGAGCAAGTAAGACAAGAAGAACTTATTAAAATCCGTCAGAATGCTGAAAACTTGGCCTCCGTCCAACTTTTGACTCATAAAAATAGCAAGGCTCCAATAATCTTGCTTGCTGGACCTCCAGGAACTGGTAAAACGTCACTAGCAAAATCAATTGCGAAATCATTGGGCCGCAAGTTTCAGCGTATAGCTCTCGGAGGTGTAAGAGATGAGGCAGAAATCAGGGGCCACAGAAGAACTTATGTCGGAGCCATGCCTGGGGTAATCATCCAGTCGCTCCGCAAGGCGCGGTCGATGAACCCCGTGATCTTGTTGGATGAAATTGACAAGGTTGCTGGTGGAGCAGACGGTGCAAACAAGGTCCACGGGGACCCAGCGGCAGCTTTGTTGGAGGTTTTAGATCCCGAACAAAACTCCACTTTCAATGACCACTACCTTGGGTTTGCCGTCGACTTGTCACAAGTGATTTTTGTTTGTACGGCAAATGAGCCTTACAACTTGTCGCGGCCTCTTTTGGACCGGTTGGAAATGATTGAAGTTGGTGCATATGACTACAACGAAAAGAGCATTATCGGCCAAAGGTACTTGTTACCAAGACAAATCAAGAGAAACGGGTTCCCGAGCGACGACTTGGTCCAGATAGATGAAGACGTGATGGAGAGGGTGATTATTGACTACACAAGAGAGGCTGGAGTAAGAAACTTTGAAAGAAAATTGGGCACCATTTGTCGGTATAAAGCTGTGGAGTACGCACAGCTGTTAGGTGGTGGAGACAGTGAGCGTGTTAGTTATGACCCAGTAGTACTGGCATCATCATTACCACGGTACTTGGGAATCCCGTACTCGCCTTTCAACAAGGAGTTGGAAGGTCCCTTCCAGTCCAACAAGTACGGAGTGGTCAATGGACTCTCGTACAACTCGGATGGGTCTGGGTCTGTGTTGGTGTTTGAACTGATCGGGTTTGTGAACGAGAAGAATCTGTCTTCGTTGAACATGACCGGACGGTTGGGTACAGTGTTGATGGAGAGCGCAAAAATTGGGTTGACTTTCGTCAAGCTGGTCCTCTACAGAAACTTGTTGAATTTGGAGGATGAGTTGAATGTAAGGACACCTTCCTCGTCGTCGGATGACGAGGACAGCGACCATCACAACCACCATATTCGTCCCATCGACAAGTTGAACAAGCTTGAAATCCACTTGCATGTCCCCAGCGGGGCTATCTCTAAGGATGGACCAAGTGCTGGAATCACAATGGCCCTTCTGTTTTTATCATTGATCATTGAAAAGCCTGTGCCCTCCGACATCGCCATGACGGGCGAAATCACGTTGCGCGGATCCGTGTTGCCTATAGGTGGGGTTAAGGAGAAGCTTCTAGGAGCACACTTTTCAGGCATGAAGAAGGTGATTTTGCCCCGCGAAAACAGAAAGGACCTCATTAAGGAGTACTGTTACGGAATCAACGACGACTCGCAACTCAACGATTTGCTTATCGATAATGAAAGAAAGACTGACTACAAACGGAGAGAACCAGAAGAATACATCTACAAGAAGTTGGGCATGAGGGTATACTTTGCTAGCGAGTTTTGGGATGTGATAAAAATCGTGTGGGGCAACCAATTGCTCCAAAAAATGGACCAGGCAAGAGTAGTTGAGTACCATCTCTAGATGTTTCAAACTATATACCTATGTAAACCAAAAAAATATTCTACAAAATCTGTGCAAACTTTTAGTGACGTAACGCATTTCTAAGCCCAGATCGATATCGTGATTTCCGGGCATCTTCTCCAACTCGAGGCTACTCATCTTGTTGCGGCTGCATTCGAGCTCGAAGAAAAACGCGTATATTTTTTTTTTTTATTTGTTTATGTTTCGCGTGTCGGCCATACATTTCGATCTAAACTTTATTTTATGTGGGGCTGATACCGCGACAGACATGCTTTGAGCGTCTCGTGGACTGGTTCATCGAGTTTAGGGGGAGGCCAGAGTACGTTGGATAAGCATGACAGTGTGTTGGGGTATCGAAATGGGTTTCTGCAATGGCGAAATACTGAGATCTACTTCCCCATGCCAACGTGTATGTGAAGCCTCCTGCTGATCCGGGCTCATTACGTCACGCTGTGACAAAGTTCGATACAGTACCAAAACCAATCTGAAAAATTGCGGCAATTAAGCACCCCAGCAGTGGTCTCATATTGGTCTCATATTGGTCTCTTTACCAGTAGTAAGTAGGATCAAGACGCCAAAAATCCCTTCAAAGCCTCATACAACTAGGAAACCACAACACCGATCAGGTCCAGTCACGGCCACTTGCAGCCTTGTCTTTGTAGCCTCTGCGCAGTTGCCAGTTGCTGCGGAAAAAAAGAAATTACAAGAATTTTTAATATTTTTCACACCTGATAGACTTTACCGCTCCACCTTGTGCTTGGGTGCGAGCTGTCTTTTTCAGAGCCTGTTACAGGACATCGTTTTTGATGACGGTCGATATCTATTCCTTCACTCCTCCTTCTCAGCCCGGTTTCTGTCTGTCCACTCCTAGGTTTCTTTATCTTGGTATCGCCTCTCTGCTCTGCTCCTCATATTCCCTCCTGCACGATCTCTGCTGTTTGGCCTTATTTTTTCTTCCCTTCCTTTTTCTTTTTTTTTTTTTTTTTCTTGATCCCGTGCTAAAAATACAGCCCGTTAATAGGGAGCTAAAAAAAAATACATTTCTCCAGTTACTCAGCTTCGACCCAAATACACCCGGCAAGAGAAATAGACAACTGCTAGATCTTTGTCATCGTTAGTGCCAGCATAGTCGCCTCCGATATCCCCACTCTTTCGGCGTTGCGATATACAGACACGCTTCCACTGACAAGGTCAACAAAGCCTTCATAACTCAGCTTTGCTGAATCAAACTTAGCCTCGCCGCTCGCTTCCTAGCTATGTTACACAACCTTTACACCACTCTAATAGTGTTTATCTTCACGGTTGCTTCCGCTGTCAATGCGGAGCGGTCACTCTCTGCTACTTCTTTGGTCACTTGTATGGAAAAGTCGCAGATTTCACCCTCTTACTTCAATGTTACATTCGACCCTGTTAATAGAGCTTTGGAGTATTCTATCGACTTGACCACCGAAATCTCCGGATATGTTACTGCAAGTGTGGAGATATACGCCTACGGCTTTTTGATTATTCATAAAGAAGTTGATCTCTGTAGTTTGGGCTGGAAGCAGTTCTGTCCACTTTATCCAGGAAATATCCAGATCGAGTCGGTCGAGTTTATCAGTGAAAACTTGGTCAGGCAGATTCCGGGAATTGCTTACACTGTTCCTGATATTGATGCCGTTGCAAAGGTGATCATCACAAACAAGGACACTGGTGAACTTTTGTCGTGTTTGCAGGCTAATTTCAGTAATGGGAAGACTGTCAGCCAGACTGGTGCGAAATGGGCTACTGCTGTGGTAGCTGGGCTTGGGCTTTTGATTGCCGCCGGCTTGTCTACTTTTGGTAACTCGAATGCAGCGTCACATATCTCGGCCAACGCCATGTCGTTATTTTTGTACTTCCAGGCCGTCGTTGTTGTGTGCATGCAATCGGTGGACCGGGTGCCTCCAATTGTCTCGTCATGGTCCGAGAACTTGGCATGGTCTATGGGCTTGATCAGAGTCACCTTCATGCAGAAAATCTTTAGGTGGTATGTCCAGTCCACAGGAGGAACTCCTGATTTGTACTTCAAAGGTACGACAAAGCAGATTTTAGTTCAAAGAGCGTACAATATCTTGGAGAGTATTCACAAGAGGGCTGAACGTATGAATCCCTTCTATAGCGAGTCCGCCGCATCAAGCTTCGAGGACTCTTTCCCAACTTATCAGCTGTCTTTGACTTCCTCAGTCGCCAAGTACCTCCCGTCACGTGTATCTTCATGGATAACTAAAAGGTCGTTAACGTTTTCACTTAACTCCAACTCCAATCTTATTATCCTTAGAGGAATCAACCGTGTTGGCTACAATTCCAAAATTGAACCCACGTCCATTGTTGTTACCGGATTCACCTTCTTCATTATTTGTGCGTACGTCTTGGTTGCCGTGATTTTCTTTTCGAATCAGATTATCACCATTTTGATCCGCCTGAAAAAGATTAACCCCAACTTTGGTTCTCATTTCAGACACTCCTTTGGAAACATTGTCCGTGGCTCTATCTTGAGATACTTATACATTGGTTTCACCCAGTTGGTGATTCTTTCACTCTGGGAGTTCACCAGAAACGATTCTCCGGCCGTCATAGTGTTGGCGGTTTTGTTCTTAGTATTAGCCATCGGAATGATGGCATATGCCTTGTTCCGGACATTCACCTTTGGTAAACAATCTATAATCCAGTTCAAAAATCCAGCTGCCTTGCTTTACGGAGACCAAACAATCCTCAATAAGTACGGTTTCATCTACACCATGTTCCATGCTCAGAAATACTGGTTTGGTGCTGTCTTGCTTGGATACGCGCTTATCAAGTCAATCTTCATTGGTCTTTGTCAGAACTCCGGCAAGACCCTGTCTGTGGTTATATTCGTATTAGAATTGGTGTACACGGCTGTATTGTTTTGGCAAAAGCCCTTCTTGAACAAACCGACAAACATTGTCAACTATTGTGTGGCGGTGGTAAATTGCTTCAACGCCTTCTTCTTTATGTTCTTTTCGGATTTGTTTGGACAGCCAGCACAAGTTGGATCTATTATGGGCTGGATCTTTTTCATTTTGAATGCTGCGTTCTCACTCATTCTCTTGGTGATGATCATCGTTTTGATTGTGATGGCTATCGTATCGAAGAACCCGGATGCCCGTTTCCAACCAGCAAAGGATGACAGAACCTCATTCCAGCGCAAGGCGTCAGTGAGAAGAAAGGATGGCACCATGTCTAAATCCGAACAAGCGAACGAATTGTCTGCATTAGGAGCGGCGGCTCAAGAGCATCAAAACGACTGGGAGTATCAGATGTACAAACTTAATGACATGTCTCTGACTCACAACCTTGATAGCCCTTTGACTCCAAAACCAGAAAATGACGGCGCTTTCCCTGTCACGAATGCTGCCACTGAGGACGCTGAATCTTCGTTTGATTCCCTTGCACATGAAAAGCAGGCTCACCAAAGAGAAGCAGTTGAAGTTGAACCGGAAAGCGAGTCTTTCGGATCGAAATTGAGAAAGCTCACAAGAGGTTTGTCGACAAAATCGAAGACATCCCCACCGAAGAACGCCGTTTCAAGAGTAAGCGACACTTTATCGGATGAAATAAATTTTAACAATGGGAACCATGTGGATGACGCAATTGAAGCAAGGGACGAGTTGAATGCAAACCCAAAGTCATTCCCTAGAGATAACAGCAAGACACCTATTAATGGGCATTTCAGAAACCCATCCAACAGTGCATTTTCTGCATACTCCACCAATCCAACGGATGAGCCAACCAACCACAGGGGAATAATCTAACACTAGCGTCTTTCCTTTTTGTACAATAATAAATGGTTAATTGAATTCAATGTAACTAACGAGGAGCGATTCAAAATCCATGTGCCGCTGCTAAAAGTGGTAAGAGCTTTGATCGATATTCCTCTACCTCGCAAGTTGCTATCAATCGTGACCTGTTTAAGAATGGAATCTTTTTTAACAACAGAGCAAAGTCTGCTAGCTTATTCTATCCCAGGCATGGTTGATCTGCTCCAAACTCTCTTTCAATAAAGTGATTGGAGCCAAGCCTACAAGTGAGATCAACTTTTCCTCAACATTAAGCAGTTTGAGATGAGAATACAACAGTGTTTTAGGTACTGGACTTTCCAGGTCATGAGCTCTAGCTCTGCCCAACTCGATAGGGATATTTGACCAGTCTATAATAAACAACTTGTGTACATAATTGGTGGTGATGGCCACTGCTTTAGATATAAAATGTAATTCAGCCATTGAGTAGTCGTAGTCTTCATTCACCATGATATGGCTACCCCACGAATCGGTATTCAGATCTGGAGAGCTCGTGAGTGCAAAACGTAAATCTAGTGGAGATGCAGTTGTGAGGAAGGGAACAGTTTGCTGTATGAAGAATGCCAACGGATTCCATTTTATCCATTGTTGAGTTGAGTCGTCAGCTATAAGAGGTAAAATGGGTCTAGCGGTGGAGTCGTCACATGAAAAGAGCAGCTCAAGTGGTTGCATCAAGTGGCTTGTCTTCACCTGCAGCAAAGTTTGAGTCTTTACTTGAGAGCTTATTGGACACTCATAAAGGGCACCAACGAATGTGTCTGGCATGTAGAAGCTTATGTTTCTTTTAGCATACTTCTTTCTTCTGGCCATTTTATAGCAGACAAGATCCCTCGATTCCCACGCGAGGGCTTTAGAAGGCGACAGTAGTTGTATGTCTTTTTGATGCTGAACTAACCTCTCACTAGAAAACTGGAGCCATTTCCCCTTGGTAATATTTTCTAGTTTTGCCTCAAGTTTGTACCTTATAAGATCACCGAGTCCATTGATATGTCGGCGTTTGAATTCTTTAGAGGCAACTACGTGCTCGACACGATCAGTGTTGGATAGGGGAAGCAATTTTCCCAACTTGGGCCGCAACATGCAAAAAGGGGTTGTCCATGGCACTACGGATTCGGAAGTCCTCTCTACAGCTCGAAATTCTACCTTTCCATGATTGCAACGTACAAGGACAAGATAATGAACTGGGATTGGAACTAATCCCTGGAATTTTAGCTGTCGGTATATTTTGAACCCGCTGAATGGTATAATCCCACCACCAGATGGGTTGCATTCTTTGTGCTCGCTGAAAAGCCAAGTGCAAGTTACGTGCAGAAGATACATAAAAAGCAATAGCGATAGTCTCATGTGCTTATATACTGAAGGTGGTGAGTAACATGGATCAAGGATCTGGCCAGCCACAGAAAAGGCGAATTTTGCAGCCAGTCTGGTTGCAAGAACAATGTGCAGTACACCGATGGAACATATATGCAGTATGCAGCGGGAACTAAATTTTGCAAAGCAGCTCATCTCTACGCACGTCGCCATCTCCATACTCTCGAAACAAGCTAGAAACTTATTCTCTAAGCCAATCATGGACAGCAACCAGCAGTCTAACAAGGCGCATAGAGGTGGGTCAGCTAGAAAAACAACCGCCAAAAAGAAATTGCATCAAAATGGTACCAACGTAAAAGCATTTGCGGTGAACGCACCGCGTAAGTTGGAGAGACAGGCCAGAAGATCTCAGGATGTCAACGAAAAGAAATTGCATGTACCCATGGTGGATCGAACGCCAGATGATGATCCCCCTCCAGTGATCGTGGCGGTAGTAGGTCCGCCTGGTACGGGTAAAACCACGTTGATCAGGTCGCTTGTTAGGCGACTTACAAAGACTACTCTCAGTGAAATAAAGGGTCCGATCACCGTTGTCTCTGGAAAGAGACGGAGGTTAACATTCATAGAAGTTGGAAACGACTTGAATTCCATGATCGACGCAGCCAAAATCGCCGACTTGGTTCTTCTTTTGATCGATGGGAACTTTGGTTTGGAAATGGAAACCATGGAATTCTTAAACGTGGCACAACATCAGGGTATGCCCCGTGTGTTGGGTGTATCTACACACTTGGACTTGTTCAAATCACAGTCCACATTGCGCACGTCCAAGAAGCGGTTGAAGCATAGATTCTGGACTGAGGTGTACCAAGGAGCCAAATTGTTCTATTTGTCAGGAGTGATAAATGGAAGGTACCCGGACCGAGAGATTTTGAACTTGAGCAGGTTTATTTCGGTAATGAAATTTCGCCCTTTGAAGTGGCGTAACGAGCATCCATACCTTTTGGCAGACAGAGTCACTGATTTGACGCATCCACAGGAAATTGCAGAAAACCCGAAATGTGACCGTAAAGTGGCAATGTATGGTTACTTACACGGTACCCCGCTCCCATCTCAAGGAGCCCAGATCCATATTGCTGGTGTTGGGGATTATACAGTGAATTCCGTAGAGAAACTCCCAGACCCTTGCCCTACACCTTATTTCGAGCAGAAACTTGAAGACTTGGAAAGAGAAAGAGCAAAGGCGGCAGCAGAGGCTGGAGAGACACTTGCTAAAACATCTACAAGAAGAAGAAAACGGTTGGAGGATAGACAAAAAATCATATACGCACCAATGTCTGATGTTGGAGGAGTGCTTGTGGATAAGGACGCCGTTTACATCGATATGGGTAAAGATGAGACCTTTGTTAAAGGAGAAGAAAGGGGGGAGGGAGAAAAAATGATGACAGATTTACATGATGTTCAAAAAACCATGAAGGAGCGGTTTGAAGATGGCCCTGGATTGAAGTTGTTTTCATCGTCCAAAGAGTTGAAAGAGGGCGAAGACGAAAATGATAATGAAGACGACGAGGAGAGGGGATTGCTTTCAGATGAAGATGAAGAGCATGATGAAGAAGAAGAAGAAGAACAAGTCAATACTGGTAGGAAGAGCATGAGAAACCCAAGAATTTACGGGAAATCAATCCAGGAAAGCACCGAGTTCGATGATGAGGAGTCAGACGATGAAGACGGATATGACTCGGACTCCGGGGAACGCAGACTTGTAGAAGTGGATTTTGGTAACGACAACAAGTATAGGGAGGATGAGCTTGAATTTGAAGAGGATTCGTCGTTATCGTCTGATGAAGAACAAAATCTGTACCGAGTAGCTGCATCAAAATTACAGGGTTCAGTACAAAGAAAGTGGAATATCAACAAACTTTTGTATAACGATAGCTTGAGCCCCAGTGAAGTCATCAGCAAATGGGAACAAAAGGATGGAGGGGAAGATGACGATGAAGATGAAGAGGACATTGAAGATGAAGACGATGAAGCGTTTTTCAAAAAGAAAGAAATGAGAGGATCGTCGGCAGATTTGGATCAGTTCATTCCCTCTTATCCTTCAGTCGAAGAGCTCAGATTAAAATTCAGTGGCGAAGAAGACGCCGACGGATTTGCATTGTTAAAGGAAAGATTATTATCTGCACCAAGCCTCAAGGATGGGGACGAAGATAAGGATGGGGATGAGAATGGAGAGGAGGGAGAGGAGCTTTATGGAGACTTCGAAGATTTGGAGGCTACAGAACAAACTGGAAACGATCATACTGCTAATGGTGCAAAATCTGGATCTGATAATGAATCTGGGTCTGATTCTGAAACCGATGGTTCTGACGGGGATTTCGCCGACTTTGAAAAGGAAGAGCAGGAAGACGAACTCGGTGAATCTGAGCTCTCTGTTGAAGGCCAAAGAAAACTCAACGCTGAAAAGAAGGCTAAACTCAAAGTTCAATTTGAAGATGAAGAAGACCGCGAGTTTGGTGTAGACGATCCAGAGGGAGACACAGAGGCTGATACTTGGTATGAATTCCAAAAGAACAAAATGGCAAAACAATTGGAGATTAATAAAGCAGAATTCGAAGAAATGGATGAAGCAACAAGACTTAAGATTGAAGGTTACAAAGCCGGGTCTTATGTCAAGATTGTATTCAACCGCATCCCCTGTGAATTTATGAACAATTTCCAGCCGGAGTTCCCCTTGGTATTGGGCGGTCTTTTGCCTACAGAGTCCCGTTTCGGTATCATGAATGTGAGAATCAGAAGACACAGGTGGCACAAAAAGATTCTCAAATCGCAAGATCCTTTGATTATATCCTTAGGGTGGAGGAGATTCCAGACGTTGCCCATTTACACAACTTCAGATTCTAGAACCCGTAACAGAATGCTTAAGTATACGCCAGAGCACGCGTACTGTTTCGCATCCTTCTATGGGCCTCTTGTTGCCCCAAACACAACGTTTGTTGGGTTCAACATCGTAGCGAATTCTTCCACGACAGGATCCTTTAGAGTGGCCGCCACGGGTGTTGTGGAAGATTTGAACTCGTCTGTGGAAATTGTCAAGAAGTTGAAATTGGTAGGTCATCCCACCAAGATTTTCAGAAATACTGCATTCATCAAAGACATGTTTACCAATTCCTTGGAAGTAGCCAAGTTTGAAGGTGCTCTGATCAAGACAGTTTCTGGTATTCGTGGTGAAATAAAGAGAGCACTTTCAAAACCAGAGGGTCACTTTAGAGCAACCTTTGAAGACAAAATCTTGATGTCTGATACCATTTTCCTTCGTACGTGGTACCCTGTGAAAGTCAAACAGTTCTACAATCCTGTGACTTCGCTTTTGCTCTCCAATCACACAGAGTGGAAGGGTATGAGACTTACGGGACAGGTCAGGCATGAAGAGGGACTCAAGACTCCGCAAAACGCAGATTCCGCATACAAAAAGATCGAGAGAGTGGAGAGACGATTCAACGCGTTGAAGGTCCCCAAAGCCATCCAGAAAGATTTACCTTTTAAATCTCAAATTCATGCCATGAAACCACAGAAGAAAAAGACATACACAGCCAAGAGAGCCATAGTGGTTGGAGGAGAAGAAAAGAAAGCCCGTGAATTGATGCAAAAATTGGCCACTATCAGAAAGGAAAAGGATACAAAGAGGAAAGAGAAGAAGAGTGAAAAGTTCAAGGACAAATTGAAGACGATTGCGAAAAAGGAGGAGTTGAGAAAGGAAAAAGAAAAGGAGAGAAGAAACGATTATTTTGCAAGAGAAGGTAAGAAGCGGTCCTTAGGATCGAGTGATAATAGTCAGGCGTTTGGTAAGAAGAGAAGAAGTTAGTGCATACTATAGAATATAAAATCAAGCTAAGCAACTGATGCAGGTTCATGCCACAGAGTAGCGTAGACACCTGTAGTTTCCCCCCGAAAACTGTTCTGATATAATTGACCCACACTGAATCAGCTGCACATTTGGTAGCTCTTGGAGTGACACATAGTGGCTCCTTTCGTGATCCGTATCATAGTGCGTTGGTGCATATGGCGCGGCTGTCCGCTTGCAAACTCCGCTCGTAAAGTCGAGGCGTTAGTAGTATTGGCAACTCGATCACGTGATGCATCTCATCTTTGCTGTTAGTTGCGTTGGATTTTTTGAAAAGCCTCTCTCCGCAGATCAGTGACAGCTAGACGGCAACTGCAACCCACGCAATCATAGACACCGGTCCACAGGCCTACGCACGCACAGCAGCCATCCACCGAACCCCGATCTATACATATCGCTCATTTCAGACCTGCTCAAAGCCTCCACTATCACATTTGGAGCTACACAGTTAAATTTTTTAGAGGCCAGTTTTTTTTTTCTTGCTTCTTTATTGCGGGGTTCAGCAACAGATGTCAAACCTAGACGATGTGCCATTGAAACCAACACAGGAGACGTTTGTGGACGAGCCTACTGCGTTGCAGGATGTGAGTGCCGAGGAGATTTCTTTTGACTTGCAGCACAAGATCAAGGATATAAATAAGCTACATGTTTTCCATGCATTGTGTATTTTTAAAACCACTTTAGAGGACATCATTCGTCTTCAGGGAAACGAGGAGTTATTTGCCCAGTATCGAGGGGAGCAGTTGCGTAGTCTTGGTGTGTGTGAAGCAACATGTATTGGTGTTGCAAATGGTATAAATTCTGTGCCCGAAGAGGATTCAAACGGGTCTTCGCGGAGTAGGAGTGGCTCTATAGCAAAGGCAACCAGCATCTCCACACCGCGACAGAGATCGGAAACACCTCCGTGTACCCCGCCGCTCAAATTTGCAAGACTCAATGATGACAACTTCAGCGAGATATCAATCAAGGACACAACACCGGACTCTCTTCCGGAGCCACAGCCTGAATCTCAGGCTAACAATCGCGTCAGCAACGAGGAGCATCAGAGTGAACATGAGGAGGGACATCACTCGGATCAAGATGAAAACCAGCAACACGAAATGGAGGATCATGACCAGGCTCAATTCAGCCCGTATATCAGTATCGAACAACTTTTGAATGATTTCGATAGCGAAGTGTCTCTAGAGCAGATAAATCCTATAGCCAGCCAATTGGAGCGGGAGATTGAGTACAACTCGGCTCCAAAAATCCAAGAACAGAATCTGCACATTATGAAGTGCTTTGGATTGGCCAAAAAACCGTCATTGTCGATAGAGGAGTTTTTGGTTCGATTGCAGACGTACTCACCGTCCATCTCCGTGCTGGTGTACGTACACGCGTCGTTTATGATTTATAAACTTTTTGTTTTGCTCAATGTGTCTCAATTGACCGAGCTCAATGTTTATAGATTGATCCTTGCACTGATTCGGTGTCTGATCAAGAAGTTGGAGGATGTATACCAGAAGCAAAAAGCGTTTGCAACTATTGGAGGCGTGTCGCAAAAGGATTTGTTTAAGATAGAGGTGGGATTTTTGTACTTGTGCAATTTCAAAATAGTTGTGAGTGAGAAATTACTTCAACGATTTCTTGAAGACGGTTTTGTGAGTTTGAGAGATTTTACAAAGCAGCACTTGGGTGATGGACTATAAATGCATGAATTACGAGGAGGTTGATTGCGCTGTATATAGCTGTAGAGTGCGGGGAGTTTGTAGCTAGTAGACTAACCCGGCAGACCCTATCGGAGTGTACACTGACGTGCGTATGACTAGCGCGAGTTTTGCAGCCAAATATGGCTTGGAATCTCCATGAGTGATTTTGGCTCTAAGGATCTATTCTGACTCATAGAGGTGGCATGCCTACTCCGATGTAACTATATGCGAGTGACTATTCTATGGCTCCACTCCGTTCCTTCTCTAGCGTTTCTCTAGCTGCATCAGATCATCTGCATACAAGAGTGCAGCCTTGCTATATGACTAACACTTAGCTCCTGCGAGCAATCGCGATCTGCAAAGAAAGATCTGGACATACCCAATGTGACAAGCTTACGGAGAGGATTTGGGTCGATACCCATATTCAAATCAACGAGAGCGATGAGCGATGTCTGCCTTCTTCTCAATATCTCCACGTTTGCGCTGAGCAGCAATCTTCTCTGTGCTAATAAAATAAAAATAAACATTCGCGATAAGAACGTGCCCCCAGCTTGCGAGTGACACATTTTCAATGCGGAGACTCTATTACTCATTTGCACCCTAGTTGTCATATCATTTCTTTTGATTGAGGCAATTGACTCATTAGAATTATTTTACGTTGTGAGTCCCTTTCCAGTGTTTTGCGTATTGCTTTGTTTTGTTGTCTTTTTGACTTTACTACTATATAACCCTTATCGCTCTCCTCATTCAGTATACCCCATATTATGTTACTCAGGAATACTATGAGATCATTTTCCACAACTAAAGTGAGGATACGTGGGCCTGACCTGACCCGATCTGCTGAATATGTGCGATCCACTACACCTACATCTACTGCTGCTGCTGCTGTTGCTGCTACTGCTCCTCTTGACGACTTGTTGAGTACTGCTTGGATCCGTCACCATTTGTATATGATTGGATCTGATTTGGTTAGACTTAAGCTCTACCAAAAGTTGACCCATTTGATTGAAATTGGCGGGGGTCCACTTATTAAGAATACCGTGTATGATTTGACAACCTTTCTTAAGCGCGAGTTGAGTCTGAGATCATTTGCAGCCAGTCATCGTGGTGGAATCATCACAGACGCCAGCGATAGCGACGCCGTTGCCGCACAATTGAGAGAGTTGGTGTTTTTTGGATCAAATGTTTGTGGCGGCGGTAGTGATAGCGCTGCAGACAACCTAATTTTTGGCAAGTACAACATCCCTGATTTCAGATGGCTCTACATCACGATTGGATATGCCGTCATTTCAAACCTAAAGAATACTGACTATATCGCTGATAGAGTGATTGATATATATATTAGGTCTAGAAATGCCCCATACTTGAGAGGAAGGGCAGCAAAAGAAGAAGAGGATACCGAAACGTCGATAGTTTTGGATTTGGCGAAGGACTACTATGACCGAATACCCATCAACTATAATTTGCTTTACGATCCTAAGGCTACACGGTACATCACTCTCCATGAAACGAAGGACTATCACATCATGCTCCCGCCACTTCCAAGACTCAGTAGGAAGGAAAACTTGGTGAAACTGCTTATACACAAGGAACTTTACCGTGCTTGGATTTCCCCAGAGCATGATTTTGCACATCGCTTGCAAGCACTCAACATCGATGCGGGAAGTGACTCCGTAAAGGATACAATCAAATATGAGTTGTCATTCTTGGACGGATTGGGAGATCTTTACCTCGCTAGAGCTTCATCCAACTTGTTGTATAAGTTTGGAGGAGTTCCATCTCTGAATGATGATGAGTCATTTGGCACAAGGACATATAACCAGCTCAGAGTGATATTGTCAACGAACACATTGCTTTCAAAGTTGACAATTGCGTACCACCTTCACGAGGGCTTGGAGGACGATGCCGTTCATAAACTTCTCATGAAATCTTACGTTCCCAACATAGAGCAATGGGATGAACCTGACTTGGACGACGATACAAGAAGGTATGAACAAGAGTTTTTGGCTGACTACTTTGAACAGTACATCGGTGCCTTGTTTCTTGAACAACCAGAAACCGCACATGAGTTTATTCTGAGTATCTATGAAAACATATTGCGCCTGATTTCAGATGTCCACAAATTGGAAGGTAAGGAAAAGAAGAAGTTCAGCCAACCATACAACTATAGAGCTTGGTCCGTTGATGTAATAGGCAGGAATATCTGGCGGTAGGCATAGCCATGAATGCTGCCCTGGAGGCAAGTAAGCTACACTGTAACGAAGATATCTTTCTTATAATGCATGCAATTAGATTTATATGATGATTTATACATGAAGATGCGTCTATATCACCTTTTGGCATCCTTCATCAAAGCAGAAAACCCGCCACTCTTTTTGGGCTTCTTTGCGAGTTTTTTGACATTGATGAATTTTGAATTTGAGTCTGAGTCGCTATCGTCTGAACTTGACGATGAGTCACTTGAATCCGAGTTCGAGTCAGAGTCTGAATCCGAATCCGAATCCGATTCTGAAGAAGATGAATCGCCGTCCTTTGGTTTTGAGATCTCAGGAGCGCGTTGCGTAACACCTGCTTCTCTCACATCCGGAAGGCCGCGTGATGCCAAGTCGCTAAGCGACGTCAATGTTGGCACATTCACAAGTTTCGCTGGCGAAATAGGAGTATTTGAAATACCCAGAGGATTTGCAACACGCACCGGTGCTGGAGCTGGGACATTTACTGAACCTTTAGTCGAAGCAGGCGTTTGCAAACGTGTAGCAGAAGGCAAGCGTGATGGTCCGGGAGACTTTCTGCTCGTTGGGACGGCCACAACTATGGGCTGTTTCTTCTTGACATTGCCTTCATCAGAATCGTCATCGGCGTCGTCCGAGTCCGAGTCCGAATCTGAATCAGTATCTGAGCCATCTGAGCTCGAACTAACGGATGATTCAGAAGGTTGCTTGGGCCAGCTTTCAGGGACAGCAACCTGCTTAGATGATTCCACCCGTGGCTTTGTAGTCGGTGTGACTTTTGCCTCTGGAGATTTACCGTTTAGAATTGGTTTAGATGCAACTTCTTCCTTCCTAGTGATGGCGCCTGTAGGCTTTGTAGGTGGTGTCGTCTTCACAACGGCCGGCTTTTCCGCTGCAGATACATCAGATTGTGTGACTGGTGTTTTCGTAAGTGTAGACTTCTTCGCGGAAGGGGTCGTTTTAGAAGCCGAGGCTGTTCCTGCTATTTGCTTCTTTGGAGTCTTTGCAGCTGGTGAAGTAGCCGACCCCTCTGGCTTCGTAGCTGGAGAAGTTACAACAGCATCAGCCACTGGAGCCAGATGAGCTGGGGCTGCAGTAGCTTTCTTTGTAACTGCAGGTGAAGCTACCAGTACATCTGTTGCAGTCTGCAAAGCCTCTGCGTCAGCCTTCTTTTGATTCCCAAGTTTGACCTTTTCTAAATTCTCTCTTGCTTTACGAAGTTGCTCATTCCTTTTCTTTGCCTTTTCTGCATCAGACTTTTGTTTTGCGGTAGTTAGCCGAGAACTTTCAGATGAGGGAGAGCTCGCCAGTGTTGACGGTGTAGGTGAAGTTGCACTGGTTATGGCAGTTTGAGGAGGTGCAGCAGCTGGTGTTGCTGATGGAGAAATAGAGTTGGCTGCAAGACTCGAGGTAGAGGAAAGTCTGCTCATTTGCTTCTTTTTGAGTTCCAACCTTGCTCTTTCCAATATGCTAAGTGGTTTAGGTGGTTTAGCACTAATGGCTCCTGTAGAAGCAGCAGCTGAGTCTGCATCAACCTTGCCACCATTCGGTTTAGTCGGCGCTTCTGCAGTACCATTTTGCTTGGTTTGCACTTCCGGGGTCGCCTCGATATCTTGCTTCGCTTTCGGATTGGTCTTACCCATATCCAACAATGTTGATGTTGTAGAACCATTTGCGATTTCATCATCCTGAGAATTTACCCTGCTGTCGATACTTTGCATCTTGTCAAATATCCTACTCAACTTATTCTTACTAACGCCTTTGAGGTCGACAGCTGCGAGTGGAGTGGACTCGGCTACAAGAGAAGATGGTATATCAGCCGCAATTTCAGAATATACTGCACCTGTAGCAGAATCAGGAGTGGAAGCTGTCACAGAAACAGTTGTGTCCTTACTCTTTTTTTGCCTTGGAGTAGCTTTGGGTTGTGCCAATCCAATTTTGGAAGGAGTAGGCTCAGGATCATGAATGCCATTTTCTTTCTCGACACTAGGTTCTTGTGCACTAGCCCTCGCCTCTTCGGCTGATGAACTGTCCACATCAGCTGGCACAGAGTCGGTAGAAATTGGCACCGTATTTCCATTAAGCTTAGTGTTTGATGCTCTACGCTTCCGCTTATCAGCCAACTTTTGTACAGCTTTTTCAGCAGCAGCCCTCTTGTTTCTACGTGTGAGCTCCGATTCCTGCAGCTCTGAGCCTTTGCTTCTGGTGTACCCCTCATCATTCATGTCAATCTGGAGATTTTTGAGGCGTCTGGTGGGTTTAGGTTTTCCGTTTTGTTCATCGTACTTAGAAAGTTTATTCAGAATTTCTGCCGGTACTCTCATTCCGTTTTTGAATAATCCCATAATTTCGGCCTTTGTCAATGACTCTCCAGTTGGCGTTATAACCGCTTCTTTCTCCATCAACGGTGACAATGCACTTCTTGGGGCTTTGCTAGGTGACTTTGGTAGGGCGATGTTGTCAGTGTTGGAGTCCCGCTCTTCATCTGATGAACTTTCTAAATCAGATACGATAGCAGCGGCGGCAGCAGCTGCGACAGATGATGGAGAGTTGACCAACTCTTGCCTGATTTGTTCTTGTTCAAGTTGAGCTTGTATAGGCATACTTAGCATGCCAGATGTGACTCTTCTGGCTTCAGGGATTTGCGAGGGTTCGAGGTATGCCGATACGGCTTGAACCGGCTTCTTCTGTGGAATAACCGAGACATTATGCAGTTCAAACAGCTGGTCTTCCTCAGGTGGTGGTAGCGAGATGTTGCTTTCTTCTAGGTGCTCATTACCATGGCTCGGGGATGATTGGAAGGGAGCAGGTGCCACTGGTGAGTGTTCCAGTTTTGAGCGCACGGACGGCCGCTTGCGCTTCACGTAGAGTGCGGGAGTTGTTGTGTCAGGCAAGAGTGCAATGGGGGACGTTGTGGATGTGCCAGTAGGTACAGAAGCAGGGGCACGGGTCCAAATGGAGTTCTTGATCCTTTTGCTGGTATCGAATGAGTTAAACGATGCTTCCGAGCGTCTCTTGCCTTGGGTACCAGCAGGCGACTGGGAGTTGCTTTGTGCTACGGGCGTGCTTTGGTCTCGCAATTTAGATGCTGAGGGTGTAGTGGCAGGAGCTGGAGCCCCGGACACTGCTGGCGCTACTACAGTAGACTGATCCAAACGTAAGGTTGAATTGAGTGACGGGTCCAAAAGAACAGTGCCCAGTACAGAATCGAGGTCGTTGTTAACCACAACTTTGATGATGTCGCCAGAGACAAACACTTCGCCGACAATATAGTCTGGATCGAGGTCATACAGATCTTTGTCCTGTAGCTTGACGAGATCAAGCTCTTCGTCATCAGGGTACAATTTCAAGTACCGCTGTGTAACGTCTTCACATACTTGCATGAGCGACTTCGATGGCAGTGTCAAATGAAGAAACTTTCTACCAATGTTTGGTCTCGCTACAAGCTCACTCTCCGCTGTCCTGTCAAGAGGAAGCGACAGGAGCTGATGCAAATACAGCAACTGTGCATTCAGCTGTGCGTGCAGCACTTGCTGCAGCGGTTCCCATTGCAGACGCTGCGAGACAAACACCACTTGAAGCTTTAACATATGCGTCAATAACTGGGGCGAGTAGCGAGGGTGTCTTGTGAAGAGGTTTCAGTTTTTGGGAGGTTTACGCGTGTGTGTGTTTCATCTGGTTGCAGGAGAAAAAAAAAAAGAAAATTAGCAGAAGTTCTCACGTGCCAGTAGCTTTGGCTGCAACTATCCATTGAGGGTAGCAGATGAAGCCTGCCGATTTCTCTCCGGTATTCAATTAAACTAATTTGACTAGGAATGAGTTTGAGTATGTACATGTTCTAGTTACTTTGTAGTTTTCGACTTTGTCGATATCGTTCAGTCATTATTGTAGTTACGGGCGATGGCATATGGCGATGGCATATGGCAGCCAAACCAGTTACACGTTTAGTTCAGGGGCCCATTGGATGATCTCACCATCCATTGTGCCACATATGTATGTGCCCAGAAAGTGTCCCATGTGTACCATCAGCGAAGTCCTCCCGTTACTTTTTTCCCCTCTTCGCTTTAATCGCGAAACAAGCTTACCGTCCACCGTTCGGAACACAAACACATCATCATTGTCCGAGGGAAAGAGTAAATACTGGAGCTCAGTCTCTTCTGCCGGTGAGAGCAAGATCGGGATGGTTTGCGGATATTTGTTTCTCGTGAGGGGCCCAAAATTCACAAGCTTGTTTATTGGCGGTGCATAAGACGAGACAAAGTCCCAAAGGCGGATCTTGTCGTCATTTCCCGTGGTGTATAGAGTCTGGCCTGCAGAGTCCCACACAAGCCCATTGACAGGGCCCAGGTGCGCCTTGACAGAGTTCAGTCGAAGATTATCGTTGAGGAAAGACGAGGAGGATGAGGAGCCGTACCGCTGACTCGACGAGGAGGATGAGTTTGTACGAAGCATATCAAGACGACACAAGCAGCTCTGGCTGCGTCGTATGTCCCACACCTTAACCTCGCCGTCGTAACCCCCGGTGGCCAACAAGTGAGGATTCTGTGTATGCCACCGCACACAAAGAGTCTTCCCCTTGTGGCCTGAGAGTGAGTGTGCAGACGCTGAAGAACGCAAATCTAGAAGCCGAACAAATGGCTGGTCGCTTGCAACTGCTACAAGAGCGGTGGCTGTACGGGTGTTTGCGGTATTGCCGCACACGTCTATAGCGTACACACGGCTCTCCAAGTCGAATGTATGCACCACCTCGAGCTCATTTGTGTCCCAAACCTTCACCGTGTGATCAAAGGAAGACGAAACAAATAGACCAGAGTCGTATGGCCACCATTGTATGCACGAGACTCCAAACTCATGGGCAGACTTTCTGGGAATTGTGGCTAGATTGGTAAACACCGATTTCGGATGGTCGTAGTCGGGCTCGTTGGTATCATCTAAATTATCATTTTCGTCATTGGCTACAGATTCGGTCAGATGCATATCCCAAAGTTTGATAGAGGAGTCTGCGCACCCACTCAAAAGGTATCTGCGATCGGTCTCCAAAGAAAGCGAGTTGACTGCTGCATTCGAATGGCAGTTGGATGGGAAGACTCCATGGCCCCAGCTTTGCTTTAAATTAGTGTAGTAGGACTCTGCAATAGAGGTGGCAAACTCATGAGGAGATATGCGACAAACCAATCGATCTAGAAGCAACGACTGCATTGCAATTGGCGTTTGGGAGAGCTATGCTGCTTAGATCCTACGAGCCAGCCCTATCGTCTTATCTGGAGAATCCTGCATGTGTGACATAACTTTTGCAAACGAAAATTTTTTTTGGTTTTAGCGCATGGAAAGGTCGCATGTCAAATTGAAAAAAGATTGAGTCAACAAATATCAAGCTCTGTAGACACCAACTGCATCGCATTCGTCATGTTAGATATCAACTCATTCCTCGTAGAAAAGGGTGGAGACCCAGAAAAGATCAAAGCCTCCCAAAGGAAGAGAGGAGACTCGGTGGAGCTTGTGGATGAAATCATCGAAGACTACAAGTCGTGGACTAAGCTTCGTTTCGAATTGGATCACTTGAACAAGCTGCAGAACAAGATCCAAAAGGAAATTGGCCAGAAGTTTAAGAAGAAGGAGGATGCCTCTGAGTTGGTTGCTCAAAAGGATGAGTTAGCCACTCAAAAGAAGGAGGTTATCGAAAAGGAACAGCAGGCTGACGCTGCGTTGAGATTCAAAGTGAACCAGATTGGTAACTTGGTGCACGACAGCGTTGTAGACTCGCAAACCGAAGATGACAACGAGTTGGTTAGAAACTGGAAACCTGAATCGTACGAAAAAGTTGACCAGGTTGCTGCGGCAACCGGTGCCACCGCTGCCTTGTCTCACCACGAAATCTTGTTGAGATTAGACGGATACGACCCAGAGAGAGGTGTCCGGATTGTGGGCCACCGTGGATACTTCTTGAGAAACTACGGTGTCTTTTTGAATCAAGCCTTGATCAACTACGGATTGCACTTTTTGGCCAAGAACGGATACACACCGTTGCAGGCGCCAGTGATGATGAACAAGGACGTTATGGCCAAGACTGCGCAGTTGTCACAGTTTGACGAGGAGTTGTACAAGGTGATTGACGGTGACGATGAAAAATACTTGATTGCCACCTCTGAGCAGCCTATTTCTGCTTACCACGCCGGTGAATGGTTTGAGTCCCCTGCCGAGCAATTGCCAGTGAGATACGCCGGTTACTCTTCTTGTTTCAGAAGAGAAGCAGGATCGCACGGGAAGGATGCATGGGGTATTTTCAGAGTGCATGCATTCGAGAAGATCGAACAGTTTGTTTTGACCGAGCCTGAAAAATCCTGGCAAGAGTTTGACAGAATGATTGGTTTATCCGAAGAGTTTTACCAGTCGTTGGGCTTGCCATATCGTGTCGTGGGCATAGTCTCAGGAGAATTGAACAATGCCGCTGCCAAGAAATACGACTTGGAGGCCTGGTTCCCCTTCCAGAAGGAGTACAAGGAGTTGGTTTCTTGCTCCAACTGTACTGACTACCAATCGAGAAACTTGGAAATCAGATGCGGAATTAAGCAGCAAAACCAACAGGAGAAAAAGTACGTGCACTGCTTGAATTCCACTTTGTCTGCAACACAAAGAGCGTTGTGCTGCATCTTGGAAAACTACCAGACAGAAGATGGCTTGAAGGTGCCAGAAGTTTTGAGAAAGTACATTCCAGGCGAGCCAGAATTCATCCCCTTTGTTAAGGAGTTGCCAAAGAACTCCACCTCTACTAAGAAGAACAAGAAATAAGTATTAATATAACGCAATTGCAGAACACTGTAGACAGTTACCTTAGTACATGTTATGACCACAATGAAGTAGCAAGAGCGAATGCTGAACATACCTCTCCCTACTGGCTGTGTATTGGCACCTTCAAGTACAAGTAATTTGGGTCCTGTGCAGTGCTGCTGCAGTGATCCAGCACCCTTACACAGCTGATTTTGTTTTGTATCTTAATTTTGCAGCCATAGAGTGTGAGTGTGGCATCTCGCGCAGCGTATCATTTTAACTGTAGAAGATACTCACGAATACCCGCTGTCACCGGGACTTACTATCGGTGATATGCCACCACCTTCGACTAGGCTGTTACCCTTTGGCATCGGATACGGAGGTATTTAGAACAGCTTCCGACCCTAGAGCTTGAGGTGTGGCTGCCACGGTTTGAGGTTCTCTGCGTGCGGCTCTTAAGCCCGTTTTTATGTTCCGTGCCAATTAGACTCTAAGCGGTGGTTTGCTGCTGCACGAGCGCAACGCCGAGAAAAAGAAAGTTCCGTGCTGCTGAAACCTTCTGCGCTGCGAAATTTCACAGCCAGACAATCCCCTTTAGGATCATTCGGGGAATTTGAATTATTGGGCGGGGCACAACGTACGCCTGCTATTGTGGCATATATAAAGGGGTTACCATCTCTGGCTCACAATTGGGGTCCCGGAGGATATTTTCGTCTTCAACACTTTCAATTGCCATGTCTTTCCAACTATACAATAAAAACGACTCAATTAAGGGCAAGGTCTCATTAATTACTGGTGGTACCAAGAATTTGGGTGCTGCTACCGCTAAAGAGCTTGCCAGGTATGGTTCCGATTTGTTCCTTCACTACCATTCAGCTTCAGACAAGGCAAAGTCAGAGGAGTTTGCTCAGGCTCTTGCTAAGGAGCATGGGGTCAAAGTTGAGCTTTTCCAGGGAGCATTGAACACGGCTGATCAATTGCAAAATTTGTTCGCTGAGGCGAAAAAGGCTTTCCCTGCGGGTGTAGACATTGCTGTGAACAACATCGGAAAAGTGTTGAAGAAACCGGTGGCCGAGGTTACCGAGGAGGAGTTTGAGGCGCTGAACCAAGTGAACAACAAGACTGCATTCTTTTTTATCAAGGAGGCTGCCAAGAATGTGAACGACAACGGTAAGATCGTCTCTTTGGTGACATCCTTGCTTGCAGCATACACTCCCTTCTACGGTATTTACCAAGGAACAAAAGCTGGTGTTGAGTACTATACCAAATCTGCGTCCAAGGAGTTGAAAGATAGGGGGATCTCAGTCAACTCAGTTGCCCCTGGTCCAATGGACACCCCATTCTTGTACCCGCAGGAAGAAGACGGAGCTGTCGACTACTACAAGACGGTTGCATTGCACAACAGATTAACCAAGGTGGAAGACATCGTTCCAATCATCAGATTCTTGGTCACAGAAGGTGGCTGGATCACCGGTCAAACAATCTACGCGTCTGGAGGCTTCACAGCCCACTAAATGTATAGCAAATACACAGGAGACAGAAAGTGCCTATGCATGCTGTGCAGCCATTTTTCATATTTTATGCTGCGAAAGTTTTACACCTTAAAGAAAAAGCTATTTTCGCGCACGGCTATGGAAATTTTCGAGTAACAACAGGGCTTAGCTGGCAGCAAACAGACAGCAAGTACGCAGTGTAGTAGATAATCTTTTGTTTGCTGCTCTTGAGGATTTTGCCTATGTAATAGGGACGCACTTGTTGCCACCTACACAGATATGGTGCATTTTGCTTTTACTGGTACGTTATTCTGTAACCATCTTCTCTATAAATCTCAGTCTCATTCCTGGTCGTTTCACTCACTTCTGCGCGGCGGCCATCTACATGACAGCACCACCCCCCTGCCAGGCCGGTCGGGCACAGACACGTAGGTCTTTAGACACATAGTTATTAGAGACACTTGCTCTCGCCTACAGTTTAGGTATAGTACAGCGTAATATTCACACTATCTAAAAGCATCCTTCCAAACATTCTTCAGCGCAGCAACAGCAGATCATGGCTGCACAGCATCCACAGAATGAGGAGCAACATCCTCCGCCACCTCTTTGTGGTTGTTGCTGGACGTACATTGGTTGTTGTTGCTGGTAATAACCCTGTTGCTGTGGTGGAGGGCCTTGCTGGTAGTAGCCACCTTGTTGCTGTGGTGGAGGACCTTGTTGATAGTAAGACTGTTTTTTTGTTAGTGATTTGTTTTCGGTCTTGTGTTTACTGAGAGTGCCACGAGTGAAATCGCTGATCTACAAAACTTCACATTCACTACCCACATGCTAACCCCAGCTAAGCCATCACGCCTGTGAACATGCGTGCACGATACATACCATTTTTGAATAGGAATTGATTCAGCTAAATCGTAAGAGAAAGACCCTGCTATAAATATTTCCTCGAAAACAAATCATGCTAAAATTTTCGATGCAGTCTTTGATAAATACACACACGTGATGATTTTCTTCTCTGTCAAAGCGTACCTATTTTTGCTTCTTTTACCCTCCGAGGCAGGAGACGGTGCGCTCGTGCGCGCGGGGGCACCGACCGATCGGCTTCCCCTTTCGCGAAAATGATAAGCGGGGGTGTGCCTGTTCACGCGCCATCTTGCTACGAAAAAGAAGCTTTGACAACTTCAAACCGAGATCCTCACCACAATCTCAACAGCCCATGGGTGACACAAGAGAGGGCACAGTAATGGACTCCGCCCGGTGTGACCAAGGTTTGTAAGGCACTGGCGCTTCCTAGCCTGACTTTTTCCCGGCATGCGCCTCGCTTCCAGGCAAAAAATAGAAACACTCACATGCGCCTCTTTTAATTGCGTCACGTGATAGCAACCGGCTGCAAAACTTGTTGGCATGGATTTGGCTAGATTTTAAGTCTGGCACACCGGTTGTTTCAACACCTCGAGTACTATAATGGCTTGAATATACATTTACCGGTATACTCCGGTTTTTAAATACTTACATATACATATACATAGAGTGAGTTTGAGCCGTGTGAGTGAGTTTCGTTTGTTTATTATCTCTCGACTTGCCACTGTTGGTATTCTCGAAGCGAAGTAGTGTCCTCTCTGGTGAAGGTGAAAATTCACGCTGAACCATCAGATAAGTTGATATTATGGCGCTTTACCACCGCCATGAATCTTTCGTTGATTCCTAGGATCTCATCCACGAACATATTTATTCCTTCTGTAAGACTGTGATTCAGGTCCTGGTCGAGTATGATGTCGTCAAGTTCATGGAATATGACGCCGAGTTCGCGCGCAACTTGCGACGATTCGCCAAACACATCCATCAATTCTGTCAAGTACCATATTTCGTTTTTGGCCTCATTGGGCGTTATGTACTTCTCCTTGAGGATGTATATCTCTCCAGCACAAAGAGATACCAAAATGTGAAGGAACATACGGCTGAATGCAATGTGGCGTTGCATGACAGCGTCATACAATATGAGCGCAGTGTGGTTGATTGCGAGTCGCAACGATTCCATATGAACTGGCTTTGGTTTCGGGTTGAGTGGAGACGGCCGGTAGAGTATGCTCTCGAGAAGGTAGCAGCGCCTGATATATTTTGCTGCCAACCCTGTGTCCTTCTGCCTGTGCGGGGTCACGGACGTCTCTGTTGATGTTGGCAAAGCGTCACTACCACCGACGCTACCAGATCTGGAACCTTCAGCACTGCTGGAACGGGATCCAGTTGTGGCTCCACCAGTAGAATGCACGGTTGAGTACAGCCTCCGCGCACTCAAATACCACTCATCTATTTTGCGTTTGTACGAAACCAAAGTAGCCTCAATATATTTTTCCGGGTCCAGGCTCGACTGCCGTTTGATTCCAGCTTCAGGCGAGTGCACATTGCGCCAAATTTCGCCCATGAGTCCTCTACATTTGACATTCAGAATCCACTCTTGATCTGCCTCCACTGGGTAAGGCATTTGGTACATGTCCTCGCTAATCCAGACCGGTCTGCCTAGCGATACCGAGATGTATCCGTCGTACAAATACACACTCCAAAGAAGCCTGCGCAATTCGTCAGCTTTTTTAGCCTCATTGCTTAAGACTGCTATGTTAGAGTTTGGGCTTGCTGCTTCAGATTCTCTAGCTGTGCCAGAGCTCGAAGTCTGCGCATGAGTCGAATCGTTGCCTGTGTTTGCCTTTTTGAGTAGATCCATTTGAATAATTAAATTAGATATTTTGCCCAAGATGTCCCAAGGGTTGCCACCTTCCTCTGAGTTGGCATACATTGCCAAAAAAAGAAGTCTTCGTATGTTTGCGATGGAGAGTTCTTCCGGGTCATGCTTCCCCGAGGTGAGTGCTTTAGAATGATAGAACTCTGCAGCACCATCGTTTGCTGGAGATCGACCAGTCCTCAGCAAGTAACGTGCTGCCAACAGACAGATCAAGTAAAGCTCGAAGCTATACTCGCTTGAGTCTAAATCGTCATAATTGACTTGCGAGAGTTGTTCATCATTGAACACTGGGTAAAGGTAGCATGTGGTGAGGCAAAAGGTCTTGACGAGCCCCTTTAAAACGTCCTTAGCTAGCCTGTCCTTGGGATCTGTGGGAACGCCCGCAAAGGATTCTAATCTCGGGAAATGTGGCGACGGCCCCAGCGAGCTGGGCGCAAATCCATCCAGAGGACCTCCGCCGCCAAGACTCACTGTGACACCATCATTTTTGCTGTTAGCCACGGAAACATCAAAATCCTCATCATGCTCCTCTTCGGCGTGTGAATTCTCCTTTCGCTTACGCTGCTTCCGTGGGACATACACACACGTGAGGCCGAACTTCTTACAGTTAAAGCACTCTGGACTGCTCTTGTCACAGCCCTTTTTCAACTTTCTACAACGTGTGCAACTATTACGTTGCTTGATTCCAGTGGATGCTTCATTGAACTGCGTTTGCATGCGGAACTTGGACATAATTCCCTTTGTACTGCCGTTGCTAGTATTATTGTTATTGTGCTGGAGTAGGTCGGATCCTGGCCCAGTGGGAGTGGGCGGAGACGTACTCTTATAAGCGATAGGGAACGCAGGTTTAGGGAGCTCTCTTTCAGGAGCTATTGATGGAAGTTGCACGGAGGTGTGTGTTGAAGGTGTTGAAGAAGAAGGTACGCCAGAACCGGACAGATGCTGCGGGTGGGGAGGCGGTGGAGGAGGAGCTGAAGCCGTGGACCCAGTTGGTGGGGGAGGAGGAGCCCTATTGTTGTGCACGCCATTATGTATGAAAATGCCAGGGATATGAGGAGCAGGCTGCGGAGGATGATGGAAGTTGTAAATGGGCTGCAGAGGATGTGGGTGAGCATGCGAGTTGGGAGGCAAGTGGTGCTGGGCATGTGACGGAGGATGAGGCGGTAGATGCTGCTGCTGCTGCTGCTGCTGATGTGTATGCGTTTGAGGCTGAGGCTGAGTATAAGGCAGCTGATATGGAAAAGGCCGCTGGTGGTGGAAATGAGGAGCGCCGGCGCTCACGCTGGAGGAAGATATTAGCGAAGGAACTGGCGGAGTGGGAGGTGGTCCGCGGAACTCGGATTCGCGCTCACGATCCGGTCCGTCATCGTCTCCCGATACTATGCTCGAGATCAGAAGGACCAGCTTCTTCGGCTTGCCAGCAAGAAACATATGAGTGTCGTGGCGGTGATCTACGAATAACTGGCACCCTAACTATAATGGAAAAAAAATAATGCTAAAAATTCTTGAAAACAAACTGATTCACATATAAAAAACCACTTGCCAACAAAAAGCCTCAAACAGTATGTTGCAAATTGCAGGAGAGTTTTTAGCGGCCGGAGCTCACAGCTTACCAAAGAAAAAAAAAAATGTAAAAAAAAAAAATGGACTTAACGAAAACAAATTTTTGTAGGAAAAAAAAAACGCATTTAGTAAGCCCACCTGGGACCAAAAGAAAAAAAAGGGAAAAAAAAATAGCGAACGGCAGAGGCCCGTTGCCGTTTCAAAGTGGGACGGGTCGGAGAAATGTGGTATGCATTACAGGCGATTTGGTGCTGGGTATTTGCGTTGGAGAGATTTTGATGAGGGGTGTTACAGAGTGGAAGAAGTTAGACGCTGCCTCAGATGTTCCTGGAATGGGACAGGCGCTGTGCGGTGCGCCTCCTACGCACCGCGGCCATTTGGAGGGCTATGGCTGCCCAATCGTAGCCTAAACCCCCACTGCTAGACTTTACGATATCGCTCCTGCAAAGCGAAAAAAATAAAACGAGCAAAGATCATTAACATGCAATTTGCAGATTTTGTTTTCTTTTTTCTCACGGCGGTTTGGCTCCAGTTGATTGTTTGCGCGGGGTTTCGGTGTGTGGCGTTGGTGGTTAGGCACCCGCTCCGTATGTGTGCCGTGGCGGGCTTTGATTGTTGGAGCTGGAGCGGGAGCTGGGTGTGCCAGCATCGCGTGTTCCCCGGCCCCCTGCAGCGGATGTCCGAATGGCGGGCCCTCCCACCGAGCCGCCTCGCATTTATGCTGAGCGGATATGCTCAGAACAGTATAGTGCATGTCGGACAATCTAAAGATCCGGGCGCTGGGGTGAGAAACAATGGACGGACTCGGGCGCAGATAATGCACCACTTCGGCACTAGCGCCGGAGGCGGACGATGTAGCCAACCCCGATTCCTGTTACGTGTGTGGACGGCTAAGCCATGGTGCGACTGTTGGCGGTCCCAAAGTTGTATAAACCTGGAACTAAGTACTTTTCTTTCGGTTATATTCGGCAAGATGCGCAGTACTCTGCTGCCGCGGGACAATACTCCACAGCTAGACAGTGTCCCGCATAAGGCTAGCGCTTCGGGTAACAGCCCATTTTTGCCTGCGACCCCACCACCGCAAGCCCGCCCGCATGGCCGGCAAGCCGCGCACAAATTGATTGTTTTTTCATCCGTTTAAGCCACGGTGATCCGTGGGCCAGTTTCTGGTGTTGTGTCTGTAGTCCCGTGTTGCGACTGTGCAGGCTCACCCCACTCGGGTAGTTCTCTCGCATGTCCGCAGTGAGCCTAAACTCGGCTATTAGCGCCCCCATGTCTCTTTCCGCGGCCTAATTCTTTCATGATGAGGCATGTTAAGTCTTTTGCGGCCGCATCTTCTCCATTGCGCCGCACTGTCTCTATTCTTTTGCAGCATTAGTTTGTGTCTCTGATAAGGGCACGCGACTGCAAAGGTACCCAGTCATAGTGACCAGGCCACCGCATTCTGTCGCTTCAGATGATCTGCTGTCGACAAGGCTTAGGCTGCTCTTGGGCATCTCTGTGGCCTCCCCCTCGTAATGGTAATTGTTGTGGGGGACAGCAGAAATCGCTTTAAGCTGATTCCACGGTCTCTTGTACATGCCACCGCTACAGGCTCGTACAATTTGTAGCTTATTCAGAAGTGTATGAAGGGACTGTGGTTTTGAAGTTGTGAGCCTACTGTGGGGTGTGTACAGTAGCAAGATCAATAAGTACCGTAGTGTAGTGTCTCTGTAGGTGAATTCGGGTACAGGCGCACTACCCGAAGTAGTAGCGAGTGGCTGAATGACAGTGTTGAACGGCTCTTCTGATAAGTATAGGTACTCTTCCATTGAAGTTCACATTGAAGTTCACATTCTTTGTGTTCGCGCCGGTATCTTTGTCTCATCCCTCCTCACTCAAATCAGTTTGCAGCCTCTCTCAGATGCGCATCGCGCGAAACGCGGACTCAAATGGAAATACACGAGTCAAGCCACCAGCTACTCTTATCCGCCCAACACATCTAGAGATGTTTAATAAGGCGCTGCATACGAATTCCTTCTCGTTGGGTGATTTGCCTACGCATTTGCCCAATACCCTTCCCGCTAAACCCCCTACTCCTGCTTCTGCTTCTACTTCCCAGCCTGACTACACACAGATAGCTGCACGAGCCGATGCCATCAGACCCACAAAGACGGGCACCCTACCCTTACGAAGAGAGCCTCCACAGCACACAGATATACCAGCAGATTCACTGGATCCACCAGCAAGTCCAGAGCCGGCCCTGACGCAGTACAAGGCAGTGGCCGGCTCATCACCAGCATCGCTGCCGGAACCAGCCGCTACTGAAAAGGTTTACATTCCAGGAACAACAATAACGCTCGAAACTGATGAAGATATAGCAAAATGGATAGCGGAGCGTAAAAAGAGGTGGCCCACAAGGAAAAACATCGAACAGCGCCAAAGGGCCGAAGCTGAGGCTCGAGCTAGCCAGCCAGATCCATCCGCTTCATCCTCGGGCGCGAAAAAGCGGTCACTGTCCCAAGCAGGAGCGGCAGATTCAGACCCCACAAACACCAAAAAACCTCGCAGAATATGCCATTATTTCCAGCAGAACCGCAACTGCCGGTTCGGAACGCGATGTAAAAACTCACACGATCTAGGAGGGGACTCCGGAGGTGCCGCTACGTCAACTGGGCGTGGCGTGGGGTCTGCATCCACGAGACTGGTGACTGCACCGCCTACATCTGCATCGGTTGTGAAACACATCAACAATGTGCCGGTAAATATCCCGCAACGGTTCAAGTCTGAGTTCTACACAAATCCAGAGCTCCCAAACAGGAACCAGACCCAATCTGCCACCCTCTTCCAAATGCTCGTACAGAAAGATCAGTACGAAAACGAAAATGAAAAGATCTTACAACTCATAGAGTATATGGATAAAAAGGGTCTCGTGGACCATGATGTGACTATTACCTAAATACATGCATTTCCGAGGGTGTTTCTATGTAGACCGATAGTGTAACTCCATTAGTGGGGAGGGAATCTCTAGAAGTCCAGGGTGTTTAATGGTCCTGAAGCTTCTTTGTTGCTTCCAACATTATTGAACATTGCTTACCAATCTCTGCAAGTTTGCCTATCACCACTTCGTTCCCCTTGCCGAAGCCATAAATCGAGTACTTCAACCCGACGCGATGGCAAAAGTCAATCACATACGGCTGTACACGCCTAAAGTTGTGCCTTGGGATACGTGGGAACAAGTGGTGGATAGCTTGGAATTGCAACCCGCCGTGGAAGAAGTCGAACCACTCAGGGCAGTCCACATCCATAGTGGTTCTGATCTGTCTCAGTGGGAACAGCTCCAGAAGCCCTAAATCTGAAGTGGACATGGCAAAGTGACTTAAGGTGATTTGTACATGCACCAACATCGTGGTAACATGGCTAACAAGCACAAATACAAAGCGGTCACGGTTGTTGTGGATCGATTTGTACACCACCAAGTAGAAAAACCACCAGAAAAAGAACGTGAGTCCGGCCAATTCAAAGTATCGGAACCATGCTGCCTTTCCCTGCCGCGGGCCCTTCCCCTTGATCAAATGCATCCATGAGAGTGCGTATAAGTTGAAACGACCAAAACAAAGAATCGGGTAGTACATGTAGTTTTGGATGGGAATCATCCACTCCGCCACCTTATCAAAGGGGAGCACGCAGCCATAGTATGTAGAGTAGACATTTTGAAAAAGACGCACACTAACGGCAAAGAATGGTAAATGCTGAATATCTGGGTCGTGCACTGGGTCGTTTGTGATGAGATGGTGCACGTTATGGTTACGCTTCCACCAGCCCAAGCTCAAGCCGCCAAACCAATTCGCTATCACGATTCCAAATATGTTGTCCCATTGATAATTGTGACTGAGAGAAACGTGGCCAGAATCATGTGCAATGAACGTCATCTGATGCCAACCCATACCAATAAAGAGAGCACTGAGGAATATGTAGTTGAGCTTAAGAAACGAAAACGCGTACAAAAAGAGTGACCCAATCTTGACGAGTTCTCGCACATAGTCCCACACATTGAACTGGTAAAACCCTCCATCTATGAGCGTCTTGTGCAATTTCACATATTCATCTCGGAGAGTTTGCTGTGTGGCGTAGTCGAGTGAGGGGAGTGATAAAAGGTCTGCCTGGGCGAGAGAGTTGTCATACTGCTCCATGAGTAGTTTGGGGTCAACAATAGCCGATGTCGACAAGGAGCCAGCCTTTTCACTTTTGCTTGCATCCAAGCCCGCCACTGGCAAGTACTCGTCCTTATTGTCTTTGCTCAAGATAACATTTGCAGGCACAACGGGCTGGACACGTGTTCCTTCAGGGGGCGTTCCGATCGCCTTGTGTTGCTGCTTTTTCGAATTATTTGGGCTTCCAAATAAATCTGTAGAGCTACTGTTTGCTGAGCTATTGTCGATAGACTCAACCCCAAAGTCTTTGGTGTAAATACCGCCTTGAATTGGAGGCAAAAGGTTCCTCCACGGCCCAGCTATATGGCCCACTTTCCACTTTTTGAAGGTTTGAACCGTCTCATCACTGTGATAAGCGTTCATTTCATCGGTGGCATCACGCCCAATCATGTGGTAGACGGCAGTATCACCGCCAGGATGTTTCCGAATCCATCCGGTCAAATCGAGCACCCAGTCGTTGTATATCACTATGGCTCTTCCGTCTGCTATGCGATCCACCACCTGTTCACGAGAAAGAACCAGAGACATTTTGAGAATGCAAATGTGACCTAGTTGCTTAAAAGAAAGAAGAGTGGGAAGAGAAGTAAAAGATTGCAAATGCGTGCGATGGAGTAACCGAAAACGAGACGTGGGCTGAGTGCGATCTTCTGCTTCGCGTCGGTCTTAGCGAGCGCGCATGGAACTTTGGCTGCAAAAAATAATGAAATGAGTCTTCATAATGGAGTGAATTTAACAGGCAATGTTGTGCCGTAGGTTGAGCTTCTCTGCTTTTACACTCAAAGTGCAAGATGAGTTATATACATACACGAGCTCATACATCCAATATTTCTTTCTCCCGTATATTTATTACCGTATTCCTGGCTGCGATGTCTAGTGCGCCTTCTGACCCTCAACAAACGACATTGCCTCCTCCTTATTAATCTCCGCAACACTACTTACTTTATCATTATACATGACGCCATAAAACTTGTCAGCCACTTGCAACATTTCAGGTCTAAATGTAGTGCATATGAACTGGGCCTTGGCCGATAACGAGTTGATCATGGCAGCCACTGCGGTTCTATACTGGGTATCCAAATTCGCATCAATCTCATCAAACAAATAGAATGGAGCAGGGTCACATTTTTGAATTGCCAAAATAAGTGCAATGGCACATAGAGATTTCTGTCCTCCAGACAACTGCTCGATGCGCTGTTGTTCGTCGCTCTTAGAATTGAACGACACTTGAATTGACACGCCCACATAATTTTCTATTTCTTGTGTTCTTGGCGTATGTGTAGAAGATACACTCAGGCTGTTACCAGTAGCAGACCCAGCTGGCGGTTTTTGCATGATCAATCTACCAGTGCCTGCGGGAACCAATTTCTCAAAAACCTTGGTAAAACTATCAGAAACCTCTTTAAAGCTTTTGGTTATAGCTTCGTCCTTTTGTGACTCCAAGTCTTGGATCAACTTTTCGATAGACTCTCTGGATTTCTCCAACTCATCTAGTCTACTTGCCAAGTCATCTCTTTGTTTAGTGAATGTATTGTACTGCTCCATCGCTTTTTTGTTTATATGCGAGTACTTGTTGAGTCCCTCATTCACTGTGTTCAATTTCTTGAGCAATTGCTCAGCACTAAAGCGGTCATATTTGTCGCTCTGGAAGGCCTCTTCAGGTAAAACACCAAGATCCCTGATCTTTCTCTGAGCATCTTCTCTACGAGCCACCAAGACCGATTTTCTTGAAAGTTCTCTTTCGCTGGCAACTTGGAATTTCTCAAGCTTTTTCACAATTTGTTGTTGTTGCTTATTGGACTTCTTCACGGCATTCTCGTTTGTCTGATATTCTTCTGATAACTTTTTGTATGCATCAATTGATGCTTGTCTTCTCAGATCCGCTGTGTCCAATTCAATTTCAATTCTGTCCAATTCTTTCTGCAATGAGCTCAATTCAAGTTCCAATCGAGAGGCCCCAGATATTTGGCTGCCAGAACCTGTTCCTCTTCTCAATTTCGCTACATATGGATAATAATTGTTCTCCAAGTCAGACTCGTGCGAAGATATTTTAGTTTCAAGATCTGCAAGCTCAGTTACGACAACATCAAGCTCGTTCTCGATTGCATTAATGGATTGACCCAAATTAGTAAGTTCTTCCATTTCCGCAGAAGTCAACGATTGCAAGAAATCGCTGCCCAATTCAGATTCAAGTTCTGCTATTTTAATTGTTAATTGTGCTTCTGCGGACTTATTTGCAGCTATTTTTTGCTCGGCACTTTCAAGAGCTTGCTCGATATTAAATTGAACATCCCTGATTTTGGATATTTGTGCTCTTGTTGGCTCAACGGATGAGATCTTTTCATTATACTCTTTTGTTTTGAATTGAAGCTCATTATTCATAGTGGTGAGCTTTGGGTTTATGCTTTCAATTTCTTGTGTGCATTTTTTCAAAGCTTCTGAATTCGCCTGATATTCGGCTCTCTTTTTGGTCAACACTTTCAATGCGTCAAGACGAGACGACGACTTCTTGTAGTCTCTATATCCACCAGTCAACACACCCTTATTATCGGCTCTGTCTCCGTCTAAAGTAATACAGTTTACGTTATATTTTTTTGCCAATTCAGCACCCTTTTCGAGATTAACCACAAGAAGCGTCCTACCAAACACCTGCTGCAATGCCGGACGAACTCTTTCATCCTTGTATTTCACTTTTTTAATCAAGGGAAATGAAGCCTCATCGTCCCCACCCAGACTGGCAATTGGTGGCGGGTGGATCCTGTTCAAGGGAACGAGAGTGACCCGTCCGTTCTGTGTACGATTCAACTCATTCATAATGAGAGAGGCAGTTTTGTCTGTATCAACAACAATATGGAATAAAGAATTTCCAGCAACAACTTCAATTGCAGTCTTGTACTTGTCGTTGACGGTGAAAAGTTCCGCAAGGGGACCGAACACAGAGTCAGTTAAATTGAGCTTTTCACTAATAACCTTCACTGCTTCGAGGCCTGACGCTTGTGCTCTATCCATCGTTTGATTCACTAAATGGCTTGCATTGTTCAAATCATGCAAGATGGAGTCTTGAATGCTACGAAGACGAATTTCATCACGCCACAAAACTTTCCTATTGTCAGTGAGGTCGTTGATCTGTGCCTTCAACTTCGCAATGTCGCTTTGAATAGCTTCCACATTAGTGTTGAATTCCTTGCCTTCAATTGACTCAGATAACGAGGTAACTTGTTCCATCAATTGCTGTACCTCGTCCTTCTTACTCGCCAGTTCGGTTGAGACTTCTGTACTTATTCTCTCCTTGAGCAGCAATTCTGCCTTCTGAGCTTTAATTTGATTTTTCAACCACTTGTCCCTTTCTGCCTTAGTTTTAAATTTGCTGAACCGATTCTGCTTTGAATATAATGCTCTTTGTTTGGTAGTTAGCTCATTAAGTTTTTGCTTTAACTCTTTCTCTTCATTTTGATACTTCTCTAGTTGAGGCTTAATTTTGGCAATTTCTTGTTCCCGCTTTGCAATAAGACTCAAGTAATGCTTCAACAGGGCGTTATCTTTAGTCTCCTGGTCTTTTGTCTGCTTCAACAGAGTCTCCAACTCTGTCTTTTTGACATCAAGGTTTGTTTTTTCCGCTAACACCTGGTTGTAATCCTGCTCTGTCTGTTCCTTGTCAAGAGAGGCCACTTTCAAGGATCGTTGTAATTCGTTGATGGACTCACGTACCTGCCTGCTGAGTTTCTCATGCTTATCCAAATCATCCAAGTCTTTCTGCGAATCTGCGAGTAACTGATCGTATTGAATACTGAGATCTTCTAATTGTGCATTTGTATCGTTGAGTTCACGATCGAATAAGTTAAATTCAAGCACCTTTTTCTGTTTCTCCAAATTCTGGTACTCGTTCAAATCCTGCGATTCGATTTGCAAGTCGCTCAATCGTTCCTCAATGGACCGTAATGTTTCATCAATACGTTCTTTCTTTAAATTGGAGTTGTTCATCTCTTTAAGCGACTCCTTAAGTTTGGCTTCGAATACTTTCGCTCCACTCACCTCTTTGAGAAGGGTCAATCTTTCCGAGTCCTTCGAGTTTGTTAATGCAGTAATTCGTCCTTGTGGGACAATGTAGTAAGGGTTTGATCTTGAGAATCCAGCACTTTCGAGCAAATTCATGACATCTGATCTGCTGGCTGACTTGTTATCCAAAGAATAGTCATCCTTCTTCAAACCAATGGTTCTTCTTATTGACACTTCGTCCTTTGCGATAGGGAATCTCCTTTCCGTGTTATCGAAGACAATCTCTACATATGCGGACATAACAGTTCCAGAACCTTCGTGGATAAGTCCCTGTCTTTCCTCTCGAGTCATATGAGTGTAAGCGTCAGACAACACGAACCGAATGGCGGCAAAAAAGTTCGATTTACCTGATCCATTTCTGCCAACAACAACATTGTGGTGTGGCGATAGTAAATCTACCACCGTGGTGTTCTTATAGGTCTTGAACCCCTGGATTATAATCTTTTTGATATGCATGGTTCTACGTTGCCGGGAATTCGATGTCGACGGGAAGCGGCCGAAGACTAGCTGAAGCACCTCTGTAAAAAAAAAGGTAAATACAAGACGCGTCGCGATTACGGGCGTAAAAAAAAATTGTGGGAGTCGATTTTTATATACAGGAACATTGCTGCAAAGATAGAGAGCACGGGTGGGTAAATTGTCCATTTTTGCAGCCAGTTGCTATGGATTACTGAGTATACTTAGTCGTCTGCAGTATAGTTTCTCCCAAATATATCTCGTAATGCTGGAAAGCTCTTTCTATAGGTCCAGGGCTCATCGTTTTCTGCATATCGAGTAGGTGGTAAATCAAAAGGAATCAAGGTGTCTGTATCAGCCTTGACTTCTTTCGTACTAAACACTGGTTTCAACTTTCTTTCTGATCCAGTACCACTACTTTTGAACACTCCAAGCTCGTAGCTTGCAATTTTATATATATTCTTGTCTGCTGTTGGATACCCCCATGCTTGTTTTGATAGATTGTGGCTACTCATGAGTACCCACTTGAGAGTCTTCCAGTTGTCTGCGTTATCGGATAGATATAGCTTGACGTGTGCCGGGGCTCCCGCTCTAACCTTTGAATTCCAAGTACTGAGATACGGTTTGATATTTTGTTCGTACTGCGCCCTGGCTGGAGCGGTAGTGGTGTAGTTGAAATGCGATGCTTGCCCTCCTGTCCAGCCTAGTTTGCACCGCGAGATGTCCTTAGCTGACGGGTAAATAATAGACGGGGTATAGCTGTGTTTCCTTTGGTGTGCTTTGAAAGAAGCGGCACCAGGATCAAGGGTATAAGGGGAATGCTGGCGGAATATGATAGGACAGAGAATATGCGAAAATACTGATGCCGTCTCGCCGCGGGTCGACTTGTACGGGGATGCAATGGAAGAAATTTGTGCTAACACATTGTACGGGAAGTTTTCTTTCTCGTAGCTCACATTGTTACGCCACAAAAGCTGGTGCAATTTGCCATAGCCATAAACCTCTGAAGTTTTCGTCACCTTCAGAATATCGTAAGTCCCTGGAGCAGAAGCAAGAAGTTCCACATCAACGCTGTTGAAATCGTAGTTACTTCGTAGCTTGTTGGCCAAACTAGTCACTTCTCGCAATTTATACTTACACAAGTAGTCACACAAATCTTTTCGAAAAGTCTCACCCTGAGCCATTGGTTGGGTTGCACGATTCTTGGGCAACCTTCCTGATCTCCAACACATTTGCGTGAGACCTCCGAAATCTAAGAGAGTGAGATTGGCAGTCAAAATCACAATCTCTACCTCGGCATCGGCAACACCTCCCACAGAGAAAAAATTCACCATCATTTTGGTGTGGTGAGTGCCGAAGCGATCGGCAAGAGGAGCAACAAGGCTTTTTATATTGTGCTTGGAAACCAAATCACTATGAAATACCATATCCGGGTTATCCTGGAGTACATCAGACCCACTGATAAAGGTGACTGAAGCACTACTAGAGAGATGTTGGAGGAAAAAGAGTGCCTGAATTGAGAAATTGAACTGGAATGTGGACGAGAGGTTGGCATGAGAAACAAGCTCCTCTAAGGAGACACCATCCTTTTCAATTTCCAAGCTTGGCGTTTCCAAGAGCTCGATAAAGGGTTTGAGAGACTGCTTCTTCTGTGATATCACCTTTTGTGGTGGCATGTGCGCCAACTCTGTCCTCCGGGGTAAAATATCAGTACCGTTATCATCACTTGACTCAATCAAAATCACTTCGGGCTGACAAGCCGTGCCTGAATCATCGCTACCATAGTCTGTATCTGGATCATCTATAGGCACAATTGGAGTAGCCGTTGTTTGATTACCAGCAGCTGTTTCGCATACTAGAGGCAGATCTGTACCTGCATTAGAGGACTCTTTCTCCTCTGCCCCGACCTCACTGTCGCCACGACTCTGTCTCTTGCTGGCCCAATGGCTGGCAGCAGCTAATGCTGCAGCAGACCGTTTCATGGCCGCTATCTTCCTGAAAGTGTCCCTACTGACTCAGCCCCAGTCAGCTCCTCAGACATTTCTTAGGCTCCCACATGCAAGCAAGGAAAGCGAGAAAAACTAAAAGCAAGAAAAGTTCCACGCATACAATTTGCACCCAAGTCATCTTTTTCTTCTCTCAGAAACCAGTGCTGGCTCCAGAGACAACACACAAAATGTACTTTAATTATCCTGATGGTGACATTGTGGGGTCTCCTACTGTCATTGTTTCAGGAAAGACTGACGCAAGGGTTAATCGCGGAGTGGTTCAGTTTGTGAACAATTCCAATCGGGTGTTTCCTCCGCAAAACTTTGAGGTCAACAGTGGGCATTTTAAGGCATTGCTTCACCTTTCTCCAGGCGAAGAGGGGAACCAGTTTGAAGTGAAGTTGTTCCAAGATGCCTATTTGAATGAGTTTGGGTTCCCTGAGAACTTGAACCATTGTGTGGACCAGGGTCGGTTGTATTTACAGTACTTGCCAGCTCCCGATAAGAAACCTGTACACATGTGCTGTATCGTCGGTCGGGACTCGAAATATGTCTACGATATGCCGCGCTACAAGCTCAATCGCGGTGAGCACCCGCTGTTGCAGACAGCCATTGCCAAGTTGAAAGTGGCTGGGAGGATGATGCAGGCGTTCACTCACGACGATATGAGGGAGCATGGGTTTGGTAATCGCACGTGGCAGTTCCTGGAAGAGGAGCAACCAGTGCACAACCAATCCATTTTTGGGTACACTGTAGACTCTCCAACCCCGCATAGTGAAATCAAGGTACACGTTTTGGTGTCGCCAAAGACAGTGGCAGAATTGAGAGACCCAAACTTGGCGCAGCAAAACCCCAAGGCCACCGACAATGGGGGGCTCTTTTCGCATGCTATAGACTTGATCTCGAAATCAAGAGGGGCATTCGACGGGAAACACTATCAAGATACGGGCACTGCCATGCAGTGTGCTGTGGTGTACTTGGACTCTACGTATGATACGAGAAATGATATGATCTTAACGCACGCAGCACTTGGAGGTGGCGGCGGAGACGTCAAGTTGGCAATATTTGGCTCCCACGGTATGCACTCATGGCCAGACACGTTCCCTCAAATCAGTGCCAACTTCTTGGACCAAACACATTTGTCGAAGAGTGAGGTTGCAAACGACTGTAACGAGTGCGGCACCACATGGGAGTGCATGAACATCACCATGGGTGCGTTTATGCACGAGATTGGCCATGCTTTGGGATGCCCACACCAGGTCAACGGAGTCATGCTTCGCGATTATGTGTGGCTAAACCGGTCGTTTATGACTAGAGAACTCGAGAGCTTGCGTATTCACTCGAAACTGGCTGGTGTTCGCCCAGATAATGGACAGTGGCCCAACCAGTCTCAGGTGTGCCGATGGAATAGAAATGATGCTATACACTTCCTCTTACACGACTCATTTGGCCTTTCATGGGATCATGACGATCCTACGTTCAAAAAAATCAGAGAAACAACTACAGAGCCACGCAATAGCAACCATCTGCTTAACCCGAGCATATATCGGGTTGAGGATGGAGCTATAGTAAAATCAGAGGCAGGCATCTATAACATCGAGTTGGTATACGATGGCTTGGCTAGGTACCTGTATGAATACTTGCCAAAGTCTTACGGTGGGAATGGCCTCATCCATGAGAAGGTGTTGAGCTACCGCGTACTTTGGGACCAGCTTCGCAAGACTTGTGGAGATGGAGCAAAGGAAGATTTCCTGGTTAGCATTCTCTCAGTCGCAGGTGACTGCAGTATTGACAACTTGAAGAAGTTTTGCAGTGATGAAAAGTCTGGAACCGCCCGTATACACTATGATTTTGGCTCGGGTAGAGGTCCTGTTGTTGCGTTTAAGAGTCTGCTCTTGGGCAGAGATTCTAACAAGGAGATGAAAATCGCTGGTTTCAACATCCGCGGCATCAAAAAGATCCGTGTATTCCACGGCCACGCTTTATATGGTCTCACCTTGACGTACACCACTGCTGCGTCGGGCCCAGGTGCTGGCATGGCTAATGGTGGTGGCCCGCCTCCAATTCCAAAGAGAGACTACATCAAGAAGTCCCTAAAGTCATTCTTCCCCACGAACTCAACCCACACCCAACAGCAGCCGCAAGAGCAGCCCGTCACTCAAAGTGGAGTTGAAACAATTCTGAGAGTGGGAAACGAAACCAATGAGTATTCTGACTACATTGTTCCCCAGGGCGAATACATCACGAAATTCCATATTAGAAATGGAGCCTGGGTCGACGGTATACGGTTCGAGACTGACAGAGGAACTCTCTCGCCCTTCTATGGTAACGCAGAAGGGGGCGGGCTAACCATATTGGAGGCTCCCTCCCTGGACTATGAAATCGTCGGTATCTACGGATACACAGGTGACTGGATGGATGGAATTGGTATATACTATGCTAAGCGCTAATGAAGAATCTAATAGTGCCTCTGGTGGTTACCTTTTACACAGCACCACCCCTGAAAGGGCCGGATTTATTGGTCGATCTGTCTCTCCACTACCTTGTCTCGTGCCTGGTTGTACTCAATTGGGTACTTTTGCACCACCCCTGATGTTTGTGTTCTGAAAATAGACAATATTCCTGTGCTTTCTGCTCCGTGAGTTCCATATTTGAGGCGATCTATACGCCTTTCGATGTCATGGATATCTCTCTGTAATTGCTCGACTTTGCTAGTTCCTTCGCCACTCTTTGGATCAAAGTACACTTTGTAAAGGGCTTGTAGCAGCAGGAGTCTTTCCATCACTTCTTTGCGCTTGTCTATGAGTTTTTGCGTGTCGTTGTTGAGTTTCCCGCTGAGTTGTGCTTGGATTACGAGTGACTTGTCTAATTGAAGCGAGTCAAGTGCATTCGAGAGTGTGGATGATAGGTACTCGGTATGTTCTGCGAGTGTGGATGCGTAAGCTAGTCGTTCGTGGTGTGCGGGAAGCGAGGCAGTTTCGTCGTCGCTTTGGAAATAGTCGTCAGAGGAAGAGTCTAGCGGTGATAACGGAGGGTGTTCTGGGGAAGGAAACGACTGATCTATCGGGTGCGGTGGTGTATACGTAGTCGGATCGTCCACCGATGATTTTGATGTGTTGGAACTACTCAATTGTAGGTTATGAACTGTAGCTTGGGTCTCGGCGCCTGCGCTCGTAGACTCTAGCGGACTCTGATGTGGGGAAGTTCCAACCAGCTCCGAATTCATTTCGCGTGCGTGGCTTTCGTTTGCCCAACTAGGCTGTGCTTCTGACCTTAGATATGGGTGCATATCTATACTCCCATTATCCTCTTGGTTGACCAGATCGCTCATGCTGTCTCTTTCTCTCTATCTCTCTCTCTCTATTGGTCTCCCTAGCCTTCTTTCTATCAGTGTTGGCCAAAGAAAGGACCGATCTGCAGTCTGTCAAGTCACGTGATCGCATTGGCGCTCGCCAATCTTTGGCGCAACGACAGCTACCCAAATTGTCCACACCTACCAGACTACTCAAGCCCTGCAAAGCCAATTGTCCCATAAGTCGCCATCTTCTGTCTCTAGAGCTCTCCATGTCATTCCAGTTTCAGGGAGCAGAGGTTTTTGGGCGGCTCAAGCCCTTTGGGTGGCTGTTTGAGAAATCACTCAGCGATCTTATAAAAGGTATACGGTCACACTCGAAAGTCTCCCCCGACAGTCTTTCCACGTTTTTGGATCTGTCGATCCAAGAGTGCAAGGCGGAGCTTTCTACCACGGATATGGAGACCAAGGCTATGGCTGTACTCAAATTGACGTATTTGGAGATGTATGGATTTGATATGTCATGGTGTAATTTCCAAATCTTGGAGGTTATGTCCTCTTCCAAATTCCAACAAAAGCGAGTCGGATACTTGGCTGCGATGCAGTCGTTCAAGAATGAGCAGGACTTGTTGATTTTGGCCACAAACCAGTTCAAGAAAGACTTAAACTCGCATAACCATGGCGAGATTGGGCTTGCTCTTAGTGGGATTGCCACCATTGTGACTCCAAATCTCTCCAAGGATATCAACGACGATGTGCTCATGAAGTTCACTCACCTGAAGCCCTATATTCGTAAGAAGGCAGTTCTTGCTATGTATAAGATCTTTTTGCAGTATCCTGAGAGCTTGAGGCTCAATTTCAAGCGTATTTTAGACATGTTGGATGATCCAGATGTTTCCGTGGTGAGTGCCTCAATCAATGTGATTTGCGAAATCTCCAAAAAGCTGCCTTCTGTGTTTGTCAACTACTTGCCCAAGTTTTTCACCATCTTGGAGGAAACGAAAAATAACTGGCTCATTATCCGGATCCTCAAGCTTTTCCAAAGCTTGTCGCGAGTGGAGCCACGCATGAAGAAGAGAATCTTACCTACAATTGTTGACCTCATGGTTTCTACCCAGGCTTCTTCTCTCATATACGAATGTATAAACTGTATGGTTGGCGGCCGGATGTTTCTGTTGGAGCTGTCAAGAGATAGAGATACAGCGAAACTTTGCATCGAGCAGATTATGAAGTTTTTCGAAACAAGGGACTCAAACTTGAAGTTTGTAGGTCTCTTGGCACTCATAAACATTATCGAAATCTTCCCAACTCTCATTCATAAGGTTAATGGTGTGTCACAGGTGATTATGGAGTGTCTCGCTGACAATGACTTGATTATCAAGACAAAGGCACTTGAGGTTTGCCACTACTTGGTGGACGAAAACAACATTGTAGAAGTTGTCCAGCTCTTGTTAATGCAATTGGTGCCGCCAGCTGATCTGCAGCAACAGCAAAAGCAGCTGCCGCTGCCAAAACTGCTGAGCAAGGCAATTCCAGAAAACCTCAAACTTGGCATCACCATGAAAATCTTAGCAATCGTATCTCTGGACAACTACGAAAAAGTGCCCAACTTTAAGTGGTACGTAGCTGTTCTCAAAGATATGATCAACCTCACGCTTTTACCACTCCCAAGCGTAAATGCTCCAAAGACCTCCAAGACAACCGCTGATGTGGTATCGAAGGCAATAGGACAAGAATTCCGGACCCTTGCGGCAAGAATCCCATCCATCAGGCCAATAATATTGAATAAAGTGATTTACCCGTCCGTACAGTCAGTGGACTTTGTCGACAACTGTCCAAATATTTTGGTTGACTTTTACTGGATTTTGGGAGAGTACATTGAAGATTTAAGAGAGGATGACGATCAAGACGACGACGATTATGGCCACGAAAATGATGGAGACTTGGCGAACAGAAGCGCTGGTTCAGTGAATGATTTGGGGAGAAAAGTCAAGATATTCAACACTCTTGTAAACGAGTATGTTGACTGGAAAACCGAAACGTACTCTGGATTAAAATTCCCTGTGTCAGCCAAACTTATAGAGATAGAACAAGCCGAAGTACTCACGTTTTTCATCCAAGCATTGGTAAAGCTTTTCAGTGGTATCTTCACTGACTATGCGGCGCACTACTCGCACAACTCGAGCATGAGCCACGACAAATTTGTCCAATTGGCCTTTTTCTTGCACAAATTGATCGGATACTTGAGTAATTGGGAAGATCATCCTCACTACGAAGTCCAGGAACGAGCGTTATCATGGTTGGAGTTTTTGAAGATCTGCCTCGAAGCAATGGTGGGTGATAATATGAGTGAGATTGAACGGTTGGAGAGCGAAGAGATCCAATACTATAGGGGCCTTGAGAAGACTGAAGATGAAGACAGTGATGATGACGAGGAAAGCGATGAGGACAGTGATGAGGATGATGAGGATGAAAGTGATGAGAGTGATGAGGAGGAGCATGAAGAAGAAGAAGAAGAAGATATAATCGAATCAGCAGATTTTGCTGCTCCAGTCAAACCTCCATCTCCCTTGCCCAATCCCTTCCTGGACGAAAAGCTTCCTGCACTCCTTACACAGGTACTTCCTTCCTTCTTCAAATCTTACCCACTCAACCCTATTTCAGCCAACTCTCAAAAAAATATTCCCGTTCCCAATGACCTCGACTTGACTGCCCCAATCAACGCGCCACTCTTTGACCAATTGAGTGATATCGATTCAGATGATACTTCATCTCTTTTTGAGGAGAACGATGCTAATTCTGACTCGGAAACTCTCATCAAGTTATCATCCTCGGACGAAGACTTGAAGAAGAAAGAGAGACTCGAAAAGCAAAAGTATGATCCCTACTATATTACAGGCGACAGCGAAGGAGCAAAGCAAAAGCTGAAACATAAAAGTGTGCTTGATGGTGCTGACAATTCACAAAGGAGCGGAGCCTCTTCCAGTGACATTCTCTCTATGAACTCTGCTGCTGTTACTACTACTACTTCAGAACCTGTACCTAAAACAAGCAAGAAATCGAAAAAGCTCAAGAAGGAGAAGGTTGTTATTTTAACAGAGGAGAATATTGGCGGGAATGAACCGAGCATGCTGACACAGGTTTATCAATTACAGAGTAATATTGACCAGGCTAAAAAACCAAAGAAAAAGAAAAACTCACTTCGGATCGACTCTTCGAATTTGGATAACTTTGACTTGACATCGAGCCAAGAGATCACAAACGGCAGCAATGCAGATTTTGAGTATTCGATCAATTTGGACGAGTTGAGAAGCAAGTTGAAAAAGACAACCGTGAGTAAACCGAAGAAGTCGACAACGACGAAGAAAAAGAAAAAGAAGGAAATCGAACCTGCTGAACCAGTATCTGATACGCGAGATACATTTGAATCAGCTGCCCCGTCCGAAACACCTGAAGTTCCCACAAATGGAGCCACTCTCACTTCTAAATCCCCCACGCCTGATTCCGTCATCTCGGTAAAGAAATCTTCGAAAAAGAAGAAGAAGAAGGCAGTTATCGCCGAGTAGGTCTCTCTGGCTTACCCACCCATACAATACACATCTCCAGCACATCTATTATATATTCATTTTTGTATTAACTCCATATATTTTACACCCTATTTGGTTTTGATTAGTGGTGTCGTTTCCGAGACGGTGTCAACCTGTTCCACCTCAACAATGACCTCAATTTCACTGTCAGTGTTGATATCAGAGACAATATCCTCAGTGGCGTCAGCTGTAGCCTCAGGCTTTTCACCAGCCACCTTTGAGTATCCTATTCTCTTGTATGCCTCTTCCATTCTCTTTCTGATCTCCACCGCAAATTCGTTCACATCCTCATTAGTTTTCACGTCTATTGTGGGCATAGGCTCCAACACTTCGATTGTGATTACGCCGCAATTGAAGGTTTTAGTCTTGGAGTCAAAAATCGGCGACGTGTTACTGACAACCACCGGGATCACAGGAATTCCTGCCTGTCTGGCAAGGTGGAAGGCCCCCTTCTTAAAGGGTAACATTTCCAACTCTGTGCTTGCAGATCTAGTGCCTTCGGGAAACATAAAGAGACCACGTTCATCCTTCTTCAAGTCGATCAATGCTCTCTCGAGTACCTTTCTGGCCTTCTCGCCTTTGGACCGGTCAAGGAAAAACGTACCGGAGGCAAGCATAAACCATCCAAGGAAGGGGAAGTACTGAAGAACCTTCTTTGCCGTGACAGTGTAACCTGGTTGGAAGACTCTGCCCAAAATCAAAATATCCAAGGCAGACTGGTGGTTCGAGACGATGACTGCAGGAAGCTTTTTGAGTCTCTCTTCATTCTTCAAGTCAATCTTGATTCCCAAGATACTGGAAAACAGGTAGTAGAAGGCTCTGGCTACCGTATACTGTGCATACTCCTTCTTGCCCACAATTCGCAAGACAATTGACGCGACAACGCCGTAAAGTGCACAGCCGGTGATAAGCGAGCCATAAACAATTGACTTGAGTACAAACTTGAGACTTTTAAACATACCTGCTGGAGTGTTGTGAGGTGGTAGTACGTGCGCGAGCAAGTGAGACGAGTGGCCACTGGTGTGTGCTACAGGTTCTCGTTTCTGTTTCATTAGGGACCCCATTTCAATTTTCTAGAAGACTGCGTATAACTACAATTTTTTGGGACTGCGTATAATTGGTTGGGTGCAGACTGCACATAGACTAGCTGGTAAGAATGAGTGGAGCACTAAGGCCAGAGTGCTTAGCGCTTGTGATAGTTGCCAATAGGTTACATTGGCAACTTGGCTGTCAGAAAAAAAAGCGAAAGTTGCAGATGGTGCTTGCAGGGATGTTTTTGGAACTTTTTGAGCGGAGTTTCCTTAATTGTGTGTTTAGTACCTTGCATGTTGCAGCCGTATCACATGCTAGATGACATGAGACGGAGTAGTGGCGGCGGAGAGACTCCGAGATTTACCTTAGCGTCCTAGGTGCAAACTAGTTTGTAAGCTTTTTGTAATCTTGAATCAGCACGCGGTATCGGGTGTCTACGGAATTGGATAGTAGCGACCAGTGGTAGATGCCTCATCTCTGCGACAGAAGAACCAGTGCTCCAGAATACAGGAAATCTAACCGCAGCCAAACTGATATGATTTGCATCTGATATTCATGGATCATATCCCCACAACGGGTTCGTGGTTTATGCGGCGTGCTGATACAATAGGGAAAGTTTCCTCATCCACAGTCCGCGCAGAGATTTATCCATGTTCACGAACAAGCACACCCATTGAGTGCAGAGTCTTGGAGCCAGTATAGCTAGCGCGCTTGATACAAGGCTGAATTTTCGCAGCCTTTTATAAATCTTCTACCCCCGCAAGCCGAAAACTTCCACTGTCTATGTCAAAACTTTCAAACCTTGTAACTCCTACGACCCCTAGTTGGTAAATCTTCACTCTCAGTCAACCAGATACTCTCATTCAGTTGAAAACGCCGACTGAGTCCAGTCCGTGAGTCCTTCCCCGCCTTATATTCTCACGTTCACATTCCATCGAGATCTCCTGCGCTCAAATTACCCATTCCTACAGCCTAACAGTCGTTTCTTTTCGCCAGTCGTGACCTCCACTCAAGGAACGATATCCCTTGAGTAGTCTCGCCTCCGCCTGGATATGCAGCAGCACTAAACTCGTGTCCTATTTGGTCCCTGCCTCAAATTGCACCCCTCCTGCACAATCGCATCTTCCAGATGCGAACAATCAAGGATTATCACAAGCCCTTTTTCGTCCTGCTATGTATATATAGCGAGAGGTCCAAAGAGAGACGATCCCTTGTGCTAATAGAAACTTTTCCAACTGTGTTATAGCACAGCATAGAAGTATTACTCTATTCGATCTCTGGATATCTTTTCCCTAAATTCAAATCCGCAAAATGGCTCGTAGCAGATCCAAGGCTAATGAGTCAAAGGATTCGGCGTTCAGATCCACCGCTTCCATATTCCTGGAAAAGAACAAGAATATAGACTCAGAAGACGAAGATGAAGGTGAAGAAGTGGATGAAGATGAGGAGGAGGAGCAAGACCAAGGGAAAGGACTGTCAACAACAACACAAGGTAAAGAGGGTAGAGCGTTTGAAGACGATCCGAACGACTACGCGTTCCCACTCAACTTAATCTACCACGTCCAAGACTTTATCAACAACCACATGACTGTTCGTGTATTCGTACAGATCCTCATCATTGCGTTCACTTGCAACTTAATTTACATTAATCACGAGGCGTTGGTTTGGGAACACATCTCCGTGATTGGATTCAACTTTTTCGGTGTTGCCATTGCCACCTTCTTCTCTGTCTACACGTTGCACAAAAAGCACTTGTTGAACCCTAAGGTCCACTCACCAGGTGTACCTGAGTTTGATCTTGTTCATGCTATATTTGTGCCGTCGGCGTTGGTGTTCTTCTTACTACCAGATCAATTGGTTCAGCTCTTGTCGATGAACTATTTCATTGTAGAGGGGCTCCCGCTCTACGGCCGTGCTGTGTTGGCTTTTATGTTCTATTTTGTCTACACCGAAGACGCCGTGATCGACTTCCAAATTTTATGGTACATAGGAGGCTACTATGTGTTGAACAGCATTCTTCGCAGAGTAAACCGCGGAGACGGACTGACTGCTAGAGAAATCCCCCAAGTGTTGCAGGAAGAAGAGGATAATGAAGAATTAGGAAAGATCCGGGCGTCAGCTGCTGCAACTGCAGCTGTTGCCCAGGTAGCAGCCTTAGCTGCTCATGGTGATAATAATGATATCAAAGGCACTGAAACGAAAATTGGCACCGGTAAATCGTTGCAAAATTCAGAGATGCACTTGTTGACATTCTTGGCGGTAGTTGTTTTATTCTCGAATTATCCACTTACAGAGTATAACCCTGCAAATTCGGTCCCTCAGGAAGACAACATCTACCTTCCTCTTGTTATCTTGCAGAAACTCTTGTACGCTGTGATTGTGAGTGGAGCTAGTTGCTTCCCATTTTTGAAGTACTCGCAAAACTTGGACCTTGTGGGAGATCCGTCGTACATTACTAATCCAAAGTACGTCACTTCGTTCTTGTTTTTCTTTTTTGGGTTCCTCATGTACTCAATCACCAACCGTAGATTAGAGCCATCATTGGGAGGCGAAAAGCCACTCGTTTGGCTCTACAACTACGTCACATTATCCTCAGAGAGACTCCACCTAGTCAAGTTGTGGTCCGCAATTCTTTTCACGTCGATCTCGGTTGTATTTATTCTGTCCTTCAAGTTTCTGCTCAATTCTAGGCGGAAAATCTGGCACTCGGTGATCTTGCTAATCTTGTTGATCAGTCAGCCCCTTATCACACAACCTGTTTTCACATTGGTTAGCTTGTTTGGGACTTTTATAGTGTTGATTGTGGTGGAAATGTTACGCTACAACCGGTTAACATTCATCGGCGAGTTGTTGTACAACCAGTTGATTGTTTTCCAGGACTCCAAGGATCTTGCAGGCCCGTTAAATTGCCTGTACATCTTTTTGCTCTTGGGAATCACCATCCCAATTGCTCTTGATTTCTACGAGCATGGGTACATCACAATCTACAGTTACTTGGGACTTATTAATTTGGGAATCGGTGACTCTGCGGCCCTGATCATCGGTAAGACATTTGGTACATTGAAATGGACAGGTAGTTACAAGAGTATACAAGGCACGGTGGCATTTTTCGTTATCACAGTGGCTTCGTACTTTGCCTTGGAGCAATTCTTGGACGTACCAGTGACTGACTGGGAAAGCGTGGTGGTCACATGTTTGATTGCCTCTTTGCTCGAGGGAACAAGTGACATGAACGATAACTTTTTGGTTCCACCGTTCACGTATGTAGTGTCCAAGGCACTCCAAAAGTAGTGTGCTCGACACGTCCAAATGTGTGGTTGAGGCTTAAAAAATGGCTGCAAAAATGCCAGGCATAAATGTGTAAGTACAATAATACAAAGACAGTCCAAACTTATGAGCTATTACGTTGTATACTCTAGTTCCTCTTCATATCGACACCACCCACAAGACTATTATCCAAAGGACGATAGTCTCCACATTACCTCATTACATCTGGTCCGAGTCGGATCGACACAACACATGGTTTTTGCACCTCCCCCGCGAACATTGCTAAATGTGGGTTTGTTCGGCTGCAGGCAGCGGCATGGCTCTTAATCATCTTGCCTTGCCCCCGGTATGGTATGGTCATCTGACCCTACGGCGTATTGCTTACTTTCTCCTTCGTCAATGCAAGAGATCTTTTCACAAATATCACATGCCTACCCAACGGACTAAAAGTCTTTGCGGAACAACAGCAACGGTCTAAAGTGTCTGAATCTTCCGACTATCGATGCGAAGAAATGTTGCTGCAGGCTGCAACCCGCATTCCCCTTTTTGTTACGTCTCCTGCAAGACTGAGCGATTGTTAGACATAGTCGGACACAGCTAAGACACAAAAGGGCTACACAACTGGTGGGTATAGGCTATCAATTTTTTTACTTCTTGTGATTGACGGGTGTTGCCGACTGGTGCACCTGTTTTGCAATGCTCCTCTTCACAAGGACGCCCATCCCATCCACGCGAAACACTCAAAATTTTGAAATGCTTGCATAGAGAAGTGCGGTCAATGTCGATCTGGGCCCAAAACACGATCACGCAGCAGCACTGCCGGAGAGTCAGATTTAGTCAAAAGATCGGAAATTTTATTTCTAACGCCCAACTTCAGGCGACGTTGTCGAAGATTCTTCTATGTGGCTCCGGTATGGGTGTCTCTCTTTTCTTTTTCTTATGTTTGCGTCTCGCCCCCCGTTACAAATTACCCAACGGAATCTCGAGGAAATTAAACTTTAGAGCTAAAGAGAGAAGGCATCATGTTGATTGTTCTCAGAGTGTCTGCGGCGAAGGATTTCAAAGCCTTCCTTCTCACTCCCCCGAGCCATTTGCACGTGATATTTGGCTGCCTATGGATGTGAAAAATCGCTTAAGCATGGATATATTATACCGGTACTGTGGACAGATTGCAAACTATGTAACGGCAGCATGTTCCCACTTCCATAAGCACACTGCGTGTCTTGCTTGCTAGCGCCATCACGTAGACACAACCAACTTGATCCCACTAAAAAAAGCGGCTGCACACACCTTAAACTGAGGGGCACATATGCATGATTAGCAGTCTTGCGCACTATCGCGAGAAAATAATCCATTCATGGCAATCCTTCCACAAGGGCACGAGCAACTCTGGACCACCAAAAGACCACGAAATGCTATTGCCTTGTCCTGACATCCCCAGTCATTGGTGGTGAACCCTCTCACTCTTAATCTGTAAGGAAAAAAAAAATAAGATAAAGAAAAGAAAAATAGCGCTGCACCTACACTCCCATGCACCACTTTGCACTCCCCGTTTGCCAGGAGTCACCTCCGGCTGCCATTCCAAGTTGGCAGAAGTCGCCCGACATGTGCAGTCACTGAATGTCTGAGAAATTCAGTGATTCAAAACCAGAGCATAAAAAATACCTCATTTAAACTACCAAGCGCGGTTCAACATTAAAAAAACGGGCATAAAGATTTCATCATCTCCTTGTCTAAATTGACTTTTTTAACGGAACTCCGGTGCTTTTCGAAAGCCATCCTCAAAATTGGCCATCAAAATTTTTCAATTACCTCCCCCCTAAAAGGGGCATCGAGTTTGCACCATGAGAGATGTGGCCATGATACCTTGTCTCTGTGTGCTGTCTATCAGGTATTGGTATAACGCTTGGGTTTCATATTCCCCAGTTTATCTTACCCCGGCATCCCAAAACTGGTACTACTTCGTCATGAGGATACTAATAATTTTTTTTTTTTGCTTTTTGGACTTTTTTTTTTTTGGTCCAGCTTCTATATATAATGAAATCAATTTCTGCATGCTCCAGATACACAGAGCCTGTTGTTTTTTTTTTTTTGCCTCAAGGGAAGAGATCTCAGGAATATTAATTGGTGCTAAATATATTCCCTGTTTTGCACCTTCAAATATACCACAACACCAAAGGCCATTGAACGCAAGCATTATAGAAACCATTAACGAATTGGTTCAGCTGATTGATCCTTCGAGAACTTACTATAGCACCGTATGCGCAGCTTCAGTGGTTCAACTATAATTTTTAAAAATTAAATTATACAATTTATAACTAAACCATTGATTGAATTCACATAAATAGGAACGTGTACATAAAGAGCATACACATTGAGGCACACACACACACACTAGTGAAAAATCATTAACTTTTCACTTCTTCTTATCTCCCCGCAGCATATCCTTAGACACACACAAGAGACAAGCGTTTACGCCATATTTTTAAAACTGCAGAAATGCCAATTACTTTACCTATCTCGTGTTTTTCATGTCGAAGACTCAAGATCAAGTGTGACAAGCTCAAGCCGTGCAATCAATGCACCAGGCGGAACTTTGTTTGTGAATTCCCCTCCACCTACAGAAATGCTGCAATATCCAAAACCGGTGAATCTGGCGGGCCAGAGGATAGTAATATGGATGGCAATCGTACTTCCCAAGATGTGCTCCTTGACGAGCTTGTATCCTTGCGAGCGTATCATGTGAAGATAATTGAAGACCATTCTAGATTGATCAAAACTAACATTTTATTGAACGAGCGCTTGAAGCGCTTAGAGTGTCAGGACTCTAATAATTCCTCTTCTGCAGATAGAGACAGCAAGACGAAGGTAAAGGAAGAAAATACCGATAGCGAAGCTGGCCTAGGCAAATTGAGCGGGAATGAAAACGACAACGATACCAATGAAGGACTTGGTGGACCAGATGCGGGGCCAGACACCAATGGTGGAGCGATATCCATATCTGGAGAAACGTCAGAGTTGGGTGAAAAGTATTATGGGCCACAATCATCAGCATTCATGATTGACAACTTGAAGTCAAGCAATACAGAGCTGGAGCTGTCAAACAAAAACGACCTTCTGGGCACGGAGTTCCAGAATACCACCAAGGACGAAAAACTCATAGAAACTATCAAACGTAACAAAAACTCCAACACTCCACCTAGGGGCTCGAAGGGGGGTAGTCAAAATAGCAATACCAACAATAACAAAAACGGCCAGAATGGACGGGGTAACGGCAGCTCCAAAGAAGGGGCCACAAATAACGAAAACGACAAACTCATAGAAAAATCGTTAACTAAGAAGGACTTACCTAAACTTGTGAAAGGATCGTTCGATGACAACTACCAAGTTATCTTAAATCTCGTTGACTTATTTTTTGAACAGAATGTTTATTACCAGACTTTCATAAGCAAACCCAAACTCATCGACTTCCTCACTGACTACAAATCTATCAATGACAAAGAGTGGGAGAATGATGATGACTTGTTATTGTTGTACGTCATTTTAATTCTTCTGGTTCAACGGTTGACGCCACGTGAGTTTGAAAATATTGGTTTACTCTCTGGTGAAAGCCGATCAGAGTACAGCAAGTACAAGAAACACATCACTAGGAACGTCTTGTACCACCACTACGAGAGATTGAGACATAACTTGATCAACGAGTCGATGCTCACCATTCAATCATACATCTTGTGCACCGAATGGTATCTTATCGAGCAGAGATACGAAGAGAGTTGGTCCATGATGTTCCACACATGCTCAATTGCCTATGCAATAGGGCTCCATGCAATGAGAAAATTGCGATTCCACAATGTGAGCTCACATATTCATAAAAGGAACTTACCTGCCACTCAGGGTAGTCACACAAATGATGACTTGGAAGAGGAGGAAACTGATATTGACAGATTCAAGGTGTGGTTTGCCTTGAAAAATATTTGTGGTCAAATCTGTTCTGTATTGGGAAGACCCAATCCAATTTCGATTCAAGTCAACTCGATTGTTCTAAAGTCTGTCACTGAAAAGGATTTAAGTGTCTTGGACATTTCGGAACGTAACACTCAAGTTCTTTTGAAGACAGGCTTGAGTGAGTGTTTGCGGTTATCCAACATGATGTTGATTGAAAACTTCATGATCGATTTCACGATGGAGGACTTACTTCTGTTGAACGAGCGGTTTGGGAAGGAGATTGGCTTATTGGAATGGTATCAACAAGGCAATGGCATTGCCTTCCACCAGAAACAGTATACGGCTACGTCAATGCTGCCAGAGGAGGAGGTTGAAAGCGAGTTCCCTCGTCACGTAGACCATCCAAACGTACTCACTGACCTTATCTTCTTGTACATCAATAGAGCCAAGCTCTTCGAGCCATTCATCAACAAGTTTACCGCTCCAGCTGAGCTGAAGCTCATTTCGAACCTGTTGAGACATTCTATCCTACAATTTTTGGATTACACGTTCTTGTTCATCACGATGTTTTTTAACACTAATGCAGAAAAGTATTCTGACTTTACTGATCCTGCCGACTTGGAAAACACGAACCTCAGTACTAAAGATTTGAAATTTGGGAGGTTATTTAGAGTGTACTACCCCTTTCTCAATGCTTTCGTGTACCAAGGTATCATTGTGGTGTTCACATTTTTGCATTACAAATTCAAAGATTTTATCAATAACTTTGATATCCAAGAGGACGCTCTGTTACCGGGGGAGACCCCAAACTATAATGACTTTTTAAGAGAATTGCAAAGGAAACTTAATGACTTGTTGTCATTTGGTAGCTACAATTCTAACTTTAAAAATGTCAAATTGTGGTCGTCAAACATTGTTCAGCTTATCGGGAAGATCAACCAACACATTCTGATGATGTATGAGAAGCAGCAATTGAAAGCCCAACGGGATAAGGATATGTTTGAAAAGGCTTTAAATGATTACCAATCAGAAGCTTCCACTTCCGAATTACAGGACTACTTTGGTTTCAACATCAGTGACCCGTTCTGGTTGAGAAACCCAGATAACTTCCCGTACTACTTGAGTAGCCCTAGTGATCAACCCTCAACAAGTGAAAGTTTGCCAGCAAGTGTGTTGGGAGAAGAAACTCCAACCAATCAGATGCCGATGAGGAAGCCATCGGTATCGAGGAGGGACTCAGGACAACACTTGCACGTACCAAAACCGCAGCGAGTGAAGAGTGTTTCTCTGTCTTCCCTGAACATCTCCCAATTGCAGCGTCAAAGTCTGCAACTGCAAAGTCAGCTTCAGAAGCCGCCAAGTCGCCGTATGCATTCGGATCGATCACTAGTGACTCCTTCCGATAATGTCAACTCTTCGGGTACTTCTGCTCCACTGACTATATCTAATCTTGGGTTTCAGCAGCAACCGCCACAAGCATTCTATCTTGATAGTAGTCTCACCACGCCTACAGGTTTTGATTCACCTGAAGAGAAGAGACCCAACAGTGGTAGTGGAGGTGGGCGAAGCGGCATTGCTAATGACCCCGTGAATGGGAGTGGGATTGGTAATGGGGGTCAGCGGATGCTGGTTTATGGTACAATTCAACAGCAGCAAAATACTCAAATGGCACATGGCCCCCAAGTCTCGCTGCGCCCACAGCAACAACCGTACCTGAATATCCCACTACTGAGTCAGCAGTTTTCATACGAGCAAAGCCAGCCAATAGTCTACGATTCCACGCCGCACTACATGTACGCAGAGAATTCTCAACAACAACAGCAACAACAGCGGTTGTCGCAGCTGCTGCATGGTCTGCAAATGGCACATTTATCTGACCATCAACAAGTACAACAGCAGCAGTCACAGCAGCAACAACAACAGCGGCAGCAACAACAACTACAACAGCGGCAACAACAACAACAACAACAACTACAACAACAACAACAACAACAACAACAACAACAACACACAATTCCTACACAAAGTTATGACAATGTTGACCCGCAGGCTTACACCAGGTATCCTGGAACACAATATGGAGGACAGGCATACTATCAGCCTCCGAATACAGAAGTCATATTGGACAGTGTATCTTCTGAAGATTATCCAAGTAATGATGATTCAGAGTTGCTGATATTATCAAAGAAACAGAGAAGACACTAAGGTGCAACATTGGCTACAGAGTTTTCATGCGTCCACATTGGCTGCAAATTTTAGCCAATTGGCTCATGTATATAGTGTGAAATAAATTTCCAACATAGAACCAATAAGCGGCGTAGAGGAAATGTGGAGTCTATCTCGTTCGGCAACAGTGAGCCGCTACTCGGGTAAATTCGTATTCAACCAAGCAAGCACAAGATGCTAATTCAAAGCCAGGGTGTGTCCTGTGTATAAAGGCAGATACCCGACCGTTCCTGCTGCCCCTCACCCAAAAAGGGAACACAAAAGCGCACCTAAGTGGAGCACCTCAAAAAAAACGCACTGCGAAAGTCCGTAGTGTGCTTTTGTTGCCCAACTGTCATATCCCTCACTATCACGATGGCTAATAGGTTCTTCAGCTTCTTATTTTCCAAGCAGTCCTTGAGATATGTTTGCACCACGCATTTCTGGGGTCCAGTATCCAACTTTGGTATCCCAGTGGCTGCTATAATGGACTTGAAGAAAGACCCGGACTTGATTTCGGGCCCCATGACAGGTAGTTTGATTATTTATTCGTTGGTGTTTATGAGATACGCCATGGCTGTTACTCCGCAGAACTACTTGTTGTTCGGCTGCCACTTTGTTAACGAATTGGCTCAATTGGGTCAAGGATTCAGATGGGCAAAGCACCACTACTCGGAGGAGAAGGCTATCGAAGCGCCAAAGGCATAGAGAGCCATGCTCAGGGCACGATACAAAATAAAAGACTTTGGCAAAGAAAGCCAGGTGCTTTCCTTCTCTAGAAGTAAATGGGTTATTATTGTTAGAGACGTTTTCACCCCCGGACTCACGCATACATCTATGGTAGTCTTGGGAAGGGGAGGGGTGCTACTGACCAAGGAATGCCAGCCCCCTAAGGTGCCATTTCATATTTAGCGATTAAATACATACTTATATACGTACTTTCTATGAGATTACCGTTAATCAAAGATAGAGGAAGGTCGATTTACCCCTTGTGTCGGGCCAAACTCTTCCGGGCCCTCGTCATTTGCGTGGTCGCTGTCTTCGTATTCTGTGTCTGCAAGTGCGAGTTTGTTTGATGTCTGGGAGTACTCGGGCACGAAAAGAGCAAAGGGGTCGTCGCTCGTGTTGTTGTTGTTCTCGGGTTCTTGTTCAGTGATGATGTTTTCTGGCTCCTGAGCCTCTATGCTTGTCTTGTGGCGCTTTTTCGCCCGCTCAATTAACAAGCTATTTCTCGACAGCCTCTTATCAGCATCCAGCTCAACCCGTGAACCTCTTCTCGGTTCAAGCTTGTACAAGACATGAGATTTAAGAGCGTAGCCGCCTTCGATAGGCGTGGTAGACCGACTTCGGGCTCGTAAGTCAGGCGTTGAGTCTACGCCGCTCGTGATTTGAATAAACTGGATGGTCACATGCTGATTATTCTTGAGCTCGAATAGCACGGGATCCCCCGGTCGCCTGTACAAGATTTCCAAATAATCATCGGAGGAGTCGCTTGCGTCGTTGCTCTTGTTGCCGTCACTGAAAGACGTGACTAGATTAACAAAGTTTTTGAAATCTCGTAATCGAAACATTACACCTTCCACACTCGGCCGAGACTCCACACCCTCTGTCAAATTTGTATCCAACAACTCCTCAAGAAACACAGAAATCGTCACAGACATCGGTTGCTTAATGTATTCACGATCCTTCGTCACAGCTTTCGTGAAGCCACTAAACTGTACGGTCTCGTTTTTGATTTCAATTTTGAAGTCCTCTGTCGCTGGCGGGATCATATCTATAAACTGTTTGAGTATTATCTGCTCGACTTTGATATAATGTAAGTGATCGAAAATAGCTGACGGGCGATTCTCTGAAAATTGGCGGTTGTATTCACGGGCAATCTTCACTTCATTTCGGAATACAGGCTGGAATCCTGTTTGGTATTTCTTCAAAATCAATCGCTTTGTTCGTATCTCTATGAGTAGTTTGTATCTGAGAGAGCTGTCGATGCCGCTCTTGTTACTATTTCCATTCTCTTCTCTACCCGAATCCTCATCTTCGTTGTTGTCGCTATCGTAGTAGTTATCGTCGTCGCCACCAATAGACCAATGGATCTTAAAACAAATATACTCCAAATCTGCAACATCCAAGCCTCGAAACAACACCGCCAAATGCTTCGAGTTGACTAGGAAGGAGTATGAAGGAACCACTCTATCTTCTTCATCTTTCCCTTCTTCATACCCCTCAAGCATGTACTCCTTATCGTCAAACCCTGCCTGAAACTCGTAGAAGAAAGAGCTGTTGAATATGATCTCGCCGTTTGAAGTTCGCGCCGTGTTAACGGCCGATAGAGATAACCCTAAGGGCGTAATGACAAACTTGACATTGTCGGATAGTGAAGCTAATGACAGGATTGCCTTGGACCAGATGAACTTGTGTCGGTCCGAATCGATCACTGCCACAAACATGGCCGCAGTGACAGGTGTTTGAGAAGGCTTGTATGATTCAGTGTTTTTGAACCGTGGAGTGTATAGGTGTACGGGTGTTCCTAATGGCTGCAAACCGTTTACGCAAAGGATACACTCTGGAACAACGGCACACCACTGCTACAAGAGATATCACCCTTATGACCATGTTATCATCATCAGTGTACGTAGGATGACCACTGAGACTCTGCCTCCTAAACCATGCTTTTTCAAAATGACTCATCTTTACTGAAAGACGTGCCTTCTGAGGTGCTATAAAGTTTGTGTACGATCCAGTTTGGTACACTATGTGTAACTGTTGTATGCGAAGGGAGAAAACTATATAATTACTTCTCGCTGAAGAGATCGGTCACTAACGTGGTGTCTGTTGCAGAGAGTTGTAGATTATGGTAGTGCACACATGTATGCTGGTATCCTGCATATCTTCCAGCACGTGGACTTTCGAAAGCAGATAAGAGCCGCCCTACTTCGGCTGGACTCGGACTCGCTTCACTCTTCTTTCTCCACGCAAGCTAAGCAAAACCATGTCTACAAAAATCTTGGTCATTAACCCAAACTCGTCTAAAAAGGTTTCGGATAATCTCGAGGCTATCTTGAAGCCACCACCGAATACAATATTCGAGTACTACACAGCTCCCGCCGAGGGACCAAAGGAAATCACCCCCGATTTGTCAGAAATCTCAGCTACAGTTGCTCTTCCTGATCTTTTGAGCAGGGACATCTTCAACAGGTTCGATGGGTTTCTTGTTTGTTGCTACTCCGACCATCCGTTGATCCACTCCTTATCTCAACACACGACGAAGCCTGTTTTGGGGATTATGCAGGCCACCTTACTATATGCACTCCTGCAGCCAAACGTGAAGAAGCTGTTCATTTTGACCAGTGTCAATGAATGGGAGCCGGTGCTAGACAAGGGTATAATAGATTTTGTCGGATCGGAAGGTTTTCCTACAAGAAAATTTCAACGAACGAAGGGGCTCGATGTGAGTGTATTGAGCTTAAGCGACCCGGAAGAATTCGCCAAAATCACCAGTCGAGTGAAAGATATAATCAGCGAAGAGTACAGGAACGATCCGATTGACTGCGTTCTATTGGGATGTGCAGGAATGGCGGGGCTCGATGAGAAATTAGCAGCAGCGTTTCCTGGCGTACAATTTATTGACAGCGTTAAAGTTGGTGTGGAATTGCTTGGAGGCTTAATTGGATTCCAGAAGAATCAAAGCTAGGTACTTGTTTGAACAGTAGTAGAGTACGAGAGTGTATTTTTTTTTCAGTGAGACGGAATTGTAAAGCAACTGTACATAGCGATATCGAGTTACACAAAATGATGCTACTCACTGTACACATCGCCACATGCCCGTAATACACTTGAATCAAAAAAAATAAGTGTATAGACGATTAGAGTAGACCAAGTTTAGGAACGTGGCAGCTATCCACCAATTGAAAAGAAGCGAGTAGATTCAGGTAATCCTTTTTGGCTGCGGACACTCAGGAGCAACTTACACAAGCACAGGCGCCCACCCCCGCATCCCTCACTCTCATATAGCTCACACCAATTGTTCCCGTCATATTCCCGCCACAAGCTGAACTATTTTCATAATCCGCCTCTTCATAACAACTCCCAGTATGTTTTTTGGAAAATCCTCTTCCAAAAAGGCAAAGAATTCGTATACAGATCTGCCAGAACCGAAATCCCCTCTGCCTGAATACAAACCGTACAGGGACGAAGAAGACCTGTCAGACTCGGAGACTTCCAAGCAATTGGAGACCCCCAGTCAAAATGACAGTAGTAGTAGCTTGACTGAGGACCCTAAGGTTGCCTCAGATGCTGACTCCATTATTCAGACATATTCGAGGCTCTCTAAGCGGTCCACGTTGTTTGAAAAGTTAAGAAACAAGAGAACCAAAACTCCATCTCCGTCTCCGTCTCGCGAGCCTGAGACAAACTCCAATGCGTCTGCATCATCACTAACACTCCCACCGGTGTCACCCACGATTCTCACGGGCTATAAGAACTCCACCAAGCACAAACTTCTTGACGAAGAATTGGCCAACAATATCCGCAACTTGTTACCCGCACGGTATCAACTTTTTGACGATTGGCACTTGGTATACTCAATGGAGCAACACGGTATCTCATTGCGAACACTCTACCAAAATAGTAACCCCGAGTACCAGAAGCAGCAAAAGAAGAAAACTGTACAGGAGAAAGGATATGCAGACGGCGTGATACTGTCGATGGTGATCACAAATAGCCATTCGCTGCACTATCTGAATGAGAGACACCACGGGTACGTTTTGATAGTGAAGGACGAAACTAATGCAAAGTTTGGGTGTTTTTTAAACGAGCATTTGCGGCCCATGGACCACAAGCGGTACTACGGGAACGGAGAGTGCTTTTTGTGGAAGGTTGAAACCTACGATCCGAGGAAACTATCGCACTCAAACTCTTACAAGGAGGAAGTAGGGCAGGAGAAAGAATCGAAGGAAGAAGAAGCGGCACAGCAAGAACCCAAGCCAAAGACAAAGAGCCCACCATTACACACGAGGTTCAAGGCTTTCATGTATACAGGGATTAACGATAACATCATTTACTCTGATAGCTCCTTCATAGCTATCGGCTCGTCAAATGGACAAAATGGCTTGTGGATAGATAAATCGTTATATAAAGGAGTAAGCTGCTCATGTGACACATTTGGCAACGAAATACTAAATGGAAACTCCAAGGGGAACACAGGTAGGTTCAAGATAATGGGTTTGGAAGTGTGGCGTATAGGAGACTACAAGGTGTAATAGTACGTAAAACAAAATCACTCTCACTGTAGCGTCAACTTATCAAAGTTTGTTTTCGCAAGCAAATATTTTCCAAGAGTGCAGTTTTTAAAGAAAAAAATGTATAAAGTTTCAAAGTGTACTGGCAAGACAGCCACCTACAGTGAGACAAAGGTCTGGTCATCGCTCCTGTTCACATACCCAATGCCACCGTTTGGAGTTAATTTGACCGAAGGCAAAAGACTGTAGGTTAGGGAAATGATACGATAAACCACATAATCGAGGCATGGCCATTCATTGAGGCACGGCTGGAGTCGGGCGACATTAACTAAGACGACTCTCAAACACACACACACATTTAGTGAACCAACCCAAACATCTGTTATAAGGCCAAACAGGTGTTTCAAGATTGAAAGATATGTTGCATGTAGCCAAGGTTGGCTTGGCACCATCACGATTGCAAGTTACATTTACGAGCAGCTACACAAGACAGAACCAGGCGGAGACGAAATTCTTGTTTCAGATACATCGTCATATCTCCCATAAAACGTTACCGGTCCTGGGAGATATGACGATGCATACTGTTTTAGAAAGCTTAGGCGAGTACCACACTTCTTTCGTGCGGATCTTTTGACAACATGGATACTGTTTCAAGGCAAAATAATATCTTAATAGGTGTGAGAAGAGAAAATATTTTTTAGCTGCAGGTACTTTCGAGCAAATGGTTGCAAAAGTGTGCAACCATATATAAACGCCGGTAAGTAACACGGAATACAATCAAAAGGCAGTTGACTAATCACTCTCGCTTCGCTAAAAATGAACTATACTCTCCTTTTTCTTTTCATTCTGACCCTTAAGTTCGCCCAAGCCATCAGTGCGCAGGTGATTCAAACTGGTCCTCTTGAAAGAGCCTATATAGTCTCAACAGTACCTGTCACCGATATTGAAACAGCCACAATAACAGTTACATCATGCAAAAACAATGCTTGCCAGAAAACTACTCTCGAAACTGGAATATCATACGTTACTGTGACTGACGATGTAACTACAACAGTTTACACGACATACTGTCCCTTGTCGACGGAATCTACTATATATTTGAGCAGCAAAAGTTCAGCCCCTTCATCACCGTCAACCACTTCCAGCTCTTCACGTTTTCCAACATTATCAATCTCATCTACTTCGAGTCTGGCTAAAACAAGCTCTTTGTCCACCTTTTCATCTTCACTACGTTTTATCACTTCTAGTTCTATTGATTCCACTACTCCTTTATCTTCTGTATCCACTCATAGTAGCTCAACTATCAGCTCGGATCCATTATCCTCAAAATCCTCATCAGAAACTTTCAAAAGTTCAAGTCTTGATGCCACTTCCTTTACCCCCACTAGCAATGCTCCAACTTCAAGCTCAATTAATTCTTCAACGAAACCAGATGACGAATCCACTGTTACCTCCACTGAAATCATAACCAGTACCATAACTGTCACAAGCTGTTCTAATAACGCATGCAGTACAAGTGTGATCACCACCGGGGCCATCATCATTACAGTGACAGACAAAGAGGTGGTGTATACGACTACGACATACTGTCCCTTGACTGCGTCGACACCCGCCCCGTCAAGTCATTCGATACTGTCTACATTTCTGACTAGTTCAACTTCCTCAACGCCAGTAACTTTGAGTCTGTCAGACTCAGCATCCCTATCGAGTTCCTCGACCTCTAGCAGCCTTTGTTCATCCTCCCATCTCACAACTTCGTCAACTTCATCTCCAGTCAAGAGTACTAGTCCGCAACCAGAGAGTTCTAAGACTCCTCTGCCTTCCTGGACTTCCACTCATTCGAGTTCTATCCAGCACAGCTCGAGCCATGATGGTACATCTTTCACCTCTACATCTCCAGTAGAGACTACTTCCTCGTTACCGGAAAGCTCTAAGGCTCTGTCTTCCTGGCCCACTCGTTCGAGTTCTCAGCACAGCTCGAGTCTTGACGCTAAATCTTTCACTCCCACACCTTCAACTCCCCTATCCACAAGTGCCAAAGACGGCAGCACTACTACTACATGTGAAATTATCACAAGTACTGTAACTATAACGTCGTGCTTTGAAAATAAGTGTTCCAAGAGTGTGGTGACATTAACAGATGAGTCTACTGTGTATACATACACAACGTACTGTCCATTGACCTCCTCAATTCTGGAAACTTCAGTGCCTACTAGCAAGACAACAACCAGACTGTATAGTCTGTCATCGGAATCAAAGCATTGTCTGTCGGTAGATAGTCTGTCGGTAGAAAGTCTGTCGGTAGTTACCTCAACATCCTCAACGCCAACGACATCATGTTCTTCAATTGTGTCATCTGTTTCGACAACACCAGCATCGACTAAGTCTTGCGAGACCCTGACTTCTCTGGAAAGCCCAAGTTTAACATCCGGTACGACTAGCCTGACACAGCCTTTTACCAGTACGTCCTCATGCGATTCGACTCTGATTCCGACGTCTGCGAGTTCCACTGAAACTATTCCATGCTCTTCATCATCCTCGCTCACTCGCAGCACTTCAACTCCTTCTCCAACCCCTTCCGAAGATACAAGTACTCAAACATGCTCATCTCCAACAACAGACACTACAGAGTCAACAGAAATAGATGAGACCACTTCTCAAACCACCCCACCCTCGACTCCAGAGCCACTCACAACAGAACGAACGACTACAGATATCATTACCTCAAATACACCGAGAACTACGACATCAAGCTTACCCACTCTTCCCTCGACTGCAGAGAGTTCTACTACTGAGCAGAGTTCATCTACGTCTATAATAGACGAGACAACCGTTCCGTCCATAACCACCAGTGTTGAACCAGCCGAGTCCTCAGTGGTAACAGAAACTAACACCTCTCCATCTCCTTTCGAGCCAACCTCAACCATCGATTTCACAACTACAAAGCCACAGCCCACTGAGCCACCCTCCACCGAAACAAGTGAAACGGCCTCTACCCTGACTTTCAGCTCCCATATACCCAATGTACCCGTGGAAAGCGTCACCTCTGAGAACTCAGCTGTATCTTTTAAGGTACGCTACCTCTTTTTAGTTCTCCCCTTCTTATTTATCTAGATCAAATACAGATCAACTACAGGTCAAATACACTACGCTTAGACAATGCTCAGTAGCACTCTTTTGTTTTAAACCGATCTTTTATTAAGACTTTTGTAAACCATACCGTTGAGGATGCTAAAAATGTACACAGGAAACCTAAGTAAAAAAAAATAGCCAAAGTATTTATGTTGAAATGAATTTTGTTATGCAATGATATCGTGGGTGTTGAGTGTCGTTAAATTATTCATGAGATTGACGCTTGCAAGGAGACAGGTATGCGTTGTTGAAAGCACCCCGTCTCCACAATAGACGTGACATATTGTTGAATTGTCCAGTCTTTAATCTTTTTTCCTGTGCGTAGCATTAGTGGAAGCTGTGTATGCTTCGATATTTTTATTGAGACAAGCTGTTCAAGAGCTCGAAGATGACGTTGTTGCCCTCGATGAAATTGTTGTTCACCAAGTTGCAGAGAATATACTCGTCACCAAAGCGTTGCATGAGCAGTGCAAATGCTGCAAGATCTTCCTCTTTGGCACCACTGGCCTTCACCAAATCGCTCTTCACGATGGTGGACCATTCGCTGATCAAACGGTACACTTCGTCCTTCCAGGCCAAAAACGACGTCTTTTCAACAATCGTTGGCTGCAAAATTTCCTCTCCTGGGAAAACACCCCATGTGACAGCGTTAATATCATCCTCCTTCGTGTTGGTGGATAAATCGCCCTGCTTGTTCACAGCGTAGTAGGTGAGAATTGAGGTGCTGTTATCAGTCTTGTTGTTGTACTCGTCGATCTTTTGTAAGAGAGCTGGAATGAGTGACTGGTGGCAGAAGAATTCCAAGTATTGCTTCTGGTATACATATCCAATCTTGGGCCCCCATCCGTACACCTTATCGTTAGATCTGACCGCGTTGAGTGCTGGCTGGGAGTTCATGGTGAGGAATCCATTTTCGTTAAGTTTAATCAAGTTGTCTACAATAACTTTCGATTCCTCCCCAACTGGACCATCAGACCAAGGCAAAGAGTTCAAATCGCCCTTCAAATAAGATACAACAATTTGGGAAAGCTGCTCAACCGTTTTGGGTGTACCCCATAAGTCGTACGCTCTCTTTGGAGATTGTCTCAATAAGTCTGTGGCAGACAAGTCAATGTCACCAAAAGCTGGAGATCTGGAGTCACCCCATCTTCCATTGGGGAACTCATCCCACGTAGAAGTTCTCGAAACGTACGAGTACTTGCGGTTTTGCCAGAAAATTGGTCTCACGGTCTCTTTTGTTCTCTGGGGGTGCAAGGATTTTCTCCATGGCAAGAGTGAGCCTCCAATGACTTCATGCTGCTTGGAGCTTTCAATCAAGTTAAGCTTTTCAAGAATCATAACTGTAGCACGTTCCAAGTTCATGGTGTAGAAGTGCAAGTGGTTGACAAATCCGGATTCGATCAACTTCGTGCACATTTCGGAAACCAACTCCGTTCCGCGCTCTCTAACAAGGTAATCGTCGTCCTTGATCGATTCCAATGCGTCCAAGAAGTGTTGTGGAATCTTAACCTCGGACCATTTTGCTCTTCTCATGAAGGCTGCGTATGTGGAAATAGGCATGATACCGGGGATGATGGGGATATCAATACCGATCTTACGAAGCTTGGAGCACCACGAAATGAAGTTGTCTACATCATAAAACATCTGAGTGATAATGAAGTCTGCACCAACGTCACACTTCTCCTTCAAGTAGTGCAACACCTGGGTGTCGTCTTTTTCCTCTGGATGTCCCTCAGGGTAAGCCGCCACTCCAATGTTGAAATGGTTGCCGTACTTCTTTCTAATGTAAGCGATCAAGTCCTTGGCATACTTAAAATCACCAGTGGATTCGCTGCCATCCAATGGTGGATCACCCCGAAGAGCCAAAATGTTGGCACAACCAGACTCGTACGCCTTGGCCAATGCCTCGTCAATAAGAGAAACAGGCATATTCGTGCACGTCAAGTGCATGCATGTCTCCAACCCCAAAGCAGACTGAGCAGTGTAAACCATCTCATTGGTCAAAGTAGACGAACGACCACCTGCATTCCAAGTGATATCGATAAAAATTGGGTTCAAGTCGTACATTCTATCCATCCGATCGTAAAGATTTTGAACACCTTGGGAAGTCTTAGGCACGAAAAACTCGAAAGAGAACGTGGCCGGTGGTGCATTACTTCCGGCATGTGCCTGCTGCAATTTTTCAGTAATCCTCATGTTTGGCGTTGATACGTCTTGTGAATGGCGAACAGAGTAGAGAAAGAGATACAGCGCTGTTAAACGATGAAAAACGGCTGTCTTTTTTTTTCCTTCCTGTTTGATCCAACCCGCTCTTTGACGCATCGTTTCTTTTTCGGGCCTATACAGGCCCCAACGTGTGCGCACGGTGACTCTTTTTCACATGCCTTTTGCGCGGAATCGGAGCGGCCACTAATGTCAGTATAGGCGTACTTGCACCCGCTATGCGTTCCAAATACATGCAATGCGCTGTACTTGTCGAATAGTGCCATTACGTCTCGGTGCTATACATCTTGCCAGTTGCCTCATTCTATTTATGATTTGTATTGGATAACTAAACTATTTAAAATTTCATCTCTCTCTATACCCAAATTTTTTTGTCTTCTGTCGGCTTGACTACGCGAAAGGAACGTTTTGGGAAGTTTTGAGCCGCACATGTTTTTTGTTGGCTGCAACTTTACAACTCGTCGTATACATAAGCATCGTCGTCGTCGTCGTCATTGTTGTCATCGATCTTGTCATCACTGTCACTATTATCATCCCCGTCATTAAAGCTATCGACTTGCTCATCTTCAATGTCGTAGGTCGCCTCCTGCTCCCGTATTTCGTATCTCACTTTGTCCATCAACTGAGCGACCTCGTTATCGTATGTAGTCCACTCTGGAATCAGTCTCTTTGCTCTAGCCAATTTCAGCTCCTTAGTCAACGGGTTGTTGCACAAGTCGATAGTCTTAGCCTTCTTGAAGGTTTCATCCGAACACCACGTCTCGCACCAAAGCCAGTCCTCGCTAAGTGTATGTATTGGGATCACCTTTTGTAAGTTATTGGGTAAATCTTGATCCAAATTAGCCAATGAGTGTGGATCAGATGACAACTTCTGGTAGTGAGACCTCAACCTGTTACCTGCCTGAGACTGTCTCAATTGCTTCAAATCAACTACAAACAATGCGCTGATGTGATACTTGAGCGTATCACCAAGTACTTTAGACCAGTACCCCGTTTTCCAGAACCGGTACCCCTCCATTTCCTTGCGCGATTCACCCATTGGAGGAAACCCATACACACATCCGTGCAAGTCTTCGTCAATCAACTGCTTCATATCGGTCCGTACCACCTGGTCTGCATCAACAAAGATAACTTTGTCTAACTCTTGAGGAAAAAGTACATCCAAAAACAAAATCTTGTAACCCCAAATTGTTCGCTGCTTTTCTCTTTGTTGGCGTAACCACTTGGGCCACTTGTATGTGACAAACTCATACTCAAATTGGTACTTTTCAGCCACATGTGGTAGTAACTTCCTGAAACTCAGCGACACATAGTTTCCAAGGATCCAAAACTTGACCGTGTGCTTTGTATGCTTCCTCACTGAAGCTGTCATAATGCTGAGAAACCTTTCATACGTATGGCCACTGACAACAGAAAATATGTTGATATCCGCACCCGCTCTTTGTTTTTTATCCAGGAGGCTGATCGCCTCTGGAGAAAATTCCTGACTTTCGTATCCGGAATTCTTAAGTACTCGGACTCTCACCGTATGCAGCTTCAAGTCAAATATAGGCACATTCACAAAATCAAGTGGCTCAGTGTTAGCATTGAATTTATTCAGACAAGCAGATAGTAATGAGTAGTGCTCCTTACTACTACCATCTTTCAAGCTCAATTTCCATACACCAGCTTCACCTTGTAATTGGAAATAGCCCAACGAAGATACCAAGGGGGAACTAGAAATAGAATTTCCCTTGCTAGCTTCTAGATAAAGTCCAGTCGGCGGGAACGCAGTTTTAATATCTCTGGCAAAACCTTCAAGTAATAAGCTATGTAACTCAAATGTTCCACGCACCAATTCTGATCCGCTGATATTTTCCAAATCGGTGCCTTCTGGTTCCCTCTTGATGGTAGTGATCCAGTTTGATGGAGTATCTAAATTGATACCGACCAATGTTTCCAGTGGAATTGTAACAGGTTGCTGTTTTGGATTTTCAAGAGCCCGCCCTTTCTTATCAAATCGAGGTGCTGAAGCTGGGTACTTACCCCTATAGTATCTGTTGATTTGGTGCGTTTCTTCAACCAAATTTGGCTGCAAAAGAATCTGGATGTCCACGAACTCGAAGTCCTTTACACTGTTTATCAATGATACCATTTTCTGCGAGTACTCGTCCAACGGATCGATAATAAGGAAAATTTCAACTTCTTTTTCAAGACCGCTATTCTTCTCGGTAACAAATATGGAGTTGGAAGTGTCGAGCATATTAAAATCGTACCTGCTCACGTCGTTCAAATACAATGTGTTGTCAACAAAAAAGGATTTTGTTACCTGGGATGTGACTAAATCGTACCAATCAAACAATGACATGCTTTGCTTATTGAAGTCATTCAACCTCATGCCACTGAATTCATTGAAGAATGTAATGGGCAATTCCTCAATAACACTGAGTCGTTGCATAGTTTCGAATTCAATTAGCTGAAGTAACTCCTTCTTAGTGAGATACTCGTCTGCTCTCACATATCTTGAATTGAAGAGTATAAAAGAGTGGGACAGAGGCAACTCATTTCTGGCCAATATTTGCAATACAGTGGTATTCGTGAAGCTACTCAGTAATGATTGTTGCAGCAATTTGAGCGCTTTTATCACCAGTTCAATCTTTTGCACGTTTATATTCTTCAAGTTGGTCAGAAGAACTGTAGGCATTTTTTCAATGCTGGTGTGAATGAGCTTCACCTGAATGCTAATATCTTCCAACATAAGACTCAAGATTTCAATCAACTGTGCTTGCGACTTATGAGAGTTGAAATCTCCGACTATCCAAAAATTCTTAGGGCTAGACATCGACTTAGGGTTTGCCCCCTTTCGGTTTATTGTTTGTGAATTGTCTAATAACTCATGTGTTATTAATTTGTACCTAAGAGTCGATAAATCGGTGGGGATGATCTTCAAGTTTCTCTCATTCCTAGCATTTGCATACAAGATTGACTTGAGAGATTGAGAACTAGGATAATGAGGGTTTTCAACCAAGTGCTTATTCAATATCTTAACATCTTGAATAATCTGGGAACCAAGAGCCTTTTGCCAACTGGGTGACGACAAATCATTTATCACACCGTTGACAATCACAGATGGAGTATCTATAGAGAAAATATCTTGGGTAATCTCATGAATTGGGTATTTCATGTAATCACTTGGTACGTCAGCTTCTATTTTGGAAACATATTCCTCCTCATCTTCTGCGGTTTTGCATTCCATGTACTGATACAAAAATGCTAACGATTCTTGGGGCGAACCCGTTTCAGTAATGAAGTAGAACACCCTGATCACTCGATTCTCAATAGACGATGATGAATTATCTGAGCGCAATGGAAGGATACCCACTTGCTGTGGAAGTGATCTATCTAGTATGAGTTTCGCAAGAGTGAAGAAAGTTCGAAGGTAATCCTTGTTGCCCACATTGATGGCAAACACAACCTCGTGAATATTTTCTTTCAAAGGAGGAATTTGTGCCTGCTTGAGTTTTTGAAAAGTTGTACCTGTATATGTTTCTAGTCTATCTGTCGGGAATTCTTTGTAGTTCTCATCTGTTTCCAAGTCGTTGAAGTATACGATTCCACCCCCGGTTGCAGCACTCTTTCCAGAACTGCCATCAGAAGCAAAAGTCTGCTGATACAACTTGAATCTATTCTCATTACCCCCCATTACAGTATTTCCCTGGTAATATTGTGCCTCTTTGACGGCACTAATTAAGGCAAATTTCGATATCAATTTCTTGCTCTGACTAGTAGAAAATCCAAGTGCTCTCAAGTTTTCAACAATATCACGTTCTCGCTTCAAGGTATCGACTAAAGTAAATGGGTCTAGTTCTAGTTTGCTGATTGGAGCACCATTAACAAATATACCAATGGAATCAGAGCTGATACCAATATCTTCGTTCTTATTCAGATTAATTTTAACCTGTTTTTCGAATTCGGGGTCAACAAGTTCGGAAGATATTTCTGTAATCTTGTTAGGTAAATCTTCCAATAGATCACGCAAATATTCATATGACTTCAGTTCTAATGCCTTTGTAGTTATCTTCAACCCCAATGTTTCTCCCTTTTCTCCAGCGAGAAGCTTGTTTTCAGAAGCAGAAATGACCAGAGAGTCTTTGTCATCAACAGCCAAGTAATCAGTCTTTTTTAAAGACAAATCTATTCCATAACCCGACAATTGCTCAGAGGGAGTAGTATCTGAGCGACCAGGAATATACCTCCATACAAATCTGAGTTTACCTGATCTCGCAGCTAAATACAAATATTTGAGCATTTTCAAGAAAAACTCTGACTCGATGTCTCCATACAAAAACAATATTGGAGAGTCTTCATTACTGCCAATGATCCGATCGAATGGCAATAGCTCAGCTTCCGCTCCAGCTGCCGAATCAGTTTGCAAGGCAAATACCTCATCTGCAGAACAGTATAGTTTGTCTCCATACAATAACCAGGCCACAGGGTATGGGTTCTCCTTGGACAAAATTTTATTTCCAAAAGAGTCCAGAGCACACTCCTTTTGAATTCGAGGCAAAAACTTGGGCTCCACAACTGTCTCATAATACTCGTAATGTGCTTGGATTCTAGGTGCGTACACCTTGTTCACTACTGAAAAATTCAAAAACGATATCGATGAGCTTAAATCAACTTTCGAACTCACAAACTTGTATGCATTGAGATCTGACAATTCACCGCCATCGTAGTCGTCATCCTCATCATCATCCCTCAAGTCTTCATCGTCATCATCATCATGATACTTCTCACCAACCAAATAGCCAAGAGTCGCGTGATATAATCTCTCATCTTCATTGGCAGCACTCTCCAATAGATTGAGTAAAAACGGTGTTTTCCTCCATGGAGCCTCCAAATTTATATCCACTGTTGAGGCATTAGCAATCGCAAACAAGCTAGACACCAAAACAAGAACTTTGGAAATCAACATTTCATTGGTTCTTAAAAAAACGGTAGGCCAAAACTGTTCAGTGGTCTACTGTTGCATCTTTTGTGGGGGAAGAGGATCACGAAATATGCATGCAGGATATAGACTTCGCAGATGCCCCCCAAAACATAAACACCAAAGGAGACATTTATGCATCATACCTCCAGCCAGATTTACCTTCTCACGGCTCCAGGATGTCGGCAAATATCTTTGAGCACCCCGATGGGGAAACAATTGATTCCAACATCCCCACGAGGAGGCCCGAGAGTGACGAAGATGGTGAGTCGCTGGGGTTGGAGGGCGCTTCCGATATCGAGCTACCAGAAGAAGAAGTGAGAGCAGAACCGTTTTACCTCACGTCAGACGATGACATGGATATTGATAATGATGATGATGATGTTGGCCATGGAAGTGGTATGTTTGCCTCTCCAGCCAACACTGTTCTCCATCATCATAACCAATATGTTTCTGCGAACACTGGAGGTTTTGGGTTCTCCGATGATGAAGAAGACAACAGATCAGAAGAAGAAGAGAACTTTCGAGACGCTTTAAGGGATGCCGGAGGGTTTAGATCAAAAAACAGAAAACGGAAGCCTATTCTGGGAGCTAGCTATAAACGTCGGATCATGAGGAGCAAAGACCTGGACCCGGAAGTGAGAGAGTTGTTTTCCAGAGCCAATGAAGCATTTGTTAGTAGAGACTTTCCCACAGCACTTAATTTGTACCGAGAAGTAATTCGGAAGGACAGCCGCAACTTTAGTGCCTACAAGACTCTAGGAGAAATTTATAAGCAACAAGGAAAATTGAACGAGTGTTGTAACTACTGGTTCTTAGCGGCCAATATCCATCAAAAAGACTGGGAGCTCTGGTCTACAGTTGGTCAGTTGAGTGAGCAGTTGGGGCACATAGACCAAGCCTTATACTCGTATAGAATGGCCATCAAAACCAGTAATAACGAAGACTTCGGTTCTATACTAGCCAGAGCGCGGATCTACAGAGATAGGAAGCAATTTGGTAGGGCATTGGAGGGATTTCAAAAGGTCCATGTACGATTCCCCACCGACACTGCAGTTATAAAGGATTTGGCTAGTGTTTACGTGGAACAGAAGCGGTCTAAGGATGCCATAAAATTATACATGGACGTATTGGACAAGAATATTCGCGCCCTGAACGAAGCACTGCAAAGACCCGGCCACTCGAAGGAGGAGGTAGCAAATTTTTCCTGGTCAGAGTTGAACATTCTTTTGGAATTGAACTTGTCTCAACACAACTACGATAATGGTATACGGATCTTGAAACTCCTGGCGAGATGGATCCAAAATAGACTTGATGAGGTTTGGTGGGACGAGTTTGAGGGTGACGACTCCGAATTTGACGCTAGACGGTTCCAAATTCTCGAGAAAAGACCATATAGTGATCAAGTTCGGGCACAAGATAAAAACTTCGAGTTGCCCATTGATATTCGGTTCAAGTTGGGGGCCCTCAGATTGGGATTGGGTGATAAAGATGAAGCTATGCTTCATTTCGAATATGTGAAAGCAGAGGAGAATGTGGAAGATTTATACTGGGAGGCAGGAGTACTTTTAGAGTCCAACGGCCACTACAGAGAAGCTCTTACATACCTCTCTCTATGCAACCCAGAGAGTCACGAAAACAGCATCCAGCTTGTGTCCTTATTGGGCAAGTGTAATCAAGAGATTGGAGACTACCCAGAAGCAGCCAGATCATACCTGACAGTGTTAGCCGATGACCCCACGAATTTGGAGATCAAGTTGGCGTTGGCAGAAGTGTACTACCACTTGGGATTGATTGAAGCATCCCATGAGTTACTCAAACAAGTAGGGAATGAAACTCAAGGTTCTCGTGGTCTACTCGATGGAATTGAAGAAACTACTGATGCAAGCTCAAGTTCTGTTCCAGTACCTGGGTCGGTTGATCTTGGACTCATTAAGAACAAACAAGTTTTTCGAAGCAAAACCACCAAACTTACGGATGCCGAAAAAGCTGAACAAGAGAATAATGCAAAAAGGAAAGTGTTAGAAAAGTACCATCGTATGGAGAGACTCGAACCATCTGTCGTGGCACAGGAAGTAGTTGCAATCACAGCTTGGATGCGGTTAGCATCCCAGTTGGTGGAGATGTTCTCCAGCGTCTCAAGCTTTTTTCCTCGTGATAAAAATAGAGAATTCAAGGGGATTGTATTATACCGCCGTAAAAAGGAAATGGGTATCGATGAAAAGATGGCAAGAGTATTGAACTTGCATGATGGTATTGCTCCAACAGAAGCGACTCAGCAGTCCAGACTGATATTAACTTCAAAAACGGAGTATCGAGGATTGGATTACCATACGTGGTTCAAAATATTTGTCCAATATGCCTTGCTTTTAAGCAAGTTTGAAAATAACGTGGAGGATGCCATCGAAGTTGTTCAAACGGCTGCAGACGTGAGTGTCTTTGTTCAAGACAAAAACAAAGAGATGATGCTCAAAATGGTGAGGTTAATGTTTGGAATTTCGCAACAAGATGTTCAGCAAACTGTGATGACATATGTAAGATTTTTCCTTTCTGCCAACCAATTCTCCCCTTACGTTTACAAGTTTTTCATGTGCTGCTTTGCCCTGAGTGCAGACGCTTGGGAAACATTCTCAAATTATAATCACCAGAAATTCTTCCTACGTCAATTGAAGGCGTACGATTCGATATTGACGTCCCAAAAACATATCACGGGAATGGCCACTTTGACGGCAGACCCGAAAAGTGTGCCGCTCACTAAAAGAGAGCATGCGGAGTTACTCTACGTTTATGCAAACTTATTGGGAGGAAGTCGAAGCTATGTGTCATCGATTGTGTATTTGAACCGTGCGTACAAGCATTATAACCAAGACCCGATGATATGCTTGGTTTTAGGCTTGGCTCACGTACACAGGTCTATGCAGCGGTTAAGCAGCAACAGGCACATGCAATTGCTTCAGGGGATTAGTTATATCCTACAGTATAAAGAACATAGGAGCAAAAACCTGAGTGCGTACGAGTTGCAAGAGATAGAGTACAATTTTGGAAGGCTATTCCATATGCTTGGTTTAACGACCCTAGCAGTTAGCTTTTATGACAAGGTGTTGGGGTACCATGATGAAATCGAAAACAAAGACTACGATTTGCTGATGGAAGCAGCGTACAATCTCACGTTGATTTACAACATCAATGGGAACTCCAGGTTGGCCAGATCGATTGCTGAAAAGTATTTGGCAATATAGCTATGTATCATAATGTATATTAACACGGTAGTCCATCTGCCCATGCAAACCTTCGCGTAGAAACAACCCACTCGACTGGCTTGGTTCAATAGGGGTGTCTCGTGTACAGTCAGATGCTGTGATCGGAAGCGTACGATTTGTGTTGCTTTCAGAAGAGCAAGCTCTCGTGGTTGAACACGTGCGTGTATGGCTGCGAATTTGCAGCCAGCCAGTATTTTTTTTCTGCATATCCGCATCGGCTATTTGTCTGTACAGATCAAGAGATAGCGGGATTACTCTCTATAAACTTCAAAACATAGTATGGTGAGGTTGAAACAGAGGTATATCCTCTTTGATATTTTCTACCCGCCTGAAGAAGGTGAAGAGGAGTTTTTCACCTTCAGCGAATCTCCTCAAAATGCCCTCCTCACACTTTGCAGGTCATCGGCTAGCACAATAAACCCCAAGACACTCACCCAGGTACTACGTAAGGTGCTTCAGGACCACTATGGAGATTTTGGGGCTGGATCGGCGGGAATGCTGATATCGGTTAAATACTTCAACAATAAGACATCCACCGGGATTCTCAGGTGCTCTCGACTGACATTTCAACTCGTGTTGGCGTCGCTCACTCTAATAAACAGAATTGGTAAGCGACAGGTCATAGTACGGAGCATACATGTTAGCGGCACGATAAAGAAGTGCGAAGAGTTTTCAATCAAAAGAAATACAGAGATTATGCTACAGTTGAAGAGGAGCCGAAATGAGGCTAGAGTGAGTCAACTCTTGACCAATTTCCAGAGCGGGCTCTCGGAGGTGGAAGTGGAAGACACAAGAGAGGAACAGATTGAAGAAGACAAATAGAGTACTAAAGGATAGAGATAGATATACATGATAGAATGAAAAGTGGTGTAGAACAATAACAAGGGGATAGCTGAAAACTCGTGTGCAAAAAAAGGGGGGGAGGTGGTTAATAAACATATATAGTTTTCTGGGGCTAGTCTAGTCCCAGGTTTAGTGAAGATTCTAGTGTCATTTCTAGTGCTGTGTCATATTTAGCATTCTATGTATGTGTAGTTCGTCTACTCGCTAATCCCAGCAAGCTTTAACAGACGCTCCTTGAATATCTTTACAAACTGCTCAATCTCTTCCGGGTATTCCTCATACTCTTCAAGGTACCCAAAAACCACATTCATCCCCAGCTTTGGCGTGCTTACAGTTGAGAGACCAAAATGTGTGGCAACTCCCTGAGACTGGCTGAAATATAAGTCATCCACAGCCCAGTCACCATAATGCAAGTCGTTCTGTCCCAAATTTGATATGTCGAGGGTTTGTCTCGAATGAGCACCCAACTTTTTTTTCATAAAATTGCCCAACTTAATGTACTCAAATATGCCTATAAGGCTCGACCCGTACCCTGTAGCAATTGATGAGTTCAACGTGGTTGATATCGAGTGCATATACGGGAGGAGATCCTCGAAAGATGCCGGTTCCGTTTCAGGTAATGGAGACATTGGAATTTCTGTTCCGGACACAATCAACCCAAACGAAGCAGCATACTGCGGGAGATATCTGCGGTTGTTCACAGCTACCATCGATTCTGAGGAGAATATTGTTCTTGTGGCGCTACCTGTCTCTTGTTGAAGCACTTCTGAGCATCTTTTGATGATTGTTTCTTGAAGACACTGCAATGCCACAGCTATCTGATAGTGAGTCATTGAAACACCTTTGTATTGCTTACACTTTACTAGCATTCCCTTCACTTGATCTGGGGTAAACTGAATTAGTTTGAAGTGAGTCGGGGTGTTCTTACGGGTGACTCTGAACTGGAACCTCGGGTGCTTCTGCGTATCAATATAACCCGCGCCAGGAAACCAATACGCTGCAGCAGAGGAGTACCAATGACGGACCCATTCAGGAATTACAAGCTTTTCCATAACAACCGACACAACAGTCAAAGCTGATGGTTTATATAAGGCCAATGCCTCTGTGTTGGTAGCTGGAACTTCCCCTTCGCCCTCTGCGCGAGAGAGAATGTACTCGAGAAACTCGTTACGGTTTTGAGTTTCAGCTAATTCTTTGAGCAAACTCTTATGAAAAAGGCTTCCTGAAGTTCCATCAAAGAGAGCGTGATCGCAGTAGAAAACCAAATACTGCTTAGAAGTGGATGATTCCTCCAACACTACTACTTTCCAAAGTGGTTCGTTGATGTCCATTTTGATCCAGAGTCTGTCGAGATCCCCAAGAACGGTCTCGTCAAGCTTTTGGATGGTTTGAAAGCTCACCACATCATCGAATTTGATCTTGGAAAGTGGCCTCAACACAAAATTTTTAGCGTCTTGCTCAAAGTCCTTATCGCTGTCAGTTGTGCGGAAGAAATTGACGGCAAATGAAGGTTGTTTAGCGATCAAACTATGCAACGCCTGAGAAAGATTCACTCGTGTAAGGCGTTTATTATACTGACCAGCGACATTGAAGTTCGTGTAAAAGTTGTAGGTGCCCCTAAGAATGTAGTTTCTCTCAAAGAATGTTGGTGGACGGGAAGCGACTGTGGTAGACATATTCGCTTAGACGAGGCTGCGAAACGGCTTAGAGGCTGCGAAAACGCTGAGAACGATCTAGCAAAGCTGCAAACTGTTATTCGGTAAGAAAAGCAATCAAGGGTCTTAAGAACTGTTTTATGTAGCAAACGGCGTCGTGAACTAACCCCAACTGCTCAGATTGACTAGAAACCCGCTCTATGCCCAGTTGCACTCGTAACTCCTGCTTCCGATAGGGGCAGCCTTTTCGCCCCTTTCTGCTACGACTGTACATAATGACTCACGTGAGCCGAAGTTGTTCCAGTAAACCCTCAGTGAGCGAGAAAAATTTTTCACTTAGAAGAAATCAGTAATTTCCTTTTCTCTTCTTCATTCTACACTAAATACACATAATGGTATGTCCTAGATAAATGGAAACAGAAATAATGCCCTGATATATTTTCCAGTTCAAACTAGATAATATGGTTTTGTGCATCATTAAGGCTGACTTGGGTGCCATTTTTGATTGAGCTCCAAACAAACAAAGTGTTTTTTCACTTTATTTCCTTTTAGTTTCGTAGAAAATGTGCATACAGGTTAACTCCTTATGTTGCACAGGCTGAGTATCTATCTGATACTGTAGAGTATAATTGTGGATAAAATCTGGTCCATATAGTACAGCGATTTTGACAAACGAGCCTTGGCTCGTATTCTTGTCGTTAGTATGTTTGGCGCCTTTACGATTTTATTTACTAACTCAATGACACAGCCTGCTACCAAGAAAGTCGCCAAAGCCCCATTAGCCAACAAGTCGAAGACTGTTGCTCCTAAGAACCCTCTCATCGATGCCTCTCCAAAGAACTTTGGTATTGGCCAGGCTGTTCAGCCAAAGAGAAACTTGTCTAGATTTGTCAAGTGGCCTGAATACGTCAGATTGCAGAGACAAAAGAAGATCTTGTCTTTGAGATTGAAGGTTCCTCCAGCTATTTCTCAGTTCCAGAACACTTTGGACAGAAACACTGCTGCCCAGACTTTGAAGCTTTTCAACAAGTACAGACCAGAGACTGCTGCTGAGAAGAAGGAGAGATTGACCAAGGAGGCTGCTGCTGTTGCCGAGGGCAAGTCTGCCAAGGATGCTTCTCCAAAGCCTGTTGTTGTCAAGTACGGTTTGAACCACGTTGTCTCCTTGGTTGAAAACAAGAAGGCCAAGTTGGTTTTGATTGCCAACGACGTTGACCCAATCGAGTTGGTTGTGTTCTTGCCAGCTTTGTGCAGAAAGATGGGTGTTCCATACGCCATTGTGAAGGGTAAGGCCAGATTGGGAACCTTGGTTCACAAGAAGACCTCCTCTGTCGCTGCCTTGACCGAGGTCAACTCTGCTGACGAGGCTGAATTGGCCAAGTTGGTCTCCACCATCAACGCCAACTTCATCGACAAGTACGAGGACTCCAGAAGACACTGGGGTGGTGGTATTATGGGATCAAAGTCCAACGAGAAGAAGGCCAAGAGAGCCAAGACTATGGATGTCGCTGCTTAAACATCCCTGTACCATACTACATAAGACGAATACAAAACATAATACGGAAACTATATAACTGTACAATTAGCTCTATATCATGTCTTGAGTAGCCACGTTAGTTCTCCGGGCTAGCCAAGTAGGTGTATCTTGCCTGTCACCGATGTTAGGGCTGAAACCTAAGATGCACGTGATAATTCACCCAGTGAAAATTTTCGCTCTCTCACTCGCACAGTTTTGCTTAGTACCTCTATGCCGGATTCTCGCACCCTCATTCTCTCACTCACTTTTCAAATACTCAGAAAAGAAACACTCGGTTAACAGCCTTTTGAGAGAACTCAGTATCTACAAAGAACAGTATGTACAAGTGCTACATAATAGTGTTACGAAGATGTAGACCCGAGAAGAGACAAACTGCGACGAGCAACTCAGTAATCGAAAGAGGACTACAAGGATCAGAATAATCATGAAAAATTATCAACCCTCAACCGCTGCATTCATTTTCAGTACCCACTCAGTACTCAGTACCTAGTACCCACTATGCCAAAGCTGAACAACCTGTAGGGTCTTTCACAAATAAGCTTTCAAGAAAACTTCCACCCGATATCACTATAGAGATTGATCCGAACAGTGTACGGCTTACTGTTATATTGCCCACTTCGAACCATCTGAAGACCCATCAAACTTGAAAGTAGTGTCACTCGAAAGTAGTCTCGTCGTTTCAGCGTCTCCCATTGAAGTCTACACTCAGTATCTTCCTTGTAACACCAGTCAACGGCTGCACTTCGCACCCGGACAGTTTTCGTGACTCTAATACTAACAAACTATAGAAATGTCTAAGTCTAAGAACCATACCGCCCACAACCAGACCAAGAAGGCCCACAAGAACGGTATCAAGAAGCCAAGATCCAACAAGTACCCTTCGTTGAAGGGTGTTGACTCTAAGTTCCGTCGTAACCACAGATACGCTTTACACGGTACTGCCAAGGCTTTGGCTGCTGCTCGTGCCGAGAAATAAGTAAATTAACATTTAGTATTTCATTAGGGTATTATTAATAAAGCTCATCCGTAAAGGAGGTGTAGATGTCAACTTCGAGTCCGTGAAGCAAGAGTACCAGTCAGGGCTGCTCAGAAGAGTATTGTGTGCAGTCGCATTGGCTGCAAGTAAATTTGTATTTGTGCCCCAAACTTTGTTTGTATATTTCCCGTCCAAACTTCACACAGATACCAAGCATCTGTTTATCTTAGTTAGTTCTCTATATACTAGAATGAGTCCAGCGTCAGTTGCTCCAGAAAAAGTTCCAGTCTCTCCCCTTGAGTCCTTCCAGCCTGATGGTGAGACCAAACTTTTTACGGCCGTCCTCGAAACTCAAAGCAATAAATCCTATGATTCTTTGTCGCCACATGATACTCCTCAGACATCTCCAGTCGACGTGACTGAAAGTGTGGACTTGAACGTCTTTGAGGTACCTACGGAGATTTCACGGTCGCCTACACGGTCTGTTTCATTTGTCGATCCGGAGGAAGAGGAGGTGGCTGCAAAACGTAAACCAGAAACAAAAGAAGTAACTCACAAGCCAAGGGTTTATCTTAAAAACTTATCATATGCCACATCGGAAGACGAATTAGAGGAGCTTTTTAGCCCTTACAATGTGTAAGAATTACCTGCCTTTTCTGTTTCTTTTTAATCACTTGGGCATTTACTAACCTTTCCTCGCCTGTAGTATCAGCGTTCTTATCCCCACCTACACCATCAGGAGCTTTCGCTTTCACAAGTACAGGCCTCTCGGAGTTGCGTATGCTGATTTCCAGAGCCATGAAGATGTAGCTGCGGTCATCGAGAAGCTCAATGGTACCGAAATCAACGGAAGGAAACTCACAATTAAACAGTACCATATCAGCTCTTACCAAAAGAAGAGGCAGGCAATGTTGAAAGCTGCAAAAACAACTACATCAGATGAGCCAAAAGTTGTAACAGATAGTGAACAGGTAGCTGGTAAAGATAAACCAGAAACTATGGCGGTAGAAAAAGATGAACACATCTACGCTGTCATTGAGAATGTCGAGGAGGTTGGCAAAGCACATCTGCCGCACCCCAGAGTAGCGTCTCTTATGGATTCCCAACTTTCAATCCCTACAGTAAGTTCGAATTCACCGGTGTTTTCACAAGACGTCGTTTACATCTCGAGAGTGCCACATAGAACCACTCTCGCAGAATTGAGAAGATTCTTTGCTAGCTTTAACCCAGACCAAATATACTTGTATGAGGTGAAACTTCATCAACGGGGCCACAGGAAATTATCATTTTCTGGGAAAACCAGAAGCGCTTTGGTTCAGCTTAAATCCTCTGAGCTGGTTCCTGATGTGATTGGCAAGTTGAGAACTGCAAAACTCCACGGAAGATGTATCATTATGAGACAAGCGTATGCCTCAAAGGTAGATGAAATCGTCAAAGCCGCTGACTCAAAGAAGTATACCTTTGTGACAGAATTATCACCAAAGGTGGAGGAAGAAAGGTAGGAGCGGGCCGCCAGTTGTCTATGGCGATGGGTTTTGCTATCTAAGCTGTGAATATAAGGCAGATACACCTAGTTCCACAAAGAAGCCTTCTTGAATAAAAAAATCTACAATGAAAATCACTCTTTTTATGTATTAGACATCTTCCCATATACAAAACCACATTACTATTGCTAGGAAATAGTTTAGTCGGCAGTCTTCTGGGTACCACGCAACAAACCGGTTCTTCTGGCGGCAATCAAACCAGCCTTTTGACCTGGAACAGCACCTCTAGAGATAGTAGAAGCCTTACCAATGTGCTGATGGTTACCACCACCATGAGGGTGATCAACTGGGTTCATGGCAACACCTCTGGTCTTTGGCCAAGAGTTTCTCTTAACCTTGTATTTGTGGAAGGCTCTACCAGCCTTAAGCAATGGCTTGTCGATTCTACCACCACCGGCAACGACACCGATGACACCTCTGGCATCAGAAGAAAGAATCTTCTTGGCTCCAGATGGCAACTTGACTCTGGTCTTACCCTCGTCTGGGTTGTGTCCGATGATGATAACGTAGTTACCGGAGGTTCTACCCAATGCACCTCTGTCACCAGCCTTCTCCTCAACGTTGGAGACAATGGTACCTTCTGGCATGGATCCCAAAGGCAAGATGTTACCGACGTTCAAGGAAGCCTTCTTACCGGCGTAGATGAACTGACCAGTGTAGACACCTTCGTTAGCAATGAAGGTCTCCTCTCTGATCTTGTACTTGTATGGGTCACGGAAGGCAACCTTGGCAAGTGGAGCACCACGACCTGGGTCATGGATGATCTGCTTGACAACACCACGGATGTATCCGTGACGCTCAGCGTAGTCCAAGGTTCTCAACTTGGCAGCACCCTTTCTCAATCTGGTGTGCGAGGTGAAGATAGAACCAGCACCCTTTCTTTGATTACGAATAACTCTACCTATGGATTTGTTAGTAAATTGACAACTGGTGAATGCTGGGTGACACACGGCATACAACAGGCATGGAAACAACAAAGCTCAAACAGTACTGAAAACTTCATTTCATCTACTTCCTCCTATTTCTCTTTACAATTGCTCGCAGTTCCAATTTATGGGTCTGCTCGGTACAACATTTCGGCAAGAGGATACTATGCGTATATACCCATAGATAACGCCTTTTTCTCTGCCGTGTGTACTCTTTAGAGAGTAGTTGTAGGAGGTGGAGTGTTTTTCACTTCTCTTCGAGACTGCTTGGCTGTTGAATTTCAGACTTCTTTCGATAGGCCCTGATGCCGCTCTATTGAGCAATACATTATGGCTCGCAATATGGCCCTGTCGTAGCTCGTGAACTGGTTAAACATACCCATTTTGTTTGCTGATGATAAGACTAGGTTGGTCCCGTATATGGATTGAAATCTTTAAAACAGTATGGGGAGTCGCGCACTGTGTGTGAAAATTTTCATGAATGTTTAGGTCACGTTTTTGCCAGGGCTTAAGCCCTCGGCCATTTAAAGCGTGCTGCATAATATATATGCAGGTGCTCTGGCTGCAAACTTGAGCTCCAGTCCCGCTACGTACAAATTCTACAATCTTTAATGTAAAAGCAAATGTTTAAAATCAAAACTAAACTATCATAGTACAAAACAAAAGTGCTACTCAAAAGAAGCTACCTGGTAACTTAAAGTTGCTTTTCTGAGCAGGATCGGTGGTGTCACCAATAGTTTCACCTGTGTTGATGGAGCCAGTGCCATCGGTGGTATTGTAACCAGTGGCCGCAGTACCAGTTGCACCTGTATCAGCATCAAGACCAGTATGACGTGGAGTGGCACCTGCCCCGTGGGATGTCAATCCCTTGCCATCGTGTCCATAAGCAGAAGACTCGGTTGCTCCAGCGGTACCAGTCACTGGAGAATGAGCAATGGTGTGACCTTTCTCGTCGGTAATTACCCCAGATTTCGAGTCGATCTTTATCTCCTTGACATTTTCCAAAATTTCTGGCTGGTTGCGGAGTCCATGAACCGCTTCATTGGCTATTCTTGTGGCATCCTTATTGTCGTGCGAACCCTTAACCGTGACAAGAATATCTGACGTGTGGTTTTGAGCTGAGTTGGACGAGCCGTGCGAGCCAGACGCTACACCAGCAGTGGATCCAATAGCTGAACCTGTGGCAGCTGTGCTCCCACTATGGTGGTGAGAAGAAGAGCCATGAGTCCCTGTAGTGGTCGAATGAGATCCGTGAATGCCCTTAGAGCCACCTAAAGTGGAGTCGTGGTCACCATGGCTGTGAGCATGAGCGCCAGAGCCATGAGGAGCACCAACAGAACCATGGGTGCTGCCCAATGTGTCCTCTTCAGTGTTCGCAGTAGTATAACCTCTGCCACCCTCAGTAGAGCTAGCACCCTTCTTGGAGTGAAGAAGGCCGCCAAGACCAGCACCTGCGGCACCAGCTGAACCTACAGCAGCCGCACCTACGCCGGTAGAGCTGGTGTGGTCTCTTGAGGATTGGTGTCCAGTACCCTGAGCTATTTGCTCGCGTTGTCCACCCTCAGCAGTCTTGTGAATTTCTTTACTGTTAGTGTCAATAACTAACTTTCCTGTCGACAAGTCAACACCCTGGTCAATGAGCTCCTTGGACGCCTGGTGGGCAATCTTGGAGGCGGTTTTCTTGTCCTTGACTCCATGAACTTCAACAGTTAAGTTGTCAGTGTTGCTAGAGCCATGAGTGTTGCCACTAGTTCCAGTAACGCCACTGTTACCAGACGAGGGATAGTCTGCCGTGGTGCCTCTGGAAGTGTTTTGACCAGGGGTTGCCCCGCTAGACAGGTTATGATGTCCATGATGTTCATGATGTTCATGATGTCCCAAAGCAGCAACACCTGCAGCACCGGCAGCAATACCCCCAGTGGTGGAACCTACACCATGGGTAGCAGCATCCTTTTCACTTAACTCTTGCACTGCATGAACTTGTCCGGCCTCGCGGGAACCTTGCTTGGCACCAGACTCATACAAGTCCTTCTCTAAGCTCTTTGGAAGGTTGGAATTCTTTGAGGTTGAAGAGGATGTAGACGTTGTATTGTGGGTATCCTTGTTTTTATCCTTGGATCCAAACAAGCCACCAAGAATACCTGACTTTTTGTTACTCAGCTGCTTGTCATCGGTAATCTCTCTCTCCTGGTTTGGGTGAGGCAACGGCTTGGTCTGATTCTGAGAGTAGCCAGAGTCAGTAGTCGATGAGGATGTTGTATGGTTCGTGCCAGAGCGTTCACTATCGTGCTTACCCTCATGATGAGCTACACCGGAAACTGCAGCGCCAGTAGCAACAGCACCAGCCCCAGCTGTAGCAGCACCGTGGTGGTGAGAGTGTTCGCCACTAGTGGTAGCATCTCTACCACTAGTAGATGTGGCATCTCTACCACTAGTAGATGTGGCATCTCTACCACTAGTAGATGTGGCATCTCTACCACTGGTAGATGTGGCATCTCTACCGCTGTTCCCACTAGAAGTAGTCTTCTTGGCAGAAGTACTAGTTGTAGTGTTGTCATTTTTATGCGAAGGGTCTTCTGGAAGCTCCATGCCACCAATGAGAGAGTTCTTCGGCTTGGAAGACGATTCATCTTCGTCAAGAACACTTCCTTGCGCCTTGTATGCTGGAGCATTTCTTACCTCGGCAGAATTATCCTCTGCAACCTCGAGCAAAGAACGATCATCGTTCTTGATACCATGCTTCTTGTTGTGGGCAAGAACCTCGGCCTCTAAGTCACGGCGTGGGGCAGAGTCTTCCTTCTCTTTTGAATCTTCAGCTGCAGCTTCTGCAGCCTTGGAGGCATCATTGTTGCGGGTAGGCTCTGTAGCTTTGGTGTAATGTTTTTCCTTTCTGACATCCTCGTGGTTTCTTGCGGCAGTTTCAACTAAAGAATCAACATTACCTCCAGCAGTAGCATTGGAAGAGTGACTCGTTCCTGATGCCAACCCTACACCAGCAGCTGCAGACCCAACTGCTGCAGTAATCCCACCAATGATACCAGTATTGCTTCCAGACAGAGCGTTAGCATTGGAAGTAGTTGGGTTAGGTGGTAATTCCTTCTCGTTAGAAGAAGTCTTCTTATTAGTTGGATCTAATTCATTCTTTCCAGTAGCTGGAACTCCTGGAAGACTTTTGTCCGTGGCCAGAGTTCCGTGGTTGGTAGTTCCGTGGGTCCCGTGAGTACCAGCAGTAGCTTCAGAAGAGTGATGAGCCTGTGGAGATGATGTTAAGCCAATAGCTGCGGCTGCACCACCAAGAGCACCGGTAACACCGCTCAAATAACCGCCTGAAGACTGCGAAGTGTTAGAGTGATCCGCAGGTGTAGTTGTTGTCTTTTCATATCCACCAGTTGTATCATCTCTAGTAGGGTCGAGGTCTCTGTGTGTACCAGTGGCTCCAGTTGTTCCGCTTGGGTAAGCAGAAGAGCTAGTGACGTTCGTGTCTCTGTTTGAGGTTGTGCCAGTTGAACCAGTTGCGTTAGTGGAAGTACCAGTAACAGCAGCACCATGTGAGGAGGTATTGTGATGGTCGTCAGTGTGACTCTGAGCACCATAACCTACAGCACCAGCAGCCAAGGCCCCAGCAGCGGCAACTGCTCCTTTAGCACCATCGAAAAGTCCTGGAGAAGAGGAAGTGGTGGTACTATTAGTGCTTGAGGTGTGGTCATGAGCTGCAGACTTATTTCCAGCAGAGTAGGCACCATCATTAACACCTTGTCTGTAAGAACTATCGTGAATATCAGTGCCTCTTGATGATGTGCCTTCACTTGCTCTCGAGCTTGAGCCCAAGCCACCTGTGGCCGAAGAAGTGGCATTGTGGTTAACAGCAGCATCCGTTCCTGAATTGTACGCAGCGTTGTGGACACCTTCCTTGTAAGCCGAGTTCAAAACGTCGTCTTTGTTGGTGTAGCTAGAAGACGAGTTCGCAGCCGGGTCAAGGCTCTTGTGTCCACTTGACGAGGTGGTTGCAGATGTAGCACCATCAGTGGTTGCAGATGCAGACGTTGGTGGCTCCTTTCTGCCTTGAACCAATCCCAAATAAGTCGCTGCTCCAGCCAACGCACCGCCAGCTCCGGCTCCGGCTCCTGAAGACCCGTTACCGTGGGTTGAAGAACCTCCGTAATCAGCATTACGCGATGGTGATTTGGTTCCAGATGCCAATGGTTCGTCATAAACAGCGTTGATGGAGGCGTTCTCAGTAGGAGATGCAAGTGGTTGGCCGAGGTGACCAGACTTGCCTCCTTGAGAAGTGGTTCCACTCTGGTGGAGGGCATCGATATCCTTTTGCGTGGCGTTGATCTTTGCATCCAATTTGGCAATCTCTCTGTCGTACTCCAGTTGGGAAGAAGCGTTCTTCAGATCAATTCCGCCTGCACTTCTTCCCGCCGAAGCTGTGGTACCGGTGGTTGAGCTGAATCCAGGACCTTGCGATGGTGTAGTATTTGGGTCTGGGTACCGGTCTTCCTTGCTCTTGTTTTGGTGAGATAAGATAGCAGCAGTTCCAGCAGCAAGGCCCCCCGCACCTAAGGCAGCAGAACCGTGGTGACCATGGTGTTCGTCGCCGTGTGCATTAGGTTGGCTACCCTGTGCATGAGTGTAAGCACCATACGCACCAGAGGCACCCTGAGATCCTTGGGTTTCTCCGCTAGTGGGGTAAGCGGTCCTTGTGGTGTCTCTGTCGGTACTACCAGTAGTACCAGCAACACCAGAAGAGGAATTAGTGTAGTTCGATGGCTCAGTCTTCAAGGCACGTTCTTTATGCAATTGTGCATTAGTGGCTTCGTTATACTCTGGGGCACCGCTGTTGTTGTAAACACCTGCTTGAGTATCCTTTGGATTGTAGAAGAAACCAGCACCTTCTCTAACCTGAGACTCATTAGTGTAAACAGGCTTGGAGTTTTCCTTGATTCCGATTTCTTCATCTTGAGTAGTACCAACAATTCCAGTTTCGCGATGGACATCCTTCAAGTCAGACTGGTGTTGGGAGTTCTTAGTGGTCTTAGAGTCGTGGTGAGCAGCTGCTGCGCCAGCGGCTGCTGCGCCTGCAGTAACTCCAGCTGCTCCTGCTCCAGCTACTGCTCCGTGGTGGCTTCCGCTGTGGCTACCGCTGTGAGTGCCAGCACGATCACCGGTTTGAGTGCCGCTGTGCTGAGAACCACTGTAGTTCGAGCTGGAGTTATCTTCAATAAGACCCTCATCAATTGGCTTCTTTTCGTTTGCGAAATCTCCAGCCTGTCTCTTTTGCACAACATTACGCTGAGGTTGTGGTGGGGAGGTCAAAACCTTACCCACAGAAGACGAGGCAATAACGTTTGGATCAGAGTCATAAGAAGTCGATTGGTTGTAGGTTCCTCTTTGCAAATCGTGTTGTCCCTTAGCTCTGCCTTCGTTGTACGCCTCCTTGAGAATTGAGTCGTACTCCGAAGAAGTTCCAGAGTGCGAAGTTTGCGAAGTGTGGTTGGATCCTGTAGACCCCTTGGTTCCAGCAAAGGCACCCGTCGATCCCTGAGAAGTGCCGTGGTGGCCTCTTCTTTCCCTCTCGGCCTTCTCCTTCCCTGCTTGGTACGCCTCCTGGATAATATCATCCTGGGCACTGGAGGAAGACCGCGAGTGCGATTTGAATGGCTTGGCCAACTTGTGTAATAACCCTTTATCGTCAGACATGTTTTCTGTTCTTTATTTTTATGTTGTTTTAAATTGATATAATACAGAAATAAAAGAAAAGCTAATGAGAAAAGAGCAAGAGAACAACTAATTTGGCCAGAGTAGGGATAATGTGGGGGGTATATATAGCGTTGCTTATGGGATAAAGTTTAGTCGTAATAAAGCAAGCAACCGAACATATTCTTGCAGCCATATTATGCAGCACAATGTGTGGAATTTGAAGCAGCAACCAAACGTATGTGCAGTATAGGAAAAGAGGAGACCCCATCCACCACATGTCATGGCTGACCATGAAAAAAGGGGGTACTGGGTGAATCGCAAAGACAACAGGGGGGATTGGAGCCTCAATTGTTTGTATCGTGCTGCAACTTGTCTATGTGAGCGTATTTACTGGGTCAATTGACACTATGGCTCTAGCTATAGTTTTTATTTTTATTATTGCCTCTTCCCCTCGGAAATGTCATAAGCTGTGAGAGAAGAATGCACCTGCAGGAGCAATGCCACTGCTAACATACCGGGGTTACTCTTCGGTGATCACTGGTACACGGTTGCGCATGGCTATCGTCAAGTATGGATGGGGCTGCGTCATATTGCCTATATTGTGACGACATTGGCTAGTCGCAACCTTACGAAATGAAATTGAGCCTCACCAACGCTCTTCTGTCACCTTCGATTATCTAATCTCTCGTATCCTCGAGACTTTTTTTTTTGGTTTCTGGTATCCTTTTCTCCTTCACTCCGGCTCCCTTTTGAGTTTCCATCCCGCCCCTCTATCACTCCCCACACAATAGCAAGCTTAGGTAGTACGGCGGTCGCCGGCATCAGCATTAGGTTGCAGTGATATTCCAAACTGATCATTGATCCACCTAGTGCACAGAAGCCCTGGCCCTTCTAGGTTGTGAGTGTAAACAAAAATTAGGCTGCAAGGGGGAGTCGAAGACTGCATGTGGGCTCGAGGTGTGGCTATGCGTAGATTGGGGTTAGCGTTGCTAATGAGTTAGCGGCCATCGATTGCGAGAGTTGGCTGGGCCGATTAGCCGGTGGGTCTGATGCAAATGTAGTTTAAATTTAACTCTCGGTGGAGAATGAAGTGTACAGGAGTGCGGTCTGCCATGGTAACGCATTCCGAAACCGCACCAGCAACAGGCACCAGTAGATGAGACTACGTGATAGCATGGATTGTTTCTGGATCAAGTGTTATGTTGTATAGACTGAGTTAGTTGTGGAAGAAAGAAGTGAATGATGTAGGAGGAAATTTTTACCATTGAGATAAACGAAATGCACCATAATGGCTGCAAAATGGCTGCAAAACGCAGAGACAACATACAACACATGCGAGGCATGCATAAGCTTTTTGCAACAGCTAACAGGTGCAGCCATTTTGCAGCTCACTTTGGTTCACAATTGTACGAGATTAAGACCACCTGAGACGATTCCGTAACTTGTTCTAGTTTCGTAGTCCAATGCAGCGTATATTTCTATGTGCTATTTGTATTCAGGCATCTTATTTGTCTTATTGTATACCAATCGTGTCACCAACCACTCCAAGCTCTCTCTGATTCCCTGGTTCTCCAACACGGAAACTGGGAGCAATTTCAGATCTGTGGCTTCCAATTCAGACACAACCTGTATGAACACACCTGTTTTTAACGAAACCAAATCTACAGCTTCTGGTAAGTCCTGCTTATTAGCCATCATGAGAATCGGTACGTTTACAGTTGCTTGTGTATCGTCCAAGAAAGCTTGCTCGCTTTCTCCATCGCCAGGGTTTTCCTCGTTCCACGATGGATTATGTGATATCTCCATGAGTGTATCGTAGCACTCCTGGAACCGCGCTGTGTCCGTAGAGTCAATCACGAAGATAATGCCGTGGCATTGTCGGAAATACCGGGACCACATGCCCCGTAGCGATTGCTGACCGCCCAAGTCCCAGAACTTTAGGTTTATATTGTTGTATGAGCTTGATAGCAGAGAGTCCTTGGCAGTCTCAAACTTGACTGTGGTTGTGTTTTGCCCCACCGTGGGCAAAATTCGCTTAGATTTGAGCGCCTTTACCGTGTCATCCGAAGACGATGTGCCTTCTTGGGCTGTTGCTGATGCTGTCTTGTTCGCACCTACGTGCTTCTTGCTGGCATCAGGTGATGAGTAGAGAAGCTTTATGTGCTCGAGAAACGTGGTTTTTCCTGCATTGTCGAGTCCTAAAATGAGTATGTTGTATTGCTCTCGCTTGGTGTACTGCGTGTATAGCGATGTGGCCAAGTGAAACATTCGAGCTTCAACCTGGTTCCTTCCTGGGTTTGTCTGTGTATGTGTGTTTAGGGCTTAATGCAAAAAAAAAACAGTCTACGTTGGGTAGTGGTGAATCCCGGATCTGTGTGCTGATACTCGTGACAGAGTTTGAATTTATCCTTCTATGGCTTTGCTGTTGGCCCCTACCCACTCTGGCTGTCGCAGCTAACACGTCAGGACGATTTCGTTTCTTGGGACTGTGTCACGTGTTCGGGAGGTTGATATTTGGACGTGCAGAGACTTTTCGCAAATTTTTCAAACTTCACCACACTCTTTTCTCTTAGTAAACAGCTGCTCTATCAGGGCTATGTTTAGGCGGTTGGGCTGTGGTGACTTTCAGAGTGGAGCTGGAATGGGATTAGGGAGTAACCTATCTCCTTCCACGCACGTTGAATGTCAACATTGCGCAACAGCCAGTGCTGCCAGGCATGCTTCTCGCTGCCTGCCTTTTTGAACCAAGAACTTACATGATGAATCAATTGATAGGGACAACTGAGTGCCTCTTTGAAGAAGTTGTCAAAGATAGTAGAAAATTTCTGAAAAGTTTTTGGTATTCAAGGCAGGAATGAGAAGCAGTCATGTACAGCCACTGCCCTTCACACTATAGTATTACGCTTGTGATGACGGTAGGAGATGACTACCCCAGGAAACAACTCCATTCGAGTAATCCTAGGATAGCCTTGTAGAACAAAGGTTTGATGTCAGAGCAACGCTTAATGACTGACAAACCAATTGCGATCCTTGTAGGCCTATATCATCTCGGTTTAGGTGTATATAGTCTCTGATCCACTCTGAAGATCGTAGGCATAAACCCTCTGGCACCTGCACAGAAATTTGCTTCTGCCTCGCGTTGTTCGATAAGGATTGCAGAAAAACAGCCACCAATCCTTTTCTCACTACATCACACACTTCACCCCCGTTTGCTGCTCCCGTGCACCATGTCATTCAAGTTCCCCACGTTCAACATCCAGGCCATCCAGGACTCTTTGCCATCTGTGCACCTTGACAGCCTCACCAAGTCCATTCAGAACGTGAATGTTCTGCAGTACTCTGAGCAGTTGAAGGATTCGATCCAACCCTTTGCCTCAAAGATTTCGTCGCAATTGCAGCAGGTGCAACAGTTGGCTGCTGCCCAGTACGGAAACTCCAATATTGAGGTTTCGGAGCTTCCAGTAGACTACCTCGAGTTGGAGAAGAGTTGTGACTTGTTATTAAAATTGTACACAGACTTGATCCAGATCACCAACGACACCTATGCGAAAACCTCCTATGACTACCCTCCGGGCAACAATTCCTTAAACAGGCTCCGTGAGGCCAATGTTGGAGGGATAATCGGCAACAAGTTTACCCAGTTAAGAAATGCCTCTTCTCCACAAGAATTTGAGCGTATTCTTTTGGGCCAACAGGCGCAGGAGCAGGAAAAGCAGGCAGCTACCACTGCCAGCCTTGACTCTGATGCACCAGGTGCGGATGCCTCTGATGTCGCCACAAACACTGCCACTGATGCTACTACGGAGGAGCCCGAGCTCCCCAAGACCCTCTTCCACCAGTTGTCGCACCTTTCGGCTACTCACTCTGCTGCGTTGAGTGAAGGCTCAAAGTCTGCCCTGGGCTCATCTGCAACGCTCTCAGAAGCATTGGAAAAGTTGGCAGCAGCATACAAACAAATAGGAGCCGCCAGATTGAAACAAGATGAAGAGATCGTAAACAAGTTGAATGCAGAATTGGTTCAAACCTTGAACGACGAATTCATAAAGGTGGCGGACTTGCGCAAGAGAGTGTACCTGTCAAGACACCAGTTCGACTTGATCCGCTCTGAGATCGACCCAGAGACCGAAGACGACAACGAAGAACTCATTGCACGTGAAGACGAGTTGGTGAGCGCAACAGAACAGGCTGTTACAGAAATGAAGAAATTATTAAAGCCCTCCAAAAACATCAGTTTACTAAAGGTACTTGTGGCTGCACAAAAGGAGTACTACGTGGCTGCGGCGAAACGTTTGGAGTTGCTCTCTTCAGAGCTCGACAATATCAAAATCCCTGACGATGAGGATGACGAGTAGAGTATAATTTAATAAACGCTAGGCATATATCTTTAGGATCCTTCTCCCAGCGTTTGTCGGTGACGAATTGGTACGAAAATCAGAGTGAGCAAAATCAGAGTGAGCAAAATCAGAGTGAGCAAAAGCAGAGTGGAAAATAACTTGCGGGTGCTACCGCGTGCATGCCAGTGCCTCGAATACGATGATTTGGGGAGCACATTCCTCCCTCTCTCGCCCCGTGGGCTGTGGCACTTGTTGTCTTCCCCACCACTTGAGTTTATCTGTGTTTACATATTGTCTCTTGAGCCTGACGTCATATATCGCTCAGATCAGGGTAGAGCTTTTGCTGCGAAAAATAAAACCAGATTTCACAAGCATTGTATGAGCGATATAAACCAGCCAATATGAAACTGGTGTCAAAAATCCCGCATCCTCCTTTTGAAACTCTGGTTCTGTTGTCTATCTCCTTATGGTGATTGTCGTGAACTCATCACTCACTGTATAAATACTTTGAATACTGTAGTTGTTATGGGTAGGCTATATGGCTTGTCTGCCTAAGAATCTCTCTAATTTCTTTTGATGGCACAGTTCTTTCTTTCGGGTTTCAGCGAGCGTTCTTCGTTGGTGGCAGCTGAAGTCACAGACTACGAGTCGGTCAACTCTGCTGTGGATGAAGACAATCTGGATTCTAGCAATGAATCTGTCTGCGATCAGGAATCTTTAAGTGGCTCTAGAGACAACTGCCGACAAAGTGCCTTTGATCACGATTACGAAGAAGCTGCTCCTGCCACTGTTGCTGCTGACCATGTCTCTTCTCAGGTAATATCATGGAGAAACATTGCATACCTTTCCTTTTCTTCCCTAGGTGCCATCTACGGCGATTTGAGTACCTCTCCTCTCTACGTTCTTAACACTATCAAGTACCAAGACGCTTCTGCCCCGCGAGAGGACGAGATCTATGGGGCAATATCTGTCATATTTTACCTTTTTACCGCCATTGTCATGGTCAAGTACCTCATGATTGTTCTTGTTATCGGGGTAAACAACGGGGAAGGTGGACAGGTTGCAATTTATGCAAAGATAGCAAGATGCCTCAAAATTGGTCCCAAGGGTGTGGAGATCCCTGGTGGGACTAGTGGCGGTTTCGAAAATGTAGATGACGATGAGTTGAAGCTAACTCGCCAGGTTACCTCACAGCTGTTCATCATGAACGCAATTGGGGTGAAAAACTCCGCTCTGCTCTACAACGTTCTCCTTCCCAAATTGATAGTGGGTTGCTGCTTTATTGGCTGCTCTTTAGTAATAGCCGACGGTTTATTGACCCCCACCACTTCTGTATTATCTGCTATCCAAGGAATTCGTGTAGCACAACCCAAATTCGATAATGTCTTGGCGGTATCGGAGGTTGTACTAGCAGGTTTATTTGTTTTGCAGCCATTTGGTTCGGGAAGAATTTCCTTTCTTTTGGCACCTATTATATTGGTTTGGCTCTTAGGCTTACTTTTTTGCGGGGCTTTCAACATCATCTACCACCATCCTAGTATATTGAAAGCTCTTTCTCCCATATATGCTTATAGGTCTTTATGGTATGGTGGCGGAGTTAGTGTTTACATTTCGGGAGCAATGTTAGCAGTCACTGGCACTGAGGCAATGTTTGCTGACGTCGGCCATTTCGGTAGATTGCCAGTGCAGTTGGCATTAACCTTGTTGGTGTATCCAGCTTTGATGGTGTGCTACTTGGGACAGGGAGCATATCTTTTGCACCACCCAGAAGCTGTAGCGAATCCATTCTTCAATTCGATTCCTGGCTCGGGGTTCACTACTGGGCCTGCAAGCGTTATTTACTGGGTAATGTTCGGTTTAGCAACTATGAGTACCATTATTGCGTCACAGGCATTGATTTTAAGCTGCTTTTCAATTGTTTTCCAGCTCATAAATTTGGACTGTTTCCCCAAGTGCAGAGTGGTCCATGTGGATAAGGAACATATAGGCAAGGTTTATATCCCCGCAGTCAATTGGACTCTAATGGGTGGGGTCTTGGCCACGACTGCCTGGTTTAAGACAAGTGAAAATGTTACTGCAGCGTATGGGTTAGGTATTTCTTTGGACTTCTTGGTCACCTCAATACTTATAGTTGTATGCATGGTTTTTGTCTACGACTTGCACCCATGTGTCCCCATTGTTTTCGGATTCTGTTTTATCCCTCTCGAAATAGTCATGATTCATGCTAATATCAAGAAAATATGGACCGGTGCTTGGTTTACCGTGATGGTTGCTGGGGTGGTTCTTGCCTTTCTATACTTCTGGAGTTGGGCTAGAGCTATAAAAGTTGACCGAGATTTTGCAGCCAGAGTGAAAATTGGTGACTTGTTTCCTGACCTCAAGCAACCATCTCGGCAAGTACAAAATGAGGTTTTAGATCTCAGTTCCAGTGGAAAGGCGCTAAGCAAAGCCAGTGCAGCTACTATTGCATCTCTGCAAAGAGACGAACGCGGGAGAAATTCGTACAGGTTTGCCGAAGATGTTGATTTTAGGCTCGACAATCTATGGCCACCACCACCTCCCCCCAGATCGCCGCCACGTCTGCCGCCAAGACAACTTCGGGTAAATTCGTTCACAGGCGTTCGCACTTTACATACGTATGATGGAGTTGGAATCATGTACACAGACTCGCTCCACACCTTGAACTCGCCAAACACAGTACCACCGCTCTACCGCAAGATGGTTGAGGCCTTCATATCTATTCCGAGCGTGTTGATCTTTTGTACAATCAAAGTTCTTGATATTCCAGTTGTTGAAGGAGTGCGAGAAAGAGTTTTGATCGCTCGGATGCGGATCCCGGGTCACTACAGGTGCATAGTACGGTTTGGGTTCACTGAAGAAGTGCTGATTCAAAGCGATATCATTGCCCGAATCGTGAACAGCGTTCCCGAGTCTCCCTTTTTAATCAGACACTTCAACAAGTACGAAAGTATACGGCACCATCGCACAGACTGTATCCCCATTTTGCATATATTCGAGAGTGAGTTGCTCAAGAATATACGCAAAGAAAGTGAATGGGGCTCAACGTCTGTTCTTAGAAAGACTATCACCTCTGTTCAAGAGAAAATGATTGCAGTGTACAACCAGATCAACAACGCGTTCCGAGTGGAAGACCTGTTCTTACATATTGATGAAGAGCGTGTACATAACCAAAAGAGGCTCTTCATAGGTGGATAGGTGGATAGTTATGAAATAAACGTTACTAAGCTCTCTACGAAGGGAAACATTGGAGACCCCGTAACCAGTATCATAGTGAAGTTCTTGCCACGGCACCTGTAGAATTCTCTAGTGACTTTGGGGCCCCGTCATTTGCAGCCATTTGTGTGCATATAAAAATGGCAGCAGCACAACGAAAAACAAAGAGATCTGCAGCCACAGCAGATGCAACATCATCTGGCTTGTGGCGAGCGTTCTTTCGTGTTTCGTCGTGTAGTATGGACAAACCTTCAGTAGCAGCACAGCCTTCTTATAATGACAAGAGAGTTACAACGAATCTCTCGCATTTGATAGAGCCCATCATCCGGCACCGCATTCTCGACTCCCTCTTTTACAAGCAGTACTTGTACTTGACAAACGAGCTGAGCGTGCTCCCCATAATCACACAGCATGTGCAGTACGTAGCCGGTGTGGACGCAGTTGGGCGGCCGTCGCCGTTCATATGTTGTCTTTTGCGGTTGATGGAGCTTGAGCCCAGCGAGGAGATTGTGCTCGTGTGTTTGCGGCAACAGCAGTTCAAGTACTTGAGCGCGATGATGTTGGCGTACGTGCGGTTTGCGTGCGCGCAGAGCCTGGAGAGCGCCAAGGTGTACCGTGTTCTAGAGGAGTACTATGCAGACTACCGCAAACTCCGGTTTCAGCTCAAGTCTCCGCAAGAAAGTGGCGGTCGCCAAGTGCGATACCGTTTGGGGCATATGGACGAGTGGGTGCACGAATTGTTGACGATGGAGCGTGTATTAGACTTGATCGTGCCGCGACTCAAGTCGAGACAAACACTAGAGGATGTAGGGGAGCTACAAGAGAAGCAATGGCCAAGCGACAGCGAGGCTGAGGCAGATGTGGAACCGGACACTAAAGAGGACGCTGCAAACTCTGCGGATAGCAGTGAATACGAAAGTGATAGTGATTAGACACTCTACCCCGTACTACAGGGCCAACCCTACGATTTTTGAGCCGCTCCGTAAACGCCACTCACCGAACCATAGCTCTCCGAAGGAACCACCCTCAACGGAGTTGCCCTCGCCGGGAGGCGCCGCCGGAGGCACCCACCACGCCCTCGTGTATGGACTTATCGGCCCTTCGTGAGCGGGCCGGCATATAGCCGCGAGCAACTACACGCAACCAGTTTGCAGCTGAGCCATCCGTGCAAAGGGGAAGTAGGACTGGTAAGTCAACTGGTACAGTGTCAGCAAGTATTCGCTTTTTGGCAGCCACAACTCGACAGAGAAAGAGAGAACGGAGGAGAGAACCGCGGAACCGCCAGATCAAAGGAGGTGGAAGCGCGCAGCAGCAGCAGCAGCAGTGAGTGCGCAGTGACGCCCCACACCATTGCTCCTAACACGCAGCGGAAAAAAAAAGGTAGCGACTTGCCAAAAAAGGGTGTGCCTGGCCAGAAACACTGTGAAAACAGCAAGCAGCCAAAGTGTTTCTCATCCGACAACGACCACAACGACAATGGCTATATCGGTACTCCCTCAAGACGGCGGGGCCGCAGAGACCGGGCTACACGATGCCGCACTGAAGAAGAAGATTATATTTATAACATTCCTTTTTGTAGTGTCTTTGGTGACGTTTGTGGCCCAGACCGAGTTTACTTCCGAAGCGTACAAGCTTGGGTTCAAGGAGCCCATTTTCCTTCTCTTTGTCACCCATGGTCTGTGGTGGACGCTTTGGCCCTTGCAGGTGTTTTTGATCTCTGTGTGGCGTAGCTACGACAAGTACCATCGGGATCAAAAATTGGTGGGACGGTTCAGCTCCACTCCGCAAGCGACGACTGACACCCTGAGCGGCGCTGGTTTCGGCGTGGGAGGTGCAGCGGCAGCAGGCGGAGCGCGGTACCAACGTCTCGACTCACAGCTGCAACTCCTCGAGGAGCAACAGCAGCACGAGCAGCAGGAGCTCCCGTTCCACGCGGCACCACCGCCCACAAACTACTACAACTATTTCCGGCGGTGTGTGGTGAAGCAATTGCACAATGTGTATCACACGTCGATTCTCATTTACGAGGCGAATGTGAACGGGGACGAGCGCACGGAAAACTTGAATCTTCTCATTGACCAGAACCCGCACATATCCAATTCGTACTCGATTTCTGCGTGCGTGTATTCGTTGTGGTACACGCCGTCGTTCCAGTACGTTTTCTACAAGGCGTTGATCATCACGGTGGTGTTAACCGTGGCTGGAACAACGTGGTATGCGTCGATGGCCATGACTTATGCGTCTGATGTTACCGCTATTTACAACTGTTCTGCGTTCACCGCGTACGCGTTTGCAATTCCCATCTTGAAGGAGCGGTTTCTGTGGCTCAAGGCGAGTTCCGTGGTGATTGCCATCATGGGTGTCTTTGTGGTGGCCTATAGTGACGATTCTGCCCCCGTTCATGAAAGGCGCGCTGTTCTCTCTGCCAGCAATCTCATCCGCCGCTCCGGGAGCGCGGGGTTCCACTCCACCGCAGGAGCTGGAGACACAGACGTGGAGTACCCGTACCGGTTCTGGGGAAACCTTCTCATTTTCATCGGCGCCGTCCTCTACGGATACTACGAGGTGCTCTATAAGCGGTACCTCTGCATTGGAGCGCACATTTCGAAAGTTATCACCCCAAGACGGCAAATGACATTCGCCAACTTCGCCATGGGGTTCTTGGGGCTTTTTACATGCGTGATAGTAGGCGTGCTGATTCTTTTCTGCCACGTGGTGGGCATCCACAAGTTCAACTTGTTTGACTACGGAGAAAACACCACCACGATCTGGCTCTGCATCTTGGGGCTGATTTTCTCCAACTTGACGTTCAGCGGGCTGTTTTTATCGCTCATGGCATTGACACTGCCGGTATTGTCACTGGTGAGCAGCTTGTTGACGATATTCCTCATCGGCGTGGTGGAGTGGGTGTTGTTCGGAACAGTATTGAGCTTCCAGCAGTTGGTAGGCGACTGCTTCGTGATTGTGGGGTTTGTACTCTTGACAGTGGCGTCGTGGAAAGAAATCAGCGAGGGAAAAGACGACGGAGACGATGTGGAAGCTGTGAGTACATACTCCATGGCGATGAGTGTGGAGGGTTAGGGGCATCAGTGTCCGCGCATATGGCATACGCATGTAGAATACAAAAGTTAGTACTTTTCTGTAGCGCTTTAGGGCTGTAGCACCTATTAGTAACACTGGATGTCTCAAGCAAGGGCAACTTAGAACGTACAGCCCCACGTGGCTCGAGCGGAGCGGCCACCAAAATGCTTGAGTTGGGCCCTATATTTGCACTGGCCCTATATTTGCAACTCCATTAGTGTTGCTAATGTTGCTCAGCGGGAAAGCAGTCCCAAATGGTCACTAAGTAGCCGTAGCATTCACCACCGTATCGTATATTTGCACCCAATGCGACACTCGCGAATGGTTCCAAAATTTCGCGCTATTTGGCAGCCTACAGCAGCCAGGCTCTCCTTTCCTCACGCAAGGCAGCTGGAAATGACTTCTGATCCCGAAAAACAGTCAGATGATTCCTTCAGGGGTCTCATGCGCAGCTTGAATCTCGACGAGACGCAATTCAAGACGTATGTGACTAATTTTACCCAGCTCAGCTTTCAGCAGTTGGACGCCACCAAGCGCGAGATTGAGCTACAGCTATCCACTCTCTTTGATGTTTTGCACGGCACGTATAGAGCTGATATGGATACACCCTTGGTTATCGATGGGTTCCCCCGCGCGGATATCGACGTGGTTGGCGTTCGTTTGGTACGAGTGAAAATCATCCGCTTGCGCAACGACTTGCGCCGTGTCATGGAATTGCTCGAGCAAAAAATGGTGGACCAGTTTGCCGCAGCCGCGCACCTGAACCCCCAGCCATTGGCGCCGGTCGCCGTACAGCCTCTGCTGCTGTCGCTGGAAGTTGCCTTCGCAACTGTTAGCTTGGTGGTGGAAAATGGGCCCGCGTACACAGCAGGACTCCGCGAGGGTGACCGCGTGGTTGCGTTCGGTACAGTTACCCACGCCTCCGACAACAAGCTTGCCAGCATCTCCGTGGTTACAAGAAACCATTTGGAGAGGCCCATCTCCGTGGTGGTGGATAGAGAGCATGAGGGCAGAGTGAATCTAAGGCTCGTGCCTACAGACAACTGGGATGGGCGTGGAGTCCTCGGGTGCCAGCTCAAGATTATATAGGCTACATTGGATGCCGCAGTCTGAGTTGTGTTGTATAGCATTTTATATATATATATATATACGAGTTTTACCCTCCATGTAAAGTGCTGGTGAAGGTGTACACATCGCCGCTCTCCAAAACGTAGTCCTCCATGCCCTCTAGCTCCCAGTCGGTGTCGTTGATCAACACCAATATGCCGGGGCGCACAGTGCCGTCCTCGAGGAACACTGGGATATCCTTGGGGTCGGAGATGACATGCTCGGTGATGTATGCGATCAAATCCCGAACAGTGGCCACTCCCTCCTCAAATGGGAGCGAGCACTTGTGCTCTCTGACACCGCTAGAGATCACGTCGAGACCGCCCAAGAACTCAATTTTCACCTTCATGACGTCGCTGGCCACCAGAAAGAGCTCGATGAGTGCGCAGCGGTAGCCACTTTTGGCGCGCATGCCGCTTCCCAATTGCTGCGAAAAATCCTCGCTACCGCTCGTAGCGCACAACTCTTTACGTGCCTCCGGCGGCGCTCCCGCGGGGCAATTCCGTTGAGGGAGCCTCCCTTCGGGAGAACAGCTCCACGCAGTGGTCCCCACGAAGTGGCCCGAGCGGAGCGGAAGCGCGTGGCAGCTGAAGGGCATTTGAGCAGCCACCAGTGGCCGCGCGCCAAAGCTACAGAATGGCCACAGAGCGCGTGAAAAATCAATTTTCACTCCACGAAAAAGAATACGTCAACAGAAAGTCTCCTCCACAGCTCCTCCACTCCCTCACACACACACAACTGCAATGGCTACCATTTACGGTCGCCTTTTCTGCCTTGTGGCGTTTCTTATTGCATCTGTGCGTGCACTTGAGGCATTGGTTGTCTACGATGCTTCTATTCAGGACTTGGAATCCGATCCCGCGCTGTTGAATCCGGCGCTTGCTGAGTTCTTTGCGTCCCATGGAGTCTCGCCCAAATTCAAGACATACACCGATGAGACATTGGATCTCTTTTTCGCTGGCCAATCCAAGTACTCCGACGTTGTGTTGTTGCCCGCGCTGAAGAAGACCATGGCCAAGAAGAACTTCAACCTGCACACATTGGTGGAATTCGTCAATGGCGGTGGCAACGTTTTGGTCGTCAGTGGCGGCATTGAAACTGCGTCGGTGTTGCCCGACGACATCAAGGTCTTCCTCAATGAGTTTGGCGTGTATCCGTCGCCAAAGGGCTACAAATTGTTCGACCACTTCAACGAGAACGCCGACTCCAGTGTGCAGTTGACCGAGCGTAACTACATCACCCCGAGAGTGTTGCCCTTTGGTGCAACTGCCAGCCACAACGGCGGTGCCGCCTTGATCTCGAACAACGAGCACATCATCCCACTTGTCCGGGCTCCCTCTACCTCCTTCACAGTCCTTGTCGACGACTCCTCCGACTTGCCGGTCACTCAAGATAGAGCCTGGACTCTTGGCGGACAAGGATACTTGGCTGTCGGTGTACAGGCACTCAACAACGCGCGCTTGGGTTGGGTGGCTGCAGAACTGCTCCTCGACCCGGAACTCGTGGCGTGGACCTTCCAGCAAAAGGGCGTGTTGAAGTTGCAGTTTGTGCAACACTACAAGGACGACGAGCCTCATTTGCCCAACAACAGAACCCTCTACCGCATTAAGGATCAGGTTGTCTACACCGTGGGTGTTTCCGAATACAAGCCAGCTGTCGGCAGCAGCGGGTCTGCTGATGCAGGCTCTTGGGTTCCATTCGAGGTGAAGGAAAAGGACGAAACATTGCAACTCGCTTTCAAAATGTTGGACCCATACCAGCGCCTCAACTTGGAACCATTGGGACCTTCCACCACTACCGGTGAGGGCGAAAACGACGTGTTTGTGTACTACACGAATTTCACGCTCCCTGACCACCACGGCATGTTCACCTTCGAGTTGGACTACAAGCGTGCAGGCTTGAGCTACTTGCTTGACAAAAAGATTGTGGCCGTGAGACACTTGGCCAACGACGAGTTCAAAAGATCCTGGGAAATCACAAATGCGTGGATGTACATCGCATGCGCAGCAACCGTGGTGGGCACATGGCTCTTGTTCGTGATAAACTACCTCTACATTGGTAACCTGGACGTCAGGAGCCAAAGAAAGAAAGACCAGTAGTTACTATATAGAGCAATACACACAATGATCACAGTCCCCGCTGTGCCTTCGGCGGCGCCTCCCGGCGTGGGCAACTCCGTTGAGGAGGTCTCGGTTCGGGAGGTTTCAAGTGCCAAGAGAGAGCCACGCTCCCTTACGTTGCACGGTCAGGTTAAACGGAGCAGTGCGGTTGAGACGAGCGAGGTTGTCGTAGCCGCTGCCCTCTGGACTCGCCCAGTTGGGTTTCCCAATCACGCTGTTGCAGAATAGTCCCACCACGTCGCTTGTTGCACAGTAGAGCTGTGCAGTGGTCACCACTGTGAGGGTATCGTACACCACTTCAAAGTCGCTGTCTGCAATGAACTTCATGGTCCGTACGCTCCATGTCGATATCCGCTCTCTTGGAGTGAACGAGGCGTATGTGGGCTTGCCAAAGATCTGCCCTATAACGCCTTCTCCAATGTGACATGTGGTCGACCCAGAGATCCCCCGGGATGTTGTCACATCCAACCCCAATGCCACATCAAGACTCGCCAACAACACCGAGATCGAGTGCGTTTTCTTGGCCCCCCATTTTTCAAAGGAACTGAGCAGGTATTTGAACGTTATGGCCCCGCTGGATCCGTGCTCCTGTGACTGACACGAGCTTATTGGGATATAGCCGGGGTACTCGTCCACACAGAGGTTATCCTGTGCAAACTCCACCCAATCTACCGTGGAGTGGTTGATAGAGTCCACAAAAGGATTCCACAACGCCCCACCTCCATTCCCCCAACTCCAGCCCCAGTTCCAGGACCACGTCCACTGCCATGGCCAAGACCATTTCCAACTGGCTGATGTTGAAGGCTGTAGAATATCCAAATCGTCGATATTGGTGGCTCTATCGGTAGCCAGAACGCTATTTTTGGTGATAAATGTGTTTGTATCCTCAATCGCAAAGATAACGGTGGAGTTGTTGGAGCTCAATACTTTGGCGTATTCACGCAGTGTCTCCAACTCTCTTCGATTTTTGACGTGGATGAGCTGCATTGACGGTGAACTTGTTTCCACCGCAGGGGCCACATCTTGTGGGTTGTGGGAGTCGTCCCTGCTAATATAGTACGAATATATAGACGAGACTTGGAATAGAAAGAATATAAGATTCATGTGATGAGTATGGTGGCTTTGTCTCTTTTACTGACAAAGGGCCAACTTTTATATAATGTGAGATATTGTATATGCGGAGCACATTTTACAAATCGAAGAAAATTAGCATACAACAAACCACATTATCAATCTCCATACAGCGGCCAATGGCCAACAGCATTTCAACCAGCCATTGACGCACACCCACTATTGCAACAGAATTGTGCCTTGTTGTTTGCAGCCATCCATTGCATGTGTTTTGCAGCCATTTTCTACACCAAGCCGCCAGCCTGCAGCCACACGTGACCTACATAAACCAGGTAAGAAAAATGCCCACGACTTACAAAGTAACACCCTGCCGCTACAACCCCCCCGTATAGGTACACTCAAGATGTCTTCGGAAGAACAAAAACGCCAGCAGCAAGAGAGACAGGCACAAGTTTTGCAGAACCAGTATAACACGTACCAAGAAACGCTCACAGAGCTTCAAACACAACTTAGTACAGTAGCATCGCAAATCGAAGAGCACCAGATAGTAGACAAAACCTTGACTGCAATCGAGCCGTCCGAACGTAAAGATAGGAAATGCTTCAAGATGATTGGAGGAGTGCTCGTGGAAAAATCCGTGGACGACGTGATCAAAATCTTGGACCTGGATCTCAAGGCACTTACACTGCAAAAAAGCAAAATGGAAGCGGAGTTGGTCAAGCTCCGTAAGGAAATGGACGAGTGGATGAAACAAAAGAACGTTAAGATCGTCCGCCAGTAAACAGAGTAGCCAGAGAGGAGTTGAGGAGGCTGTAAATAGTCCGGCGAAAGCCGTGTATACTAGAGGGCCGTTTCTACAGCGAGACAAGGAGCCTACGAAAATGAATAAATGTCATACATAAAAAAGATATTCGTATATAAGTGCCCACTAGGAGACAGTCACCACGAAGCTGGTGGCACGCTGTCGAGTAAAGTGAGGCGCCCTCGTCTAAGCTGACCCCTTACGTGGAGATGGCCTTCACGTACTCTTGACGAGCGTCCGTGACCTTACCCAAGTCCCTGTTGATGGCTTCCCACTTTGGCTCGTCCTTGAACAAGCGCACCGCCTTCACGTACTTTAAGGCACTAGTCAAGGTAAAACGGTGGTAAATGCCTGCGGGCAAAATCAACAAGTCGTTGGGAGACAACTTGGCGCGGATCCACCGCTCGTCCTTGTTTCTCACGTCAAAGTAACCCTCGCCGTCAACAATGTATCTGATTTCCTCGTCCTCGTGGTAGTGCTCCTTGTAAAACATTTTCATTTTGGCGTTGTACGCCTCGAGATCACCACCAAATGAGTCCAAGTTGAGGTTGATCACGTCTCTATTCTTGTACTCTCTCTGCTTGGCAAGTTTGTTGAGCTCATCTTCAGATGTGACGTGGTAGTACAACACACCGATCTGCTCGAGCTCCTCCTTGGAGACCGGCTCGCCAGAGTTGTGATCGTCTGTGAAGTTTTCCAAGGTATCTTGGTTGTCGTGGTAGAAAAAGCTAACCATATCTGACTTTTGTGTTTGTTGAGACGTGACGGAAAAGAAGACTGTGCTGGTTTTTGAGGGGTAATGCTCCTATTGTATCTCCTGTTATAACTAAGTGGGTGCTGGGGCACGTGCACAGCCCTCCACAGTTCGCCCCATACTGAAAAATTCTTACGTAAGGTAGATTCCATCGAGCGCTCTAGACTTTGCAGCATTGGAACCAGCGGTAAATACCATAAGATGCTACAATGGTTTGTGGGGGATATATAGGGTAGGCTATACTGGTGTGTTATTAAGGCGAAGGCGTAGTGTTGAATTTGGATGCAAAAATGAGGTGGTGCAGAGGTGATATCAAGTAGGAATGTGACGAAAACACCAGCAAACCCGGCCAGCAAGCACAAAAACCTGTTGCTATTGAGCAGAGTTTTAACAAATAGACAGATGTGTACAAGTAAACGCTATCGGTTCTTTTTTGGTGTTTCCGGAGACTCACCGGTTACCACACTTGACTTTTAAAGTTGGATTCGCAGCCAAATTCTGGTTTCGCCTGGAGCAACTAACCCAGCACACTTTTTGTATCCAAAATCGGCTAAAACCATCAACTAAGTACTTGTAGGCTAGGTGGATGCTATCATGGTAGAGAGCCAGTCAAAGTTTGTACAGTTTTGAAGTGTCGGGAGAACCCCTTCACGGCAATTGCCTAGAACCAAGCACGGCCATTGCCTCCAGGTGAGTCTCCCAAGAAGAGCAATTACATTGATGGAGCATACTTTAAGAACATGTGAGTGGTCTAACAAAATAGCAGCCTTCAACTAGTCCCCGGCTACCCCATCTCTGGCTTGTAGGATTTTGCACCCAGCACGTGACTGCATAGTACTTCACAAACCATTTTCTAGATTTCTGCGCAACGCTCTAGGGCACTTTCTTCTTCAGCAAAATGTACGGAAACAACAATCACGGAGGCGGTGGTGGCAGTGGTTATGGTGGATACAATTCTAGAGGTGGATCTGGTGGTGGTGGAGGTTATCGTGGAGGAGACGGAGGAGGAGGAGGAGGAGGCGGTGGTGGGTACTCTGGCTCTGCGCCATACGGCCAGAGTTTAGACAACCAGCTCGCTTCGCAGGAGAAGAAGACCGCACATCGTAGAACTGTCGACCACGGTAACAATATGGGTCGGTGGTATATCAACAGAAGCATTGGAATCGATGGTAGTAGCAATCACCCGCAACCGATAGGAAAAATTCGGCCCGAGTCGTCATATTTGATCGACTTGCTCCCGTCCCCGGCATACGCGAACAACTGGAAGCATAACATGGGGGTGATGGACGTACAGACCAAATTTGTACATCTTTCGTCGAACAAGGCCAAGCATTCGATCAACACGGTGAAATGGACACCGGAGGGGAGGCGACTCTTGGTGGCATCTCACAGCGGAGAGTTCACGGTGTGGAACGGGATGACGTTCAACTTTGAAACCATCATGCAGGCGCACGATCTGGCGATTCTTTCGCTCAAGTACTCGCACAACGACGAGTGGTTGCTCAGTGGAGATCAAGAGGGAACCATCAAGTACTGGCAGCCCAATTTCAACAACGTGAACATATTGAGTGGGCACCACACGGACGGGATCCGCGATATTGCCTTCTCTCCTAACGACACAAAGTTTTTGACGTGTCTGGACGACTCTTCAATCAAGATTTGGAACTTCAACAATGGACAGGAGGAGCGCACGTTGCTGGGACACCACTGGGACGTTAAAACCGCCGACTGGCACCCCAACTTGGGGCTCATTGTATCCGGGTCCAAGGATAATTTGATCAAGCTCTGGGATCCACGTGCCCCGCAGTGCATCACCACATTGCACGGGTTCAAACATACAGTGACCAAGGCGAGATTTCAGCCCAATGGAACCAAGAGACTCTTGGCGTCTGTGTCACGAGACCGCTCGTGCCGCGTGTTCGACTTGCGTACGATGAAGGACATCTTGGTGATTCGTGACCACGAGACAGACTTGTCGTGTGTCGAGTGGCACCCGGTGCACCCATCGATGCTCACAACAGCAGCATATGACGGTAGTATGAACCATTACTTGCTCAACTCGTATATTCTGGAGGGAAAACTGGAGCTGAACAACAACACCTCAGCAACGATAGAAGCAACTCATAAGATTCCATATGCGCACGAAAGAGCAATCCACGCATTGGAGTATCACCCATTGGGACACTTGTTGTGTTCTGCGGGAGCAGATAGACTGGCACGGTTCTGGTCACGGGCAAGACCAAACGACGCCATGGGCTTCCAAGATGCTCTCTACACGAATGAAAAGGCGGGCGCCTGGTACTACGGTGTGAACAACAACATCAATGCGGTGATAGAACCCACCCTGCAAGTGAAGGAGATGGCAGGTAACAGAAACGCAAACGGTGGCTTCAGCGTACCTGGAATTGGCGAGTGGTCCATTCCCGGAATAGGCACTTGAGACAGCCGACTCAGGGCTGCGACAGGCGCATATCTATGGGCTCGTGTGGGCTCTTGAACACGCGGCCTCCTACATACTGTACTATACTAGTTTAATACGATCCTGTATTCCATTATGTATCCTAATTCCTTACCCAAAAAGTGTCTATACCCTCGATGTAGCTTTTGCCATGGTTTTGGCGATAGCTTTGCACAAACTGTTTTATTAATGCGCATGTGTTGTCTGAAGTTTGTGTGAGACTTGTAAACTGGTGGTACCTCCCAGCGTCGCACATCTTGACGTGCTCACACACTACGTCCTTGTAGAGCTCCAACTCTTCCGGACAAACGGGGTTGTATACGTTCGTGTAGTGCTGAGTGCGTCTTTTGAAGTCTTGAATTGCGTATTCGTACTCCTTGTCCCAGTAGTCGTAGTTATTCGTTTTGCGGCTAATATTGTAATGAAGCAAGCGGGGGTCGTTCACCTGCACGTCGAACAAGACCACATTGTCTGGTGCTGAGTCGCTCTCTCGTATCATCAGGATGAGCATCTCGCGTCTTTGGCGGGTTGTGTTTGTGGCATCCAAGAATCCGCACATGATTCTGTTATCTCGCAAGTCCGAGAGCATACGCTCAAGACATCCCCGAGCGTACGCGTCTCGCTGTGCTTTGGCGTCCTTATTTGCCGGGTCAAAGTAGGATGAATCATCAAAGCTACCGACAGTGGGAAGTGTGTTGGACATGTTGGCGGCACTAGGCGGCGTGATGGCATGATCACGCCGACGTACATCGCCTGTGTTGTAAATCTTGCTGAAACATCCCTGCTCGTCGAGATACGCAGCCAACTGCTTGCACACAGTGGACTTTCCCGACGCTGGCAAACCTACGAGAATGACAACAGTTTTGCTCAGAAGCGAAATCGCCAATGACCGAGCAAACTCGGCAGAAGGTTTGGCGAGTGTAGATGTGTTTTCGTAGGAGCTATTCGGTGTGAGTACACCACTGGTCGCGACAGTACAAGCCATGGGCGTCTCGAAAAGGTCCAGTGATGCCAGGCGGGAGAGCCTGCTCATGGATATGGCTTGAGGTAACAGTCTTGTTTTCATGGGTCGTGTTATAAGGTCTGACTCTCTGTACATTTTGGCGTACTTTGAATCTGAAGAATCAAAAGCTCTCCTTATCTGTATCGTTTTGTTTTTTACTCTTTTCATCTAGTTTTATTTCATTTTTATTTCTTTTATGCCACATCTTTCTTGTGCTGCACCGGAACAATTTTTTTGGGACGCGGACCGAAGATGCCCAGACCAAAATGCCGCCCCCTCATATCTCCTCTTCGTCCCCGCCCAACGTTTTTTTGCCCCGCTTACCGCCACCTACATCCACCGCACGCATATTTCTATTGCGTATCTCTCTATGTACAGTATATACAAGCAGTTTCACACTGGCCCCTCTGCACACCCACCCCTTGTCTCGTAGCCCACGTTGCACACTCCGAAATTCCGGATAAATTATACGAATTCGTGCGCCAAAATAATTCGCGCACGTGACTTCGGAGTTGCTCCGGCCGCCACATAGCTGCTGGCTTGTTCCTGTCGTTTAACTCTGCTGGGCCACTGAATGAGGTGTCCTTGATGAACGTGGTCTCATTCGGATGTGCAAGTGGACTCCTAATACCTTAATTATTGGTTCTATAGACTACTGGCTCCTTTTCAAGCTGCTCCCACCGTTTGGAACGGATTTTGCCGATCGCCGAGTACACTCTCATAGCGTTTTGCGGGAAGTTGCACTCAATTTTGTCGCTGTTGTCTACCATCTCATTCTCTTCTCCGTTCTCTTGGTCATCGTCGACAGTAGCCCCACTCTCGTCGTCGCTCAGAATTTCATTCTCGCTGAGCTCGGGGCTTTGCTCGTCTTCCTCCCCTCCCTCTGTTAACCCGTCCTTCATGGCCTTTTCAAAATGGTCCACGAGCTGGTCCGCCCGCACTTGCATCAACCGGCGGTACTCAGCCGGGTTCTTGCCCAACGTTTCTACCGTATACTTAACCTTCCACTTGTCCCTTTCGCTATTTGGATACGTCAGGCGCGTTGACCCTCCGACAAAGTGGTGGATAGATACTTTGTAGTTGTACACTCCGTTGGTAGAGGTTTTGTTCGCAAAGTCCACCACACTGTCGCGATGTGCCCTTAAGCGCGCGAGCTTTTCTTCGGGCGCGATCTCATCCTTGTAGCTAGTTTTGAACGCGGTGGGGTAGCTCTGGAGCTTGTCCACCTCCGCATCAGTGAGAGGAACCGCCATAACGGCGAGTGTGTTCTTGGTGTGAGTTGATTTCTTCAGCATATTGAAGGGGGGGAACGTAACCCCTTGGTCTTCGTCGCTTTGATTTTTGAAAATGAGACGGAACGCGCTGGGTGGCCGCTTTGTAGCCAGATCTTCTTGGGCCACCAGCGCCGCTTCTGATTCTTGGTTCCGTTTCTCAATGTCTTCGATAACTACCTGGAGAACCTTGTTCCACAAACTGAGTGAAGCTTTGAACTGACTCTCAGCCACGTAGCTGGGAAAGGTGTCTTTCAAATCCTCCATCTTATTTATGAACCGAAGTGGTGGGTGTGCTGATTTTGTTCTATGTGAGTAGAAAACCCGGTCGATCTCTTCTAAGGGGAGATATTCAAACCCAAAAAACGAGTTCAAGTTGTGGTATCCTATAAATATACCATCCATTTGCCCTATTCTCGCCTGAAGTCCATACTTGAGAAGAGCCCCCGTGCGGATCAAATCCTTGTACTCGCGTTCAAACGACTCAATATTGCCTCGTAACTTCCAAATTTGATACGAGTTCTTCGTGAGCTCAGGATTGGCATTGTCGTATCTTATGGCACACACTGCGCGTGTCTTGATATCGAATGTGCCATTACCAGGGAGACGTTCGTCGAAACAGTCAAGTTGGGAGCGCATGAGGAAGTTTTCATATGACGAATAGTTATACGCCAGCTCTACAGGAGGCACATCGCTTTGCTGCTGCAACTGCTCTTGCAGGGTCGAGCTCTTCTTGTAACTCTCAAACTCCTCTTCCGTCGTTGTCAACAACGTCTCCAATACGTGTCCCATTGCCAGCAATACAATCTCCTGGTCTGTCAGCTTGTCTGATTCGATGGAATAGATCGTCTCTCCTTTTGAGTCCACGCCTCTTGGCTGCACAATCACAGACGCCGGGCTCTGCATCATTGCGTTGAAAAACGGCGCAAATGTAAACCGATCGTTAGGCGCAAGCCGGCTATAATTGTTCAAGAGCAAATACATCTGCGATAGAACCCCGGTCATGGATGACGTGGACGATATAAACCTCTTATCTTGCCGTTGTGCTTCTTCAAGTAACCGTTTATCTTTGGAAGACGACACGAACCCGGCCAATTTTTCCGGGTCGAAGTCCTTGAGCTCTATGATTTTCTTTAAATGGGGCGGGAAGTTGAATACTCGAGTGCGTGGGTCCTGTAGAAAGTGTACACCGGGGGAGAAGAGTGTTCTATCCAAGCCGTGCGAAAGCTTGGGGATATGTGAAATGTCTAACGGCTTCGCTTGCTCCACATGACCCGTGCCAACACTGATTGTTCCACGGACTTCAGCTACTGGTTCTGTTGGTTTCCGTTTCCTCTTTGAAGCCTTTGAGGCATTAGCTCCTGTACTACCCTTCTTGATCATGGCGGACGTCGACGACACGGTCGAACTAGCCTTTATGGCCCTTCGTATAGAGTCCGGAATAAATTCAGAATTTATTATATCATGCTTATACTTCTGTGAGCCTGTTTTAGTGGCTTTGGTCTCCAAAAGCTCAGGTGTTTGTTCTGCGAGTTGTATCTCTTTCCTAGTGACCTTGATCTTGCTGGAGAGGAGTATGTTGGATAAGTCGGTCGATGAAACGTCCGGCACTTCATCGACAGCTTTCTTGCGCAAAAAGATACTTGCATGCACCCGCCGTATCTGTGGGAGCTGTCGTCCCCGTACTCTCATGCTTGAGATCATAATGGTGCCTCTTTGATGGAGTAACTGGGCAGCTGTATCGATGCTGAAAAATCATCTTTAGATGAGCTGTCACGTGATGGTTGCAGCCATAAGGTTTGGGCCTTTTAGAGCAACTTTGAAGGAGCCCTGGATGAGAAGGGTTCTGAAGAGGTGACTCGTCTCTATGAACCTATTCGAAGCAGCTTAAGCTTACCACAGCTTGTTATCAGATAAGTGCACCATGCATCTCAGTGTGAAATTACGTATTCAAAAAAAAACATGCTAGACAGTATAATTCACAACATTCTATTATTTGTAATTGTACACTCAGTAGAGAATACAACAAACACAATCCCGTGGAAGTATAGTGATTAGCTGATACTTGGTTGTGATGAACACAGACTTTTTTTGGTGCCACTGGCAGCACCAGTGACAGGGAAAATGGCTGCAAATTATTCACCCTCATGTTTAGCCGCCAGTTACCTGATCAGACAGCCATACCTCAAAAGCCAATCATTCTTGTCTCTAACGCATCATACACTCTACACTTTTGTATCCAAAATGTTTAATAAGTCTACCCATATACCCTTTAATTGTACAACCGCCTATCCAACTCACGTAAAACATTTGCAACAGACTGCACTTCAACCTGCATCCCGCGGGTGGTGAGCTTACCCACAAGTGTGCCAAAGTCCACAGAGTTGAACTTTTTGTGCCTGGAGAGTGTTTTGTATGCATCTGAGCATGGTATGTACATAGCTGCTTCCTTTTGTTTTTGTTGTTCTTGTTGTTGCTGCTTAATTTCTTTGTCTTTCTTGTCTTGTTCTTCCTTATCCGTCTTTCCCATGACGGTCTTCTTTGTCACAGACTCTCGCACCTTTGTATTGTCCTTTTTGGCAATGTTAGCCACAGTAGTACAGAAGAGTGTAGACATCGGATCCATTTGGCACTGGTCACATGTTCCTGGGTTTCCAGTACAACCCGATGGTTTCACAGCTTGCGTTCCCTTTGAAACTGGGGTTTGAGCGTCTTCAGATTGAGGAGTCGGAGTACTAACTTCTGCCGCCACAGCTAACTCCACCAATGAGCCCTGGTGCGGCCGCGAGGTGGGGCCCACAACTGTGGGGACGGCTCCAGGAGAGAGATTTGAGATATCTCTTATTTCAACAGATGGTCCCGGATGCATCACAGGAAGCGACATTTTGCGGAAAAGATTTGAGTTGAGAATTGGAGGTAACGATGTAGCCGAGGTTGTCGCGGACGAGCCTCCAGCTTCCTCTGTTGACGGTTCAGCCGCAGCTGCATCCTTGGCCAACTGATTATTGATATTGGCTGCCTCCTTAGCTGCCTCCCGACATACACAGGGCGTGTCATCAGAGCAGAACCCACAGTTCTCCACGGGCGAGCGCTCGTCAAAGGTTTCGGATCTTCTCGGAGTACGCAGATCTAAGAGCTCGTTGTTATTAGATTTGCTTGCCCTTTTGCCTCCTAACTTTCTCAAGTCCGGCATACGTTTGGGTTTACTGGTACCAAAACTCTTGGTAAAGTCTGTCTCTAATTCCGATATTTTCCGCCTCTTCAAGGAAACGGCAGCCATAGGTTCGAACGCGCCGATAGTGTCTTCGATAGCACGAGGGCGTTTCTCCTTGAGTCCAACCTCTTCGCAAAAACACTCATCTTTGACACAGACTCCACAGTCTTCCGTGGAAGAGGTACCAGCCCCCAGTGTTATCGCAGTGGATTTCGTGGCATCAACCGCCACTGAGCCATAATTCTCGCCCGAGTTTTTGCTATGAGCATCTGAATTTGCCACAGAAATGACTATTCCTGCTGTTCCTGCTGCTGAAAAAGCCGGTGGCGAGTTTCCTGATGGTGCAGGAGACACTTGTTGTTGGACCGCTGCCGGCGATCCAGCTAGCGAATGCGGGTTTGAATGGGAAAAATTATGAGGCGGCGAGGGCCCACTAGGTGTAGCAGAAGCAGCGGGAGATCCTGCGACAGACACTGTGGCTCTGAAGCTGTTTGCATTCCGCAAGGCGTACACATCGGCTCTGAGCTTTTCAATGTTCTTGATTAAAAACTGGTTCTCCGATCGTAATTTGTTGATGGTATTTATGAACCCGAGCTCCTTCAAGTCTCGCTCCTTTTCAACTTCCTGCAATTTTATTTCAAGCTCCTGTACTCTTGTTGCTCTGCGTTCTCTGAACGCTCTTTGTGCTGCTCGATTCTGCGCCTTCCTTTTCGATGCAGGTGTGTCAGCACTTGGCTTTCGACCTGGCTTGGGCCTTGGGGGCAAAACCCATTCCTTGGAAGTTCCTATCGTCGTCATCGGACTTGGTGCTGAGCTGGAGTTGGAAGCTGTGCCTACGCTGATATAGTTGCCAGTATTTTGAACTGACTTCCCGAAATCTGGCGACCCGCTCCCTGGAGACATAGCCTCAGGAGACGTAACGGGTGACGCCGCTATGGTTAACGGCTTCTGTCTCGGGATGATCTTGGACATTCCTATGCCGACTGTGAGTTTGTATACGACTATTCAAGAAGATACTCAGATTAAAAAAAGCCCTCAGGTTTGTTCTATATTTATTAATTACTGTGATTTTTCGTGCCAAAAGAAATTCTCAAAAGATCAAGCAGATAAAATTTTATCTAAAAAATCTATGCAGGTGCGGCCAATCAGCAGCTGCTATTCTCCGTAGACGGAGGGGGACTGCACTGTGATATGCAGACGAGCAAGTTAGCCAAGACCGCTCAAGTTTATCGCGATATCGTTTATGGGTGCCAAGGAGTCTGCGTGGGGACCAGTACAAAGGAAATATGAGTCAACACTTACCCTTTGAAGTCGTTGACCTTGCCATTGATGAAACACTGCTCAATACTAAGTCATTGTAGGGCCTAGTGGATAGAGGGCGAGAAAAGCCGGTGCGTGTTCTCAGGTGCAACAACCTGCGCTGCATGCCATCCTATGCCATTGACGTACAATGGCGCGCAAATTTCAGATGAAAGAAAGGACCGGAACCGCAACCAATCGCAGCCTAACCGCTCCCATGGAACAATACATCAAATGCCACTTGGAAAATGCCTGACACATGTGTTTGTATCGGAGAGCATGGACTTGCCAAAACGCCTTAGAAGACCATCTGGAAGTGTACTTTTTGTTTTGCAGCCACCTCCTGCATCCACCATTCTGGCTGCAAACATATTCTTCCCTATGGGAGGCACCACAATAGAATTGCCCTCGACTAAGATACTGTCTAAGAAGCCACTGGTAACACTCTGCCAAAAGCGAACATACTCAGCCTGGAGCTAGGAAGACTTGCTCTCCGTTACGGCTACATCTTGCTCTATTCACATATACATGTTTGCTACTATATACATCACCTAACCTTACTGCGAAGCTGCTCTCTCGGCCTGTGCCTTGGCGATCAGCTCTGGTGTTGGGGTTCCTTCGGTCATCAATTTGTTCAAGGTGATCTTGCCAAACTCTTCTTTCAATTTCTTTTCCTCTTCTAAGAACTTTGGTGCGTTCTCCTGCAAATACTTTTGGAAATGTTCGTACTGCAATTGACCGTGTTCACGGATGATATCCAATGGCATCTTGGGCTCTTTTTGAACTTGAGATGATGGCACACCCATGAGGGACGCCAAGAAGGTTCCTGCGTTTGGTCTGTTTGCATTCTTGAACAAGTGTTCGTTCTCTTTACGCCATTGCTCTCTTAATTTCAATTCTCTCTTGGCAAAGTCGTCAATAATATTTGTGCGGTCACCGAACGAGGCCAAAATTGGACGCACATCTTTAACTGGCTGAGTAGCCAAGTACTCCAAGAAAGGGATCAAACGGATGAGTGTGTCATCAGGATTGCCGTCCCATGGCTTCATTGGGATGGCGTTTTCGGGCTGCAAACTCCACGAGTCTGGAGTGGTGTCGATGAGAATAGTCTTGTCAAGGTCACGGTTCAAAAGCGACAAGTCCTTGATGAGTTTACCATCCTTGTACCGACACGCTTCTCTGTAAAGTGCGTAGGACACGTAAGCGTGTAAGGGGTCCAACTTGGCAACAGCCCTTTCGGAGTACATCTGCAAATTGGAGCCGAAAATCACAATCTCGTAGTACTGCGACAAGTAGCCCAAGAAGTAATCCAATCCAGGTCTTTTGGCGGTTCTCCATCCGTTTTTGGTGTCCCATTCGGAGTGAATCAACAAGTCATCGAGCGATAATACAAGGGTCAACGGTCTACGGTACGCTTCTGGCGCTGGAGGTGGCAACAAGTTTTCAAACGCTGGCTCCTGGAAGAAAGTGAAGAGAGAGCTCAACCGCTTGTTGAAACGCTCGTACATGAGTTGCGGCGTGTACCCGTTGGGGATATCGGTTGCCTCTAGGCTCTTTGCTTCTTCTTCGGAGTCCCAGTCCCGGGTTAAGAATCCGACTCCTGCTACTCCACCGACAAGCGTGGCCAAGTAGAACCAGTTAGCGTATCTTTCTCTTTGGATGTCTTTAGACGTTTGTACTCTTCTCTTTCTGCGGCGGGTAGTACCATCAGTTTCTGCGGTGCCATCGGCGGCAGCGTCTTCTGCAGAGGCGCTGGATTCGCTCTCTGCATCACCCTTCTTTTCGAGAGGATCCTCAAATCCAGCTTTGGCCAACATGTCATCAGTCAATATGGATTGCGGTTGCTTTGCCTTTGCGTCGTTCGCATCCTTTTTCGATGCGTCCTTCTCGGTGGAGTAGAATCTGCCGGCCATGAGCACGCGACTCACCACGGTCTGAGGAACAGGCCGAGACACAGCAGCTGCCCTACTAATACCGGACGCAAGTCTGGCGACACTAGTAGCTCTGAACATCTTTGGTGCTAGGGAAGGAAGTTATAAGGAAGCAAGAGGCTGACCGGCCACTTTGGTCACTTTTCGCTTTGCTGCCTGCTCAAAAAACTGAAAAATTGTAGCGCCATGTGCAGGATGAAAAGCGTGCCATAAGGCACCAAGAGACCAAGAGAAGGAGACAAGCGTAGCAGATACGTATCAGAGACTAGTTCGGAGTACTTCCACCGTATTCTACACAACCAGGCTGGTGATCTTAGTGCATTATTGGGTACATGCTTCGTGCAATTGAAAGCATCTGCGGGCCAGCAGCCCGCACTTCCCAGAGAGCAGGTCTCCTGGTTGAGTCGGTTGCGATCCACGGGGCCCGGTTCCATCCCTCGCGAGCCCCACACCTCCAGCAACAGCGCACGTTCATTTACAAAGACAAGAATACGGAGATCGTGCAGCCACAGTACAAAAAGGGCGGCAACGTCTTGATGAACGCCATCAACTACGCCAACCAGGTGGACGACACGATCCGGCAAATCGACGCAATCCCCGCGCTGCAAAAGACATCGCTTCTTCTCGAGCGCATAAAGGGGAGCCCCGAGCTTTTATTCCACGTTGCGCTTTTCCACTCTGAGCTCCGCAAAGTCGGGATCACGCGAACAACGACGGACAAGGAGCGTCAGCAGGTGCTGTTCGGGTACCGGGTCAAGTACTTGACTCTGTTGCGGCAAATCCACTCCATCTTCTTCGAGTCGTGTAGATTGCAGGGTGTCACAAACCTAGACCACAAGTTGGGCTTTTCACCCACCAAAATCGGCATCTTGGACCCGCGGAACTTCTCAGAGGAGGACTATGCAGAGCTACAAACGGGGCAGTTCCAAGGTGTGGACTTCAGCAACATCATCATGGCGGGCGATAGCCCGTTCACAAAGCGGTACGCGCTGGGCAACAAGACCGGCCCATAGGCACAAATTCCGAAGAGTCTCTTATCGGGGGCAGCAGCTTAGCTCGGGCCACTGCGCGGTGCTGTTCTCCCGAAGGGAGGCTCCCCAACGGAGTTGCCCCGCGGGAGCGCCGCCGGAGGCACCCCGGTCACTGTGCTTATGGCGGCCACTGAAACGGGAACTCGCGCGTGCGCTCCGGTCAGTCTACTTCGTAGAGATATGTGGAGCTGTGTCCTTTGAGCAGTGGCGCGGCTACGTGGTACGCTACGTGCATGTAAATAGACGTCTGTATATACACAGTTGTACATTGATTCGCTGAGTAGTGAGGGAGTTTGTAGGAGCTACGGCTTTGGAATGTGCAAGGACTTGGAGATCTCTGCACAGCCCTGGAGCGCGAACAAGATGGAGAGGGAGTGGAACTCCAAGAAGGAGCCCTCGAAGAACTTGCCGAACGGCAACGCGTCCAAGATGTATTCTTTGTACACCAAGTACGCCATGACGCCAACCCACACCAAGTTGGATGGGATGGGCAAGCCTTCGAAGTACTGCGACTTGCCGTGCTTGTCCTTGGGGATGTTGTTTGTGGAGATGTTGAAGCGTGCCAATCTGGTCAAGCCGCAGAGCACCCAGAACGTCAACACGAGCACGTCGATGGTTGTTTGGAAGCCGATGGCGAAAGCAATGACTGCAGGCGACACCCCAAACGAGATCAAGTCTGCCAACGAGTCCAACTCCTGACCCATCAACGAAGACTTGTTTCTGAGTCTGGCCACTCTCCCGTCAAAAAAATCGAAAAACAAACCCAACAAGATGAAAAAATGGGCTCTTTGCACGTAGTGAGTGCTACCGGTGAGCGTGAATCTGAGACACGAAATGATCAGATAGAAGCCACTGAATCCGTTCAACAACGTGATGAAGTCTGCCATGTGGAGGTTTCGGATCATCAGGAAATGACGCGCATCCGCAATAAAGGCGGTGTACTCTTTCGGGTCTGGTCTTGGGAGCAGCTCTTTGTTAGAGGAAATCGAAGAGAGCAGAAAGAGCGACGAAGATCTTCTGATCGGTGGTTGCCCGTTTCCATCCGTGTTGGACACAAGCTCGGAGTCCGAGTCATGATCGGACGCAATGGCCGAATGCTGGTGCTTGTCGACGCCAGAAGCTACTGCGGACATGTTTGGCAGTGTGTGGGGATAGGAGAGGCTTCTTTCGGTAACTGTTGATATTCTCACTGGGTTATTCCGAGAGTTGGCAAACCAAGACAACGGACTTTAGGAGTTCAAGCGATAGCTCAATTGCAATGAACGAGAAACAAAATAGAGCAGTACTGGAGCCTGCTGTTCAAGAAAAAGATGCGCTGAAAGAAGACAAAAACTGGTTCGAATCACCCAGCTCGTGAGTCCCGCAACAAAGCATGCGAAAAAAATAGCCAAGCCAAATGCGCTAGCAGTGACAGCGCGTGTCCAAGGCTGAATTTTCGTGCCAAATTGCTGCGCAGCTGATTGCTATACTGCACGTTGTGCTGACGAGACGGCCCTGACAGTCCCCCACAGGAAGCGCAATCGAGCAGCTTCGTCGCAATGCGCAGCACTCAACTGCGTGCCGCCAGGGCACTGGCCACACCACTGCTCCGCGTACATAGCCAGGACTCAGTGCCAGCCGCACCGACTCAACGCCTACTCTCCGAAAGCATGTGATTACGAGTGTATTGTCTATGTAAGCTATCTGGTATCTGGTACTGCAGGCGGGTGATTCCAGATCACATGACCTACAGCAGCCTCTTGCTGTGTCAACTGGCGTAAGATGGGCTACTTGCACAAGACACAGTGGTAGTTTATCCTATTGCTTTTGTTTGCCGCGTCAGAGTCCAGCGGGGATGCATACTCGTAGCGGTAGCCGAGAAGGAACTCCAAGATCTTGCTGATGTAGTCGCGAGTTGACGCGAGCTGCTTGGGCTTGGCGGTTTGGATGAGCTGGGAGCTCGTCATCACGTTGTAGAGCGAGATGTCCCCTGCCTTGACGAATGTACCTCCGTAATTGTACAACTTGATCATTTTGATGTTATTGTTGTCGCTTTTCCCGTTTTTGAGCACCGCGAGCTCCTCGGTGTCTATAGTTTCGTACACGTTTTCGTAGTTTTGTAGGCGTTCTTGAAAGTCGTTGTATGCTTCTCTTTGTGTCTCTGTGAGCATCGCGAGGATGTCAATTCCTCGTGGAATGCCTCCTCCTTGGATCGAGGTCGCGTCGTAGCCGTTACTGTCTGCTGCATCGGTATCATCGGCGTAGTCCGGAGACAAGGTCAACTTGCTCACGATGTTTGCGTTGATGATCTGCTGATCGTCCACAATGTTCTCGAGGAAAAGAATCTCGGTGTCCTTGCCAAACGGCGTACGCAGGTCGAACGCATTGATGGAGTTCAAGAGCGTGACTCTTCGTATTATCGTGGAGTTGGTGGCGTCAAAAATCCCCACCTTGTCGCAGCCGTCTGCGTGCAACCACGCCAAGAGCTCCTGCAACGTGTCCAAAGCAAACTTCTCGCGAAGCCTGACGTTCTCGAGGTTCGACAGCAGGAAAAACGAGGCATCGTGAGAGGTGTGGTCCTCCGCACGTCGCGTGTTGCCCACGTTGAAAATAGCGGTGTCTAGCCTGTGCCCTCGAAGGCACAGCGCTAGTTGCTTAGAGAGGTACGATTTGCCGCGCGCAGGGAGCCCAACCATGATAATAATGAGCTTGAGAGGGTGCAGCGTGGACGGCTGCACCGGTGTGTATGGGGTGTATTTGAAGAAGGGATCGGTGGTCATTGTGAGTCTCGGTCGGATGGCAACGAGTGATACGTTTTGTGGCCGCGCTTCCTTCAGCTTGTGGCTTCAATATGTGGGTGGGTGAGTGCTTAAGAGTTCTCTCTTGTTCGTCGCCGAGAAGCTGGATGCTTAGCGGTGGGCTGTGTGGGCTCTGGTGGGGGCCGTGGAGACTCAAGCGCTCGATGACTCTTAAATTTTTCCGTGGCTTGCGGGTTCGCGAAATTTCGTCTGCTGAACTCCGAAGCTGCGGCTGAGAAAAGGAAAAGGACGAGCGAGAGGAGGAACAACAGGGGTATAAGACAGCAGAGACAAGACGAGCAGCTAAACGACACAAGCGATACGAGGAGATAAATAGAGGAGAAAGAGGAGACAAAAAGGAGAGAGGAGGAGTGAGATAACAAAGGCCTTCACCACGATCCACGGAAGATGAGTCGCCCCGCGCTCGTATCGCTCGCACCCACGGAGTTGCGGGCACGCGGACCGGACTAATGGAAAAATAACGCTATCGCAAAGTGGCTGCAAAATATTGGCGATACATATATGCTGGGCTGTATAATGTCTATATCTATAAGGTACGTATGTGCAGGCAGACCAGACGCCCATCGTTTCGCAGAGACCATGTTGGGTAGTTCCCCGCTTTGGGCCCACCATGGGCTCGTTTAGCGAAGGGAGTCATCTCAACGCCATCGGCAACCGCGCTGATACCCCTGCCGGAGCTCGCGAGTCCGTTCCGCTTGGGCCACTTTTTAGCTCTTCTCCCGAAGGGAGCCTCGCTCAACGCAGTTGCCCCGCGGGAGCGCCGCCGGAGGCACCAAATGCAATTGCTTGTGGCCCTGCCGGGGGCGTGCTGTCCGCTCCGCTCGGGCCACTTCGTGGAGACCACTGCGTGGAGCTGTTCTCCCGAAGGGAGCCTCCTCAAGGGAGTTACCCTCACCAGGAGGTGCCATCGGAGTCCCTGCAACCTGCTGCAGATTCTTCTCAGTGATCCGAGCTCACAAGCACCGTTGGAATGGAGCTCGTGCTGTTAGTGTGGTCCAACTTTGGAGGACTGTCGTCGTCGCCGAGCTTGTATCCGTCCAAAAACTTGTTTATGTTGGATGGCGGCGGCGGGGCCATCAGGCTGAGCGAGTTGCTTGACGAGTTGCGGTGAAGCACCTGTTCCATCTCGTTCTCCTTGATCTTCTCGTCGAGAAGGAGCTGCTGTTTGCGGAGGTAGTCTTGTTGCATGCGGAGGTAGTTTTCGTGCGCCACCGATGCTTCGCTAACTGGCGCTCCCGTGCCTGGGAGCGGCGTGCTACTGCTGCTGGATCCGCTGTCACCGTGCAATCTACCCGGAGAGGATGGCGAGTGTACCACGGAGTGCACTGGTGAATGCGCGGGAGAGTGCATGGCTACCGAGGCTGCAATTGCCATTCCATCTGGAGTCGATGGAGCACGTGCGTGTCCCGGTAACGAGCCATCCACAAACGTGCTTTCGAATGGGTTTGCCTCATCAACCTTGCGTCCATGCTCGTCTACGGGGACTGGCGTGTGGATGCGCGGCGTGAACATGGCATTGAGCGCGCCTGTGTTGTTGTTATTCGAACTGTTGGCATTGGTTTCGCCGGCACCTGGCGTGTGTTTCAAGGAGTTCAAATTCAAATGCATCTTGGGCGCGGGCTCTGAGCCCTGTGAAGTTGCAGTGCTATCGATTTTCGGGCCGTGGTTGTGATGTGCATCACCACGGTGCTTGTGGTTGGGATGCTTGTGGTTTGGATGGTTATGATGCTGCTGCTGATCTTGCTGCTTTTGAATCTTGGATTCTACAAAGGCAAACCTCTCAATGTGGTTGGCTCCAAATTTGAGCACCTCCAGCAAATCTGTCCACCAGCTGAAGAATTCTTGTTCTGAGCCACACTTGAAGGTGAACTTCTTGGATTTAGTACGGCTCAGTTGCAAGATAAACTTGTCCTCGCTCTTGGGCTTAAGAAGATAGTCGTTGAGGTTGTACGATCTCTGTGGCACGTCGTAGGGCCCAATGATACCGCCAAGCTTATTTTTCGCCTTCTTGCCGCCTGTATTGCCTCCTGCCAGAGGAGTACCTGCTCCTGAAGATTCAGGGATCTTGTACTCGTGCAAGTAGTTGCATGTGAGTACGTAGTAGTTAGCGTTGTAGTTTTTCAATATTTTCAGCTTCTTGTAAATCATTCCTGTCCGAATGCACTTGTTGTGGACCGAGTTTGTGTATGGAATGGTCAACCCGTTGAAAGTTCTTGCTTGTCTGTACGGGTTTGTTGCTCCTCCCTTCACATTCTGGTGTACATTTACAAATGCCTTATTATTAGCCACAAAGTAGTTCCACTCGTCTTCTGGCTTGGACGCCGATGTGATCTTGCACAACTGCAGGTATAAGGCCAGAATAGATTGTTCGTTGTAGCAGTGCTCTTGGTCAATAAGCTTGCCAAACTTGTTGGCGGTCATTTTCAAGTCCTTGAGCACGTAATTGGACAAGTCCTTGGCAATTGTCTGGAGATTGAGGTACAGCGCAAATACATAGTTTTCCTGCACTAGCTGGCTCTTGAGCTGGTAGTCGAGTTGGAGCTTGAGAATGAATGGGTCGTCAAGTACTCCGAGCTCATCGCTGTCGCCATTGTCGTCTACGGCTGCCTTCTTGAGTACCGGTTTTGCCGGATCACTATATCTTTCGACGGAGACCATGTAGCAGTTGAGTATTTTCCCAGTCTCGCTAATATCCTTGACAAGGTGGTCGTTTGCGAAACTTTCGTTTTTAAGTGAGCCCTTGATTTCCTTGATTTTGAGCGAAAGGTTCTTCAAGAGACTCTCCAAACGCTGCACTAGCTTGTTATTGATCTCCCTGAAGGTGCGCATTTCTCCAAGGTACGCCTTGTGGTGATCGTTCATAAGAAGGTGTGGAAGGTTGAGTACGAGTGACATGTCGTGGTTGAAAAACCCCTTGGGGATCGTGATGTCGTCGTAGCGCTTCGTTTTCACATCGCCGTGTGCCGCTTGTGAGTGGTGTGAGTCTGTGTTACCCAGTTTGTGCGGCAGCAGCAGGCTGAATTTTTGTTGTTTGGCAAGGTTGGAGAGCGATCCGAGTGAGATGTTCCGCGAGTGTCCTCCAGTGCTTAGCGTCCCCGATCCCGCGCCCCCGGATGCTCCGTTTTTGGATGTCACTGGCGAGAGAGAAATAGCACTTGCACCAGCACTACCATTGGTGCCATTGGCGGCTGCTGTGGTAGAGCCAGTCCCAGAACCAGACTGTTGGCCAGAAGCTGAATCAGCAACCTCAAGCTGGGCCCGTCCTTTCAAGAATGACTGATTCAGTTTTGTCTTGAATAAGCTGGGTCTGACCAATTCTGAAGCAGAGTGATTAAGATGAGACAAGTTCGCCAACGAGTTACTGGACAAGTTTTTCAGAACCTCTTTGGGAGGCGTGGAAATGGTAGTGGCTATATCGGCCATGTAGGACATGGGCTGGTTCATGGCTCCAGGAAAGAGAACCGAGCTGATCAACTGAAGGTTGATTTTTGCACTAAACTCCTTCACCAACGCCAACTCCTTGAGATAGTAGATCAATGACTTGATAAACTTCTTATAACATTTGAAATAAAACACAAGATCATCGATAGGACGAGAGTCTGGCGACGGAAGATTCCGGTAAAAGGGTGAAGCAGGGTTGGAAGCTGGAAGAATCTCCTCCTTAACAAACGACGACATGTTGAACACCAATCCCTATGACAGATAAAGATGAACAGCAGAAGAAGAAAAAGAAGTAGGCACTTAGCGGAAAAAGACGTTGCAAATCCAATGGCAACCGGTCCAGGCGGACTGATCTGGCCGGCCTTTGAGCATGCAGGCTAACCGCCCCAAGAAAATGTAGCAAAAACAAAAAAAAAAAATATTAAAATCACAACGCCCAGACGCGCCATGGGTGTGTTTCTATTATTAATGTGCGTAAGGGGTGCGCGCACTGGGGTAACTTATTGTACAGATCTGTAACAGGAGCTGAGTTGAGTCAGCTGGTGGGGGGCTTTTGGTTTTGTGAGTGTTTGTCCTCTGGCTCAGGGGTTGTGGAGCGCTCGTTGGCAGGCAAGAGCGGGCCGATGACGATTGGCGGCGGATAATTTTTCAGTGCTGCAGAATCTAATCAAAGCTTATTCACCCAGGAGGAAAAAAAAAGGGCGGAGTTCGGATAGAGTGGAGGCTTTGAGTGGAGGCTGCGAGTAGTGCTGCTAGCGGAGGCAGGGAGCGAACAAAATCTGCAGTGGGATGCGCGCCAAAATTGCCGCCTGGCGCTGATCTTGGCCACGTAGCTCACCACACGTTATTCAAGAGGACCCAGCAAAAGGGTGAAAGAGAGGGGCGAGCATTGGCAGTCCCCTGAGGCGGGAACATCGGCTGAAATTAACGATCTCATCTATTCTGGAATGCTGCAAACGCTCTGTTACGTAGTTGCAAAAGCTAAATATCCTCAGTGAATGTTTCATTGCATCCCCCGTTCACCATCACTCTAACCCCCTAGCTGTGTCTAGCTTCGAACAATAAGCCTCGCTCCACTAGTTAAGGCGCCCAGACCACGGATCGATCGGTGCTTCGCAAACAACAACCGCGTCGTCGCCAGCTCTTGTCACCCCATAAGGTGAGGGCTCTAAATTTCTCCTACCAACGGAAAATAAAAATAGTGCGCGCGATGGCTGCAGATTCGCAGTTCGGACATTGCGAATGGCTTTTCTCCGCTACACTGCTGCAACGGAGTTTCCGAAGCCATCCCGAGTGCCGTGTTACTTCCCCAGAGCCCATCTATTGTCCCTGTACTGATATGCTTTCCTGCCGTCCATCCCCGAAATGTGGATGCTTCTCCACACCCCCGCCACTTTTATTGTCCTAGTACATATTCTTCAACTCTTTATTCAGTAAGCACGTCTATCTCTCGAAACGTGCCGCCCTGATCTGGGCCACGCTGGGTGGTTAACTACAATTTTTTTTTTGCCGTTGCTGTCATATCTATTTTTACCCTGCATATCTCTGTTGCTGCTCCATGTCAAAAGGAGGATCTCCGGTTCCTTTACTAGTCTTGTACTGTTGCGTAAGGTAGGCTCTTTTGGTACTGGAGGCTTTACAAGGCGCTTTCGTATTCCAGAAGGATATTTCCTTCAGTACTCTTGCTTCTACTGTCTTGGATAGCCTCCTTGTGATGCATAAACTGTAGATCCAATTGTGCCTCGCACTCATGGCACGCGGTGCTCTTGTCCGAATGCAGAGGAGAAACACTTGTGCGGGAAAGGAGCCGCTTAAGCTCTCATCAACAATATCAAATTGTTCGTACATGAGACCATACTTGTTCGCGCCTGCTACCAGTAGGACCTAGACCACTGTAACCATATCCTTGAACCGAGTAAGCTACCGCGAAGTAGCTCGGTCAAAGGTGATAAGATTCGGGACCTACCCATTTACCTGCCCGGCTAGCGAAGGGTCTCTCCTCGTATTTAAAGGGCTCTCCCAGGGCACTTGGAATCTGTTTATGGTTTACACCCCGGTGCTGTCAGTGGGCGGCTCATTTGGTATAGTCCCCCTCTGGGAAGAACGAAGCCCTGAGTATCCAGGTCTAGTGCAACAGATTACAGGCCAGATTCAGTTCCGCTAAAGTTCCTTAACTCCACTTTCCATATATAACTCAGTGGAAGTTCGGTGCTCAGTACTTACCCCCTGATATTATGTTGTGGTGTTCTGGCTGTCGCAGTCGTTGCAGCCAGTTGCAGCCTTTCGCAACCATCTTTCCTTGCGAGAGAGATCGAAATGAACTCCACGTGACACTCAGTGAAGAAATACGCTTTCAGAAGGTAAAGGATTAATTAAAATATGAAGTGTAGAACAAGACGTATGAAGCTACAAAGGGGAGATAATCGAGATAACTGGACTATTAAGAAAGTCCAAATCTCTCAGAAGCAATGCGACTATAGGAGAGGCTAGGCATTTCTGAAGATTCTCTCTGCAATTAAGTTACTCTCTTTGGTACTATCAGCTCTAACTGTTTTCAACATTCCTGCATCAAGCACCTGCATCCCATCGTCATCACACGTGCTGTTGCTCAGCATTAGAAAATTGTCAGCTTGATCTGAGCGCTTGCAACTGGCTAGTTGTTTGCTGACTTATTGTTACACCGTGTGTCCCATCGCCGACTTTATACCCCTTGACCTTGTCGCAAAAAATTGCGCTGTAATCCCGTCAAAATCTATTTCGCACCACTATCTAGAATCACATACTAAACGCAGCCATATCTCTACACACAACTGACCTGATACCAGATACTATGACCCATTCAAAGCTTACATTCTCACAGGAGCAGTTGGACCATGTCAACGAAAAGCTTCAAGATCTCACGCCGCAGGAAGTTATCAGATGGGCGTACATCACCATTCCCCACCTTGCTCAGACTACAGCGTTTGGTTTGACAGGCCTTGTCACAATCGATATGATATCCAAGATGTTTGGTGCCCAGGATAGCACCAAGAGCGACTCTGCTGATTCCCAGGACTCGAAGGTACCCGCCACCCACCCTATAGATCTCATTTTCATAGACACATTGTACCACTTCCCACAAACTTACGAGCTAGTGGAGGCAGTAAAGAAGCGCTACCACCCAAACTTGCGCGTTTTCAAGCCAGAGAACGTGCAAACAGACGTCGAATTTGCCGCCAAGTACGGTGACCAGCTCTGGGAAACCAACGACACATACTACGATTACCTTGTCAAAGTTGAGCCTGCACAGAGGGCGTACCGTGAATTAAAAGTGCAAGCGGTGTTGACAGGGCGCCGGCGGTCGCAAGGAGGAGCAAGAGGGTCCCTTCCCGTGGTGGAGATAGAGGAGAGTAGTGGGATCATAAAAATCAACCCTTTACACAACTGGGATTTCAGCCAAGTGAAAGCATACATCGACGAAAATAAGGTGCCCTACAACGAGTTGCTCGACTTGGGATACAAGTCGATCGGCGACTGGCACTCAACGGTGCCGGTGGCAGAGGGCGAGGACGAAAGGAGTGGCAGATGGAAGGGCAAGGCCAAGACCGAGTGTGGCATCCACGAAACGAGCAAGTTTGCACAGTATCTCAACCAGAGCGCAGCTGAAAGCGCCTCGTAGTTGTTTTCTATCTTCACAACATGATATTGAGCCTCTTTTGCTACCTCCGAGCGAGGGCAACTCAGTTGAGGGTGTCTCCTTCAGAGGACCCGTTTATATCCAGCAGTTAGGGCGTCTCACTTATTTATTTCCATAGTCATACACAGGTAAGCATCAAGCACTGTACGATCTCTCTCTCTCTCTCTCTCTCTCTCTCTCCTCTTCTATATCTATTTTGTCGCCCATCAGTCAAATGGCTGCAAAAGTGTTGCATTCCTGCACATGCGGCCTCATCTCATCTCCATTTTTCAGCCGCTGGGACTTGTCTACTCCTTCAACTGCAAGAAGTCAGTTAGCCATGGGTAAAAAGCGTTCCAATGCCGCTAATGCTGCGCGTGTGCTTGAGTCGAATGTGTCACCAATCCTTGAGGTCAACTACTCCGACCCGTTGTTTTCTGTGGCAGCACATCCTTCCCAGCCTATCCTTTTACAGGGGTTTGCAACGGGCCATGTGTTCTGCACCAAGTACGACAGTGCTGGACTCGAGGAGGCCCAGCAACGCCGCAGAGAAGAGAATGAACTAGCAGAGAGGGAGGCATTTGCTAGGGGGAAGATTTCCGCCGTGAACAAATCGGTGTCACAGACAAAGAAGAAGTGGTGGACGGTGATAGACAACCACGCGGATATAGAGCTGTCGAACCCATATGTGACAAACATGTGGAAAACAAAGAGACACAAGGGCTCGTGTCGGCTGGTACTTTTCAATCCTTTAGAGAGCTGTTTGGGCGAGAATGTGTTTACAGTGGGTACCGACCATACGATCAAAAAGGCCGACACAGAAACAGGAAAGGTCACCAGTAAGGTGGTCATTGACTGGGCCGCAGCACCTAGTGCGTTCTCCAAATCTGGCAGTACTGGCTCCGGAGGTAGTACGACCGTTTCCGCCAGCAGTGGAAAAGACGCTGTCACAAAGCTTTGCCACTCATCTACCCATAACTTTTTGCTTGCGGGAACAGAAAACGGGTCTGTGCTCGTGTACGACAGTAGCGATCTCCTGTCCAAGCTCAAGTTTCGGGTGGACCAGGCACATGATGACGCGATCAACCACATTATGCCGATGCCCGAGGTGTCTGCGTACCACTACTTGACGCTTGGTTCAACAACACTCTCGCATATCGATATTAGGAAGGGGATAGTGACTCAGCTGGACGATCAGGAGGATGAGTTGCTCGCCATGTGCTACGCGACGGACCAGCACACCCAGACAAAGAACGATACGGTGCTCGTGTCTCATGGCGAGGGAATTGTGACTATATGGAAAAACTCGAAGAACCGGTTGATGGATCAGTTATCACGGATCAAGGTGAACCAGAGTGCATCGATCGACGCCATCGTGCCCACCATGAACGAGGACGACGATGAGATGGCTGCTTCTGTGTGGTGTGGCGACAGCGAGGGGTTGTTACACAGAATAAACTACAAGCGCGGAAAGGTCGCAGAAACAAGAGTGCACTCAACGGCCACAAGAAAGGGCGGTGCGGATGAAGTGGGTGTGCTAGAGATAGACTATGAGTATAGGTTGATTAGTGCGGGGATGGACAGCTTAAAAATATGGTCGGGAGAGGATGGTGTGACCAGCGACAACGACGATGACGATGATGACGATGACGACAATGACGATGACGGCGAAGCTGAAGAATCGGATGTGGGAGTATCTGACGACTCTGAAGCGTCTGACGACTGGCTGGACATTTCAGACGGATCTGGCAGCGAGAGCGAGGAGGCAGAAGATAATGCGGGGGGTATAGAGGAAGAAAACGATAGCGACTCAGACTCGAACAAACCTGCAAACGCTACACCGCAGATTGTGCGCCGCAAGCGAGTATTGGTACCCATAGAAAGCTCCAAGCCAAAGCCAAAGAAGCGCATCATCGACTTGAACAAAGCAGACGATACACCAGAAGAGGCACCAAAAAAGCCGAAAGCAAAGCAAATGACCACCAAACAGATCAGGAACTTGCAGAAGCACGAACACGGCATCAAGCGCTTCGACGACCTTTAGTTTGTATATAGCAAATAGACTGGGGTGGTTTACACAGAAACTTGTAGGATATTTCTCTGTCTATTCACCCTTATATACTCCCTTCTGAGCAAATCATGGAGTCTACTTCGAGAGGTTTCCTCGCTGCCCAACGGAGACGAGCGCCCGCTAAGGCATGCACAGCCGTTGAAACCTGATTGCTGCGCAACCTCGCTCCGGTAGTTTGTAAATTTCGTGCGTGGAGCTATCTGCCTGTTAGAAAACACCTCAAAGAATTCCGCCCAACGGGAGTGCCTCTCGATACTCACGGCGGTAGTAGCTCAGGAGTAAATAGGACGGGCACAATCAAATGGCTGCAAAAACGGAGCTGGTTGCACGTGACTGCGAGTTTCGCTATCTTTCCGTATCAACCACGAAATCGGCCCCCGCTACCAGCACTCTACTTCTGCAGAGCCACACACTGAATGGAGGGACAGACCGTGTTAACCGTGGAAGGCGTAACGCTTGCTCGCCGAGGCTACTACGTTGCGGGGACACTCAATTTGGCGCCGTACCACCTTGTGTTCAGTTTTATTCCGCCCGATGCTCCTCCGCTGCGAGCTCCTCGGGAGATTTGGATCTGCTACCCCATGATTGAGCGTATATCCAAGATGCGTGGGTCCTCGTGGAGTGCTAGCCATGGCAATGGTGCACTGGACTCTGCGGTGTCGCTGCCGCCACCACCACCTCCTCCTCCACCACAGCCTTCTCTCGTCACAAACGACCGCATGCTGAGCCTGGCCAGCAATCTTAGTGAAGACTCAGACGCACACGTTTCGGGCGATGGCGAGTCGATGGCCGAACTGGCTCCCAATTTGACTGGAAGCGCTAGCGCAGGCGCTGGTGCGGGTGCTGGAGCAGGGACAGGCTCCTCGCTGCTGCGAAACACGGGATACAATAGCCGCCGAATGGACCACTACTCGGCGTCGCACATCCGCATCCAGTGCAAGGACTTTACGTACTACTCTTTCGATTTTCGCAACGATGGCATCTGTGGAGACATATTCCTCAAGCTCAGCACGCTCATCACGCAGCCGAAGGCTACCGCAGATATACTGAAGTTTTACGCGTTTCTGTACCGCCCAAATATGCTCGAGAGCAATCTTGAAACAAAAGGCTGGGACGTGTATGACCCCGAGCGAGAGTACAGACGCTTAGGACTTGTTGCTAGTGAGAATGACAAGTCTGAAGCTGAAAGTGAGGTAGCTACTGGCACTTTGGGTGCTGATTCGAATACGTTTTGGCGAATTTCAAGGCTCAACCACAACTTTAGCTTTTCTCCCTCGTACCCAAGCACATTCGTAGTTCCCTCATCCATCTCTGATAATGTGTTGAAGCATGCGGGCAAGTTTCGGTCGAAGCAACGGATTCCTGTTGTCGTTTACCGGCACCGGAGCGGGATCAACGGCAATGTGATTGCTCGGTGTGCACAGCCTCTAGTTGGACTCAAGCTCCAGAACCGTTCATTGCAAGACGAAAAGTTAATTGGCGAGATATTTCATAGCCAGGAGCGTGAAAAGGCTTACCGAGCTGGTGACTTCGACAACGACGAAGATAACGACAATGATACTGTAGGTGGGGTTCCAGCGGCAACAATACAAAATGGATTCAAAGAACAGCCGCAAAGAAACCTAATTGTGGACCTCCGACCAATCACAAATGCTATGGCCCAGCACGCATTGGGTGCCGGAACAGAAAATATAGACAACTATAGAGGAAGGAGACAGGCTCTGGCCGTGGCCACAGCCAGTGGAGGGCAACTTAATAGTACGGCCAGTGCTGACGAAAAACCTCTCACTCGTAATGTGGACAAAATCTTCTGTAACATAGACAACATCCACGTCATGCGAGACTCACTCACCAAGCTCACTGCGATCCTCAACGACTTGGACAAATACCCTGCAACAGAACTGTCTGGGTACCCATTGCTCCAGCAGCAGCTCACTAAGACACAGTGGTTGCACCGGCTCTCGATCATTCTTCAGTCAGTGGACCGCATTACCAAGTCCGTTCATTTAAACAACACAAATGTGGTGATCCACTGCTCTGACGGATGGGATCGCACATCGCAAGTATCAGCGCTTCTGCAGCTCTGTCTAGACCCATTTTACCGGACGCTCGAAGGGTTTATGGTTTTGGTGGAAAAGGAGTGGGTCAGTTTTGGCTTCAAGTTTGCAACCCGCAGTGACCATGGAGGGTGTATTGGAGCACGATACGCAGCAGGTGGTGGAGCAGCTGCGAAAAATGCAGCCGGAGCATCAGCGTCATCTGGAGATATCGATTCCCAGGATTCAGAAAAACCCCCAGACTCAGCGCCAGCACCTGCACCAACGAGCAACGGGGCTAAGGTGGCATCGTTTTTGCAACGAGCTGCGCTCCATATCAAAAACACTGCAGTTCAGGCATCCAACCAGGCATCTGAGTTTGACATTGAGGATGGGAAGATCTCCTTTTCTGGAGGTAGTAATGGTGTTGGTGCCGCATACAAGGGAAGCGACGAGCGATCACCCATTTTCCATCAGTTTTTGGATTGCGTGTACCAGTTGTTGCGGCAACACCCAGGTGAGTTTGAGTTCAACAGTCGCTTCTTGAAGCGACTCTTCTACCACCACTACCTGTGTCAATACGGATCGTTCTTGTGTAACCTGGAGCGAGAGTTGCGTGAGATATGCAGGCTCCAGGACAAAACTGTAAGTGTGTGGGACTATTTTAACTCCAGAAAGGTTGAATTTACAAATCCACACTATAGCCAACCGGACGACGATGGTGTCTTATTCTTCAACTACACGGACATAAAGTGGTGGTACGAGTTGTATGGGAGAACTGACGACGAGATGAATGGGCTTTCCAATTCGTTGGACAGAAAGTTTGCCCGAATGAAGTTGCATAAGTAAATAGAAAGGACGCTATAGAGATAGGTTTGTAGGAAAAGCACTGGTCTGTAAGCCTCGGCCAAAACCTTGGTATGTACGAAGTAATCGACGAATACATCATAAATACCCATAAAAAAGTGGATGAAAAAGTGGACCCAACAACTTCCTTTATCGCCTCTTCAATTGTTCTGGAGTGGTCTGGCCCTTCATCTGGCACTTACTGGAAACTCCCTCTCAGTGGTAGTTTTTGCGGCAACTGAAGCCGCGTTTTTGCTGCAGCAAAAATGCCTTTTATCGATTTCATCTGCAGCCTTCCGCTTCCTTTTCCCTGAAGTATGCGTATTCTCACTAGTCACCCTCGAGTTTATTGTAATTGCACTCGTACTGGTGTGTGGACTCGTGTAGAACTTCGGTTTGCCTCTTCTGGTCCTTACGGTATCGAGGGCCGTCTCCCTAATGGAGTCAAGGAAACTTTGTTGCTGCCACCGGTATCGCTGCAGGAGAATGCTGCTCTGCCAGGCTCTTCTTTAGCCATTACGGACCCCTATACACTCTATCAAAGTTATGTTGCTCTGGGAGTGCTAAAAAGAGATGAGGCACAGTTACGTGCCATGAAGGAGTTCCAAAAACTCTACTTTCGCTTGAAAGATTACCGCCCGCCGCAAGAGCTTAGTATCAAACTCAGCTTGCTTATTCGGCAGCTTGAGATACGAAGATCCGAGGAGTTAGCCAAGGAACAGGGACTTTTGAATGAAGGAAGTAATACGCTATTCAGATTGAGTCATTTTGCAAGCGGATGGTTTCAAGCAGACCCGGAGGCAAAGAGGAAGCAGGTGGTGAAGATAATCACCGATGAGGATGAATTGTACTCGATTGACACCCCGCAGGGACTCTTGTTGAATGGAGACGTTGGATGTGGTAAATCCATGCTAATGGATATCTTTGCAACAACGCTACGGCACGAACTGAAAATGCGGTGGCACTACAATAACTTTATCTTGTGGGTTTTTGGCGAAATGCACAATATACAACGAGAGCGGCTGTTCACTACAGCCATGCAACTGCAGAATCGTCTGCGTTTACCTGCTTCAAGAGCGTTTACCATGGAAAATGAGTTCATTCTCTTCGAGATTGCTCAAAAGCTCATTAACCGAAGCACCATTCTTTTGCTTGACGAGTTCATGCTCCCTGATATTGCAGCGGCAAGTATCGTGAAGATTTTATTTACTTACTACTTTAAACTTGGTGGTGTATTGGTGGCCACCTCAAATAAGTTACCCGAGGATCTCTACTCCACTGAGTTCCATAAGCGTAATTTCAAAAGCTTTGTGAGTATTTTGCATACGCGGTGTCAGACCGTGGAAATGAGGTCGCAGAATGACTATAGGGTGCTCAACAGTGAGCGTTCCCCTGAGGTTGTTTCGCGCATTGTGGTGAAACTGGAGGTCTCTGACCACGACAGACGCTGGAGACAGCTCCTTGAGGGAGAGGTCTTTGGTAACAGCTCTATAGAATCAGGGGTTCCTAGTACTCTTCAAGTGTATAACCGTAACACTGTGGTCCCACTCACTTATTGTGACAACACGGTTTGTCTTTTGGACTTTGAATACATTTGTGGCGGTCTCTTTTCAGCGTCAGACTACATTTCCCTCACATCCACTTACCACACCGTGATCGTGGACAATGTCCCCGTCATGCCTCTTAAGATGAAGAACGAGGCGCGGCGGTTCATCACTCTCTTGGATGCCATCTACGAGGCGAAATGCCAATTTTATATGCGCAGTGAAGTTGGGTACTTGGGGTTGTTCTTCCCGGATGCAAACGATACCCTGGAAACTGACGACACCCAAAAGGGGCAAGCAGCTCGACTCAAAGTACAAGAAGAAGAGATGTTTGCCAAGACGGTGCTAGATATGGAGAGTCCGTATAGACCAAATGTGTCGTACTACACAGGAGACAACACGGAGTACGTGGAGAGAAAGGCAACGGAAGTGACCGATTTCCAAAAGACGTCGGCATTTACTGGTGAAGACGAAAAGTTTGCGTACAAGAGAGCAGTACTGAGAATACGAGAAATGGTGGAGTCCGAGCTCTGGCGCAAAGCGCAATGGGTGCGAATTGACGACACAATGCGGCCATGGGAGAATGTGGTGACGACAAACTATCACCCAAAAGTGACTGCAATGGCACAGCAAGAGAGCAAACTAGCACCACAGATACCAGAAGAACACATTTGGTCTATGGGGAAATGGACCAAATTGAACGGAAAAAGACTAAAGGACGCAATAGCCAAGCGGTGGATGAGAAGCGGTATGTGGCAGTAGATCTGGGCTGGGTCGAACCTTTGGTAGCACCTCCCGGCGAGGGCATTCCGTTAGAAGTGGCTCTTTTTCTGACGACTAGTATCAAGGTATAGCCCAGGAGTCAGACGTGAGGCTACATTATACAAATATAGACATTACGATTTACAGGTTCACGATAGAGCAATACACGATTTAGAGCTATATACGAGATAGAGCTATAAAACAGAGAGAATTGCATGTGCTTCTGTCACCAAGTGGCTCGGTGCACACACATGAGGGCCAGCGACCACTCCCAGTGTAACAACAGCCAGAGAAGAGCACTATCTGAAACCGGCTGGCTGGTAGCGGCTCGCACGCTCGCAAAGCGCGTTTGGCTCGCGTGGGCAGAGATAACTCGCACGGCTTGATCCGTGGAACCCCTCACAAGTATCCGCGCGTGCGCGCTCACACACGCACACAATTTGACGACCCCGGATTTTCAGCATTTAGGCGAGATTCCAAGCAGCTTACTTCTAAATACTCCCCATACAAACCGACAACATAAACGCTGGCGATGTCTGTTCTCAATGCCGAAAGACTTGTGCGATTAGCTTACAAGTACCCGCACCTCCACAACACGTGGTATCTCGTTGCGTGCGCTTGCCTCTCTGTAGTGAACCAACCGCAGGAGATCCCGAAGGTTTTCCACTTTGCCTTGCGCCAGCAGCTCTTGGAAAACTGTGTTGGTAGAGACAAGGTTTTGCTCACAGACCAGTATTTATTGCAGTTGGCACGCGACTCTGTGTCGCTGGCAGAAAAGTATGCAGACTTGACTGCTGTTGGTGTGAACTTGCCGGATATTTTGATCCCACACACATACTACGACAAGCTCCCGCTTGGGTTCAAGTTTTCCAAGGCTGAGGATATCCACGAAACCCAAGTGCTGATTGCGGCAAAGATTCGTGAAGTGTTGTTGAAGAGCGTGGCGTTGGCGGGCTTGCCGAAAGCCATCAACGCGTTGATGATTCTCAAAAACGTCACGCCGCTGCTGCTCTTGCCGCACACCGCGCCCGTGAGGCCCAACATTGTGAACCCGGGAGTGATTTCATCGAGCGACTTGGTCCGTGAGGACATTGAGGGCACCAAATTCGAGGGCGAGACCGAGTTTTTGCCCACGACTGACACTATCGATGGGCCCATCACACCAAATTCCGTGGACAGCAAGCAGCTCCAGCACGACTTGACCCGCGGGTCCGACTTCTGGAACACCATCTACCTGTCCAAGGTGAACATGCGCATCAGAAAGCAGATGATCAACGCATACCCGGACCTCTGGTTCTACACGTACCACCACGGCTACGCGCCGCTCTTGAGCTTCACAGACGTGTTGCCGGCGAAGGAAACCTCGTTGTGTATCGTGGCAAGCTTGATCCCACAGGACGTGAACCCGCAATTGAAGGGCCACTTGAAGGGCGCAATCAACGTGGGTGCTACCCGCGAAGAAGTGGAAGCAGTGCGCTTGCTCGTGTTCGACATATGTGACTGGAGCGGCAACGTGCTGTGGAGAGGGGGCCAGGAGTCCGTCGCCAAATTGTAGCGCAAATATACGATACCAGGGCATGCGTGTAGAGACCTCTATTATCCTGACGCGGGTCCGCTCCGCTCGGGCCACTCCATGGGGGCCACTGCGTGGAGCTGTTCTCCCGAAGGGAGCCTCCTCAACGGAGTTGCCCCGCGGGAGCGCCGCCGGAGGCACACACGGCCCATTGGACTGCTTGTAGCCCTGCTGGGGGCACGCTCTCCCGCTCCGCTCAGGCCACTTCATGGAGACCATTGCGTGGAGCTGTTCTCCCGAAGGGAGGCTCCCCAACGGAGTTGCCCCGCGGGAGCGCCGCCGGAGGCACACACGGCCCACTGGACTGCTTGTGGCCCCTGCCGGGGACAAGCCCTCCCGCTCCGCTCAGGCCACTTCGTGGAGACCACTGCGTGGAGCTGTTCTCCCTAAGGGAGGCTCCCCAGCGGAGTTGCCCCGCGGGAGCGCCGCCGGAGGCCCTCACGGGCTGCTACATGGATTAGCTTGTAATGTACTATTTTTTGGGACTTGCCCATCGTATCTATGTCATTGCGCACTCCGGTACCACTCTCCCGCGTGGCACCGTCCGCGGTTGTGGCCCGCGGCCTATAACTGTATTCTGTTCTGTCTCTGAATCAAGACAATCTGTAGCCCGCAAAACACAAAGAATGCAAGGTACACGAAGACGGCTCCGAACACGGTTTTGGCCACGGCTTTCCCGTCCGCTGGGTCCTCGGTGGACCCCACCATGGACTCGTGCTCTGTTTGGAAGAGGTACCCGATGAAGGAAAGGATCACAATGGCAAACGACGACAAAATCGTACAGAAGTACGCCTGTGCGGTGGAAACAACAGCCTTCATTCTAATTGTGTGCGGGGCGAGTTCTGGCGTGTGTGGCTTTTGGGTGTTTTTGGGTGGACCCGAATCTTAGAAGGGCTATGCTAGGGGAGCTGTGTCTGTTGAGCGTGCTCTCTAGGGCTGTCGTCTATCTAATTTTTTCCACCAGATAATGCGAGCAGGAAGCCTCGGCGCTTTGTGTTATTTTGTCTTATTATGGGGAGTGTCTAATCTATACACAGTGTGCAGTCCGCCAAAATGGCTGCACGGCTATGGGGGCTCCCTTGCTACCTGCCGTTGGCCATTGGTGGGGCCTCCGGCGGCGCCTCTCGGCGGGAGCAACTCCGTTGAGGGGTCTCCCTTCGGGAGAAAAGCCCTAGTGAGCAATGTCAAGCGCTGGTGAGTTGGTGAGCTCGAGCTAGTTGGGAGTCCCCACTGCGCTGCTGCTTTCCGCACTGTCGTCATTGTCCTGGTATGGCTCGATGTCTAGCCTGTCGCTTTCCACGTTGCTTTCGTTGTCACCCGCGGTGTCGTTTGCGTACAAGTCGCCTGTGTCCTTGCTGAGACTGTTTGCTGCTTGCCATGCTGTGTCGGTGAGACTCATTCTGCGGGTCGCTCCTATTCGTGCTTGCTGCTCCTGTGCTATTTGTGTTGGTAGCTGCAGCAGCAGTGGCGGGAGCTCCGTCTGGCTCAGGTTGAGCTCGTCGTCTATATCTATTTCCAGCACGAGCGGGGTCACGCTGATCGAGGGCACGTTTTGGAGATCGGTGCTGCTGGAGAGCAAGTTTCTTCTGCCAAAGTTGCCGTGGTAGTTATGCACTTTGCCTGCACTCAGTGCACTGGTGTTGGCCCTCGCTAGACCCGTCGAAACGCCCGCGTCAGCACCCATGCTGGTTGCAGCACCGGTGCCCGCACCAGCCACCACCGACGTGTTCACGTCTGTGTCGTCTGCAGCGTCATCCTCCGATTGCCGCAGGTCGACAATCCCACCAACGTCTCCCGAGCTGCCACCAACGCCGCTGCCACCCATGCCACTAAGCGCATCCGGTGAAAGGAGCTCCTCTGTGGCCACGGCGCTCTCCTTGGTGTCCGCCTTCTTCCTGTGTATGCTGTGTATGAGCCTGTAGGATTCTCGCAATAGATGCAATCTCTGAGCCACGTGCTTCAAGTCTTCAAACCATTCAAGCTCCAACACTTCTGGGTCCTTTGTGCCGTCGGCCAGAAAGTAGTGGTACATCGACATGGCCTCCAACGAGTTCTCCACATCCGGCGTCTCGCTTCTGTGGAATTCGGGCGCTGTAGGTGGCGGTGTGCCACTCCCGCTGCGACTATGCGGACCGCTAGATGTGGACGCGGACGAGTAGCCCGGTGTGCCACCCGATGTTGCGCCTATCGTGAAAGCTGTTCCTGCCGATGGACTTGGCGAGGGGCCCAAGGCAGGTGAAAAGCCCATGCGTTTTACCGGAGAAGGGTGCAAAGAGGACGGCAATTCACGCGACTTGGCTCTTGACTCGAGCTTGAACGTGACCATCTTCAGCGGCGTGAGCTCGACACTGTTGGTGTATGGGTTTTTGTATCTTGACTGGCCATCCACAACGGTGACGAGTCTATTGGGGGACGTGAACTGCGAAGAGTAGTGGCCCGGCTGCGAGTACAGTTCCACTGGCATGCCCAGCAGCAGAAATGCTGCCTGTAGTTTACGGGGGTCGTACCTTAACGTGACAAACATAGTGGGATAGTGGCTGCAGTTGCAAATACGAGTCTCTCTAGTTCAGCCTTTGTTTGTGTGTATGCTGGACCTAACTAAGCCTTATTCTTTTACTTTTTTCTCTACGAGGAGGCTAGCGTTCTCTACTATAGGCTCTGAAGGTATGTGAAAGGCTGTATCGTCTCGAAGGATGCTGTTTAGTGTGCTGTGGTACGCGACAAGCCGGGTTAAAAGCAGCGCCCGCTTCCGTTTGGAACAAAAATTTCGATAACTGCAAAAAGAATGCAAATTCTGCATATGTGACAAAAATGCGACACTAAATGCAGAGGCCGGAGATCGTGCCAGGGGAGAGAGGAGAGAAACGGAGAGGTGGGAGCGGGAATGGGGGAGAGGGGAGGGCCAGAACAACAAGACATTTCTTCTCGCTTATGCTCGAGGGAGTGTGCCAATGTTCTTAAATGATTTCAGGAGCAAGTGAATATTGCGACGTGCAATTATCGAAGGTACCGGATAAATTGCAGCCAAATTCTGCAAAACTGAAAATAATGTTGCAGCCATCACACGGGTGCATTTTTATGTAAACACAGTACCAATTATACGGTACTTCTGTACGGCTAAAACAATCCTACTCACAGCCATGAGATTCTCAATTACATTGAAACACACTACTCGTTGCTGCCTTGCTCTACCTCCACCGTTTCCTCGTCGGTGCAGGTAATAGCTTCTGTGCACTCCTTCATCAATCTACACACTCGTCGTCTACACACTCCTACACAACTCCCACACCCTACGAAACCATACACGCAATCACTACGCCGCCACCTCGCAGTTACATCCACATTTTTGCTGTCTGCTCAAGCACACTTAGCACTTCTTTACTCCGACCGCCTTTTGCGCGCATTCCAACCCCTCATCTGGCATACCACCCCTCGCTCCATGACTACGGCCAACTTCACACCCACAAAAGACACCGAGCCTCTAGCGTCCACCGTCGAGCAACTCCAAAATCTCATAGAAAACTTTATTGAGTTGGGAGTGTTGGTGCACGATAACCAGGGCACGCAGCAGTCACACACAGCACTCATCCACAAAACTAACCAGTTGATCGGCCAGCTCTCGCTGTTGGAGGCTAAAAAGGATAACGACCAGTATCCAGTCCCCATAGACGTGCTCACATATATAGAAGATGGAAGAAATCCAGATATCTACACGCGAGAGTTTGTGGAGCTGACAGCCAAGAGCAACGCTCGGTTGAAGGGCCGAATGCTCGCCTTTCGGAAGCTTCGCGACGTATTGGGCGAGAAGCTCAAGGAGGAGTTTCCGCGCTTAGAAGAGACTGTGGAAAACATCAAGCAGAGAACAAATGACTAAAATACTAAAAGAGGTAACTGACAGAGGTAACTGACAGAGGTAACTAACAGAGGTAACGAGAGGTAACTAATGAACGCAATGACAACGACTGTACCATATCTGGTCTGTGCGGCACGATGGGTACCAGCATATCGTAGCCGCCCACTTGCTTTATGCAGCTGGACCTCCGCGCCTCCCGGCTTGAGCAGCTCCAAGAGTCTCCCTTCTGGAGAACCCCCACAATTTATGAACCCAGCAAAGCAGATGTACTAGTTTAAATCAGTGGCCACTAGCAACTAAGTATTCTTCCTGCCTCTGGCTGCACCTCTTGGTGATGACGACTCTGGGGAGCTCCCTCCACTGGAGGCCACCAGGTGAAGCTGTCTCACGTGACCCAGAATATACAGTTAGCGCACTATGCATTTAGACCACAATAGGCACTGTGCATGGCTAAAGAATCACCCGTTTTTTCGTTGCAACCAAGCAACGTTTGGTTACCGTGATCCAGATCGGCGGCCCTTGTTATCAACCTCTTATTTCGTTTCTTTTTACGACGGAGTACCAAGATACATCGGAAAAGAACCGTTATATGCCAGCAGGTGGATCTTTGCACAATCCAGATCCAGGCAGCACCTCTCCCAATGTGGAGTTGCAAGCTCATTTTGATCGAGGATCTGTGCTTGCTAAACCCCTTTTGGGACAAAGTTGTTAAGGTAATTAATAAACAGCTGCCATTTTCTGCGCATGTAGTCCTGGAAAACCGCGACTGGGCCCGAGATGCGCTATTGATGCAGCACCTGTGGGGGAGCCGTTTGTACAACGCGGTCTAGCGCTAAACTGATGCGCCCACATTTATCCTCCTTCTGTCAAGATTGCCTGCGAGCATTCGCCATATGGTTTGGGCGCCAGCAGAATCCATCCGTTTCATCTCTTGTTTCTTTTTTCCTCTCTAGCCCAATTTGTTCCTCGTCCACACTAAGAACGCTTTTTTTCGTTTTGCATGCAGTGGCTGGCTGAAGATGCAGCAAAGCACGCACCCTTAATTTTGATTACGGTTTTCCTGCAGACGGAGACGCAAGTGCGCTGGCGATGCTGCCAAATAAGCTTTGCATTTCGTATTCTGGCTGCGAGAGCTCTTCACCATGCGGAGGGTGCGTTTTATTACGGCCACATCAATACCCAATCTGGCGCTTGCAGACTAGTTTGGTTGGGCTGTTTGCTTTGCTTTTTGATGCAATTCCATGTATAGCTGCAATCCGAGTGAAATTACTTATTGTTTTATGATGGGGGGAGCTGGACGGGAGTAAAGTGCTGAAACCGGGCTTCCTATTATATAATAGAATCGATATGCACATTCCGGTCGTTTTTTCCCTTCACATTCCTTCTCTGAAACCTAGACACCCTTTTTTACCTACGTATTATCGTTATTTGTTTGACACATACCGTTCGGTTGTTTTTTTTTATTTGACTTTCTCCCTGACCCTAACTGTATACTGTCAAAAGTGTGCTGTTGTATTCGCTCCTTAGCCAATTGAAAAAAGAATAAAAAAAACACCAGAATGTGGTCCCCATTGATTCTTGCGTTGGTACTGGTTGCCCTTGTTAAAGCTGCTGATGATACATCGACAGTTACCACCACGCCGCACACGACTGTGACTGTCACTGCAACTGATGTTTTGGAAGTTTTTGAGACTGCCTACGTTTACACCACCAATGGAGTTCTCACGACTCAGATTGTGACAGGTAGTACTGGCACCGTTCTGGGTACTGGACCTACATCAACTTCTGTTAGCACTGTGAGTGGTACTCCATCTTCGTCTGTTGCAACACCTGCTTCATCGCTGACTTCTGTGGCGACTTCTGCTTCGTCTGCTGCTTCGTCTGCTTCGTCGGTTGCCTCGTCTGCTGCTTCGTCGGTTGCCTCTTCTGCTGCCTCTTCTGCTGCCTCTTCTGCTGCCTCGTCTGCTTCATCTGCTGCTTCGGATGCTGCTTCGGATGCTGCTTCGGATGCTGCTTCGTCTGTTGCCTCGTCTGCTGCCTCGTCTGCTCCAGCGTCGGGTTTGTTGGGAGACCCTGCACCAACCTCCTCAACTACTGCTGCATCTGTGGCTTCTCTGGCTTCACCGGCATCCTCTGCTGCTAGCAGCGTAGCTACTGCCTCCTCTGATACCCAGTCAGCTGCCGCACCTGCAACCAGCTCTCCCCCACAAACGGCCCGTGGACCTATCGCAACCACTTTCGAGTCGGTTGGATTCTCCACCACCACCTCCATCATCGATGGTTCTCCCGTGGTTATTGACTACGTAATTTACTACACCGGTACCTGTACCTAGGTTAGATCTAATATAATTAAGAAGCGTTAAATATTTGCAGCCAAACGTAGATCTGTGCCAGGAACCATCTGATGTCAAATTCTCCCCACCCGGGTAATCTACTCCTCTTTTACCTCCATATCTTTTGAATTACAGCTTCCACCTCTACACTCTATACTCCTCTTGGCATATCCTAACCTCCCATCTTGCCTCTCACAGGCTGCAACACTTTTGATTATACGCAGGAACAAATTTCGTCAAGCTAAGCGATCTGCACTTTGCTTCCACTAGTGGAACCCGCTTTCTTCATCCGCATCTGCATTCGCCATGAGTAGTCTCTTGTTAACGGGGCTCACGAGATCAGCCATGGGTGGACGTGCCTGCAGCATGGCATTCAAACCGCCTCGACTTTCTGTGTTCTCAAACACACGGCACACCCGAACAGTGAAAACCTCCACGATTGATTGGAAGCCCATCAAGTCTACAGTCATAGACCTTGCCAAGGCCGAACAACAGAAGAAACATTCCAAAATTCGGTATTTTTTTCTCGGGTTAATGGTTGCCATGCCCGTGGTGTCGTTTGCTTTGGGGTGCTGGCAAGTGAAGCGACTCCAGTGGAAGACAGATCTCATCACACGGTGCGAGAACTCGCTCTCGCTTCCGCCTCTCAGTGAGCTTCCTCCAAACTTGGACCCAAAAATGGCCGAACTGTTGGAGTACAGAAGGATAAAGATCCGTGGACACTTTGACTACTCCCAGGAGATGTTTTTGGGTCCAAGAAAGCGTGGGGACGGCGACTTGGGGTACCTCCTTGTGTGCCCCTTTGTGCCTGCAAACGGAGGGAAGCCGATTCTCATCGAGAGAGGGTGGATATCCAAGGACAAAATCATTCCAGCTACACGTTCTGAGGGGTATTTACTGCACTTGGCACTCCCACAGGGGGAAATTGAGATTGTGGCCATGATCCGCGTGATGCCCTCGAGATCCACTCTCCAGTTCCCGCACGAGGAGGGTTCGCGCCAGTTTTTCGTGCCCGACGTGGAGGCGATGGCCAAGCAGAGCGGTGCGATCCCCGTTTATGCGCAGGCGCTCCATGACTTGAAGGACCACGACGAGTACAGACGCAACGACATAGCTGCAGCTGCGAACAGCAAGAATGGAGGCACCAAGGGATGGTTTTTCACGCGCAAGAATGCGGAGGCCGAGCACGAAAACACTCTCGGATCAATTCACGATGAGAAGGACAAAACACTCGAATACCAACAGTTTGAATTTGTAAACGAAGGCGTGCCCATTGGGACAATCCCACTGGTAAATTTCAAAAACAACCACATGCAATACTTGGTGACGTGGTTTGCCCTCTCTTTCTTCAGCACAGGGTTGTTGATCTACATGTTGGCGAAGGGCCGTGCGTCGCTGGCGGAGCAGGCGATTGCGGCCAAGCGCAAGCACATGAAGAGTCTTGAGTAGGGCCCCCTACTCAGTCTACTGAACAACAGTCACGCAGTGGTCTCTCCACTGAGTAACCGCTGCGCGAGCAGCTCGGAGAAGGGTCTGCGGACAGTCTTGTACATAGCTACATGTTTATACAATATGCAAATTAATTATCCCAAGTAGCTCACGAGGCCGAAGAGAAACGTAACGAGCGCCATGTCGCCCACAAACATGCCCAAGAGCTCCCAATACGACAAGAGACGGGCGATCAATGGGCGGAACTGCTGCACTTGTGGCACAAACATTGACACCAAAGACACGCCTTTCATAACTAGCCCACCTCCGCTAGCGTCCACAAACTTGCTGTTGGAGCGGAGGAGGAAATAAGTGGCAAGAATGGCCACCTCACAGGTGACAAACCACAGAAAGAAGGCCGAACTCGACTTTGTAGCCTGCCGGATGGACGCGTACGACGACAGTTGCAAAGGGTTTGACAACACCGCAGGCGCAAACATGTAGTGGTACGTGAAATTGAGCATAATCACCGCGTAACGCACCACTAAAAGCAAGTTCTTGGTCTTTTTATGCTGGTACGCATAGTACTCCTGGAGCTTGCTCTGGTACAGCGACGTCGGTACCGCTCCGCCCACACCTTCGCCCGCTCCTGCGTCTGCTCCACCCAACCCTTCGAGCCCTGGAAACCCGCTGGCGCCCGAAGGATCGTTGAGCATCTTCATCATCAATGCAAACGGGTCTGTGGCCGCACCGCCAGCGTCGCCACTGCCCGCGCCGGCGCTTCCAAACGGATTACCTGCGCCGCCAGCAGCCCCTCCTCCGCCTCCAAACAACTTGTTCAACATTTCGTCCAAGTCTTCGGTCAGCGGTGGTTGTTGTGGCCGGCTCTCGTGCTGTGAAATGTCAATGTCCTCCGGGTCAGGATGGTGGTCCAAGGCCCGAATGGCTTGTGAGGGCAGGCCTGTGCTGCCAGCACTGGCGCTAACGACCGGGCTAGGAGTGGTGGCGCCCGATGAAGAAGAAGCAGCGCTGGACGCTGCGGGTGCAGTCGCAGGTATGTCCGTTGCTGTAGTTGCTGCCACTGCTGCTGAATGCTTCTCAAGTGGAGAAACTGTCTCCTTCACAGAGGAGCCAGACGACAAAATCTTGCCGAGCCGTTCGGAGGACTTGGCGTGCATTTTTGCCTGTCGTCTCTCGCGCAAGAGACGTCTCTTTTCGTCCTCAGAGATGGCGTCTGTCATGGTGGTGTGGCTAAGCAGAGGGAGTCGCTGCTGCCGGCCTCTTCCACGTTTCTATCGCCAGATCTCTTTGAACGTGGATCACGTGCTGTGGTGTACGGATGTTTCTTCTGTAGATATGAACGGAGAGCGCCACACAACAAGGACGACTGGAGCGGGTAGGGGCGCCGCAAGATGTCCACAACCATGACGTACCAGGAGCAGATGAAGCGGCAAACGATCCTCAACTCAATGGAAAACAAAGACTACTTGTTGGTGATAGCGAGCCAGCAACAAAAGTCCGTGCAGCAGGTGCGATACGAGCTCATGCTACGCTTGATCGAGGGGTAGTCCTCCCCGTTGCTACGCTACATTGCCTGTATTCTACTACTGTACATTAATATACACGGGCGAAAGCCCTCTACTAAGATGTAGCTGCGTTCTGGACCTCCTTTTCGGCTGTTTAGTGGACACAAGGAGAGAGGCAGGGTGCAAGAGGCCCCAGCGGGCACGGGTGCTTCCGGAAGAGGAACCAGCACTGGCGAGGGGGCTAGGGACTGGTATGCCTCCGGCGGCGCTCCCGCGGGGCAACTCCGTTGAGGAGCCTCCCTTCGGGAGAACAACTCCACGCAGTGGTCCCCACGAAGTGGCCCGAGCGGAGCGGACAGCGTGCCCCCGCAGCTTGTGGGCATGCGCAGAAGCGGCCCTGTGAAGAAGATAAACCAATCATACGTAGTTTCGTGTGCCTGGGGCCCCTCCACGGGCCAGTCTTGGCTCACGTGCACGCGCATTTGTGCTGTCGAAGAGCCCCTCCATATATCGTGGCGGCTGGTTGAGATTTGGCCCGGTCCCGGTGCTGGCAGTGGCCTTGGTGTTGCTGCGCACGGGGATCTTTGTCACTTTCGGCGCCGGGTGCTGCACGAACGAGTCCGACGTGTCGTTTTGGTCTGCAAAGCCTAGGATCTTTTTCCGAACTGCTCGCGGATGCGTGCCGCCAGTCGATCGCGACACCGTTGCGGCTGTCGGCCTGTACGCGCTTGACGCCGTGGCCCTGTACATGGACGGTACCGCTGCAGGCTTGTAGGCAGACATGGAGGAGACGCCCCCACGCAGGCCCTGTAGCTTTTTCTTCAAATTCTCATTCTCCCGACGCGACACCTCTAGCTTCTCACGCAACAGCCGGCGGCGCTCATCCAAGCCCTTGATGAGCAATACCTTGTCCCACTGGTCTTTGGACGGACGGCCTGGGAAGTGCACGCACCACATGGTCATCAGAAGCCCAAACAAAAAGCTGGCAAAGGACTCGTTGAACTGGAGCGCGAGCGAGTCGTGCACACGCTGCAAGCTGGTCATATTGACCTCAAGCTCCTCCATGGAGTCTGACAACTTCTCAAACTTCTCGGTGTTTGCGGGCGACTCGAGTGGAAGATTTTCTGGGTCTACGGGGTAGTGCACCTTTGGCGACTGCGAAAGAATGTTGTACACTCCAGAGGAGCGGTGCAGCCGTCTCCGTTTGGGGGTCGTTGGTTTGGACATGACGGGGTACGTGGGAAGAGCTCGGAGCATCACTGATGCTGCTGGGCTGTTTGTTTACAGGCGCGATCTGGGGTGTGTTGTGTGCAGGATTATCAAGAGTCTACATTCTATTAGTACGAAGTGGCCAAGAGCCGCCGAGAGGTTCCGCCGAGAGGATCCGCCGAGAGGAGCCGTCAGGAGGAGTCGTCCAGACGATTTGAGTCGCCAAAGAGTTGACCAAATGATGTCGTCAGAAACACTCACCCTTCCATATGGAGGACTAGACGGAGATACCAGCTTGTGTTCACTGCGTCCGAGCCACCGCGCGGAGGTTCTCCCACAGGGAGGTTCCTCATTGCCCAGTCCACGGCCGCACAAAGAGCTTTATCGGGTTTTATCGGGCGTTATCGTCCTTATTTATCGTCCTCGCCGATGATCTGCTGCCAAGTCTTGCCCTCTTTTCTCAACTCGGTTGCCAACTCGTCTCTGATTTTTGCGGGCAAGCCGGGGCCCTTGTATGCGAACGCGGTGTATAGTTGAATGAAGGTGGCTCCGGCCTTGCCGAACTCGAGCGCGTCTTTACCTGACGATATACCTCCGCATCCAACAAGCACCAAGTCCGAGTCCTTAGTGTACTTCCTGAGAAGTCTCAACGCGTTCAAGCTCAAGGGTTTTAATGGTTTTCCTGACAAGCCTCCCTGTTGGTTGATCAAAGAGTCGTCTGTGGTCAAGAGGGTGTTGCGCGGACGCTGGATGGTGGTGTTGGAGATGATGATGCCGTCCACCTTGGCGACTTTTGCGGACGTTGCAATGGACTCGATCTCTGGCTCGGTGAGGTCTGGGGCCACTTTGACAAGCACCGGTGGCTTTTGTCCCACCAAGTTTTGGCCCAACAGGTGGTCTCTCTCGTAGACCACCGTTTTGAGCAATTTGGTCAATTTTTCCTCGTTCTGCAAGTCTCTGAGTCCCGGGGTATTGGGAGACGACACGTTGATCACCACCACGTCCGCGTACGGGCCCAACCTGTTGAGTCCCTTGACGTAATCGGTGATTTCGTCTCCGTTTTTGTTTTTCCCCAAGTTGATTCCCAAGAGTTTCCCGTCCCTGAACGACATGCGTGTAGGTTGATCCGTGCTTGAGTGCGACACGAACCAGTTGTTGATGAGCTTGCTGAATCTCACCTTGAGCTTGGCAGCGACGCTCCAGTGTCCCTCCGAGTTGAACCCGTACCGGTTGATCACCGCGTCGTCGCGTGGCAAGCGGAAGAACCGAGGTTGTGGGTTACCCGGCTGTGGTTCCGGAGTGACAGACCCAACCTCGACATACGAGAAGCCAAAGTCAAACAACGAGTCGATGGCGTCGCCGTCCTTATCGAACCCAGCGGCCAATCCTATCGGGTTGTTCAACGTCTTTCCGAAAGCGTTCACCTGTAAGATCAGCGGGTTGTTGGTCTTGTCGTCCAGCAAGCGAGGAACAAGGCCATACTTGGCCAACTTCACCCCCAATTTGTGGCCCGATTCCGCGTCTGTGGTCGCCCGAATGAGAGGACATAACACGTACTCGTGCACAGCAGAGCGAGTGTCGAGCAAGTAAGACCCGGCCACCACCGCTCCAACTGCGACTCCTGCCCAGGCAATGGGTGCAGGTAAGAAAGCTCCCTTTAACGGTTTATTGAATCTGCCTCTAAACATTGAGCGATAGAACCAGCAGCAACTTTTTAGTATGATCGATGGACTTGCTTTCTTGCCTTGTAGCTAAAAAGGATTCAGTTTCTCTCGCGCGGTTGATCGCCAAAATTTCATCGATAGCGTGGTCCTGCATAAATGGGTTTGCTCGCGCTCGCTAACCTTTTCCCCAGCTGCTCATCTCTGCTGCAGATAAAAAAATTCCCAGTAGAGCGTCTTCCAGCTGTAGTAGCACCTCATAGGCAAGACCCAAACAACATGAGCAAACAGCACATAGTGAGTGCGTCTGCACCCTTGGATACCTCCAAATACCAAAGGGGAACCACCAGACAGCAGCGAAAAGCAAGATACACTAAGGACCGCAAGCTCAACGCAGGGTTGAAGAAGGTTGACAAGCAGTATAAGGATGCGGTCCAGTCTGCAGCAAGTACCGAGCTTCTCCTTCAGGAGGAGGCTGGTTTTCTTGAAGCTGAGGGCATGGAGAAGACGTTCAAGTTCAAGCAGGACGAGATTGCGGAGGCTGTGGACGTTTCAACGGCGGCCAAAAAGTTCGATCTCAAACTCGATGACTTTGGTCCATACAGTATCGACTACTCACGGAACGGGCGCACTTTACTTCTTGCGGGGAAAAAGGGACATGTTGCCTCCATAGACTGGCGAACGGGTGCATTGGACTGCGAGTTGAACTTGAACGAAACGTGCCACGCCGTGCAGTCGCTCCACAACGACCAGTACTTTGCCGTGGCCCAAAAGAAGTACACCTTCATATACGACAAGACGGGTCTCGAGCTCCATCGCTTGAAACAGCACATTGACTGTACTTTGCTTTCGTTTTTACCGTACCACTTTTTGCTTGCCACTGCCGGTAACACCGGATTCTTAAAGTACCAGGATGTGTCCACAGGAGTGCTTGTAAGCGAAATGCGTACAAAGTTGGGCCCCACGCAGGCCATGAAACAGAACCCTTGGAACGCGGTTATGCACTTGGGCCATGGAAACGGAACCGTGTCGCTTTGGGCACCCAACATGTCTACCCCACTCGCCAAAATCCAATCGTCTAGAGGGCCCGTGCGCGACTTGGCTATTGACAGAGAAGGGAAATACATGGCTGTGAGCGGCAGCGATAAACAGCTCAAGATCTGGGATTTGCGGAAATTCCAAGAGATCGACTCGTATTACACGCCAACACCCGCCACCTCTTTGGACATATCAGACAATGGACTTTTATCAGTAGCATGGGGGCCACATGTGACGGTGTGGAAGGATGTATTCAAAAAGAAGCAGGTTCTGCCATACATGAACCACTTGCTCCCTGGGTCACGGGTTGAAAAAGCCAAGTTTGTTCCCTTTGAAGATATCTTGGGCGTGGGACACCAAAAGGGAGTGTCATCGGTAATTGTTCCTGGTGCAGGAGAAGCCAACTTTGACGCCTTGGAATTGAACCCATATGAGAGCGCAAAGCAAAGACAAGAGCAGGAGGTGCGCTCGTTGCTCAACAAGCTCTCACCAGACACAATCCTGTTGGATCCAAACGTGATTGGAACTGTGGACAAACGAGCAAGCAGCGTGCGGTTAAAGCCAAGCGACCTTGCAGACGTAACAAAAACAGACACAGACGAAGAAGCAAAGATGGAGATAAGACCAGACGTTCAGGGCAAAAACTCAAAGCTCAGAACTCATTTGCGGAAAAAGAAGCAAAACGTCATAGACCAAAGAAAGTTGCGCATAGAAAGGAACTTGAGAGTGGAAAAGGAGCAGAGACAGAAGAGACACCGTGCCTTCAAGGGTATACCGGAGGAAAAAGACCTTTTGGGACCAGCGTTGGCCAGATTCAAGTAGCTAGCTGGTATTTCCGGCGCAGCACTTCAAGACTTATTGCATATATATTCACATAACTAACTTATAGATGACGCTCTCTAGGAGCTTATTTTCCCACTCCAAGGAGTCGATGTAGTCTTGGTCGATGTACGCAGGCGTTGTGCATGCTGGTTCTGGTGTGGCTGGTGCAGACAGTTGTGCTGTAGACTGCATTGTCTGTCCTGATTGTTGGAACTCAGAGAAGATCGCCTCTGTCTTCTCCTTGATTCGTGCAAATGTTTGTCGCTGGCTGTCGTCAACAAGAGTCGCCTCAAACTGATTCAAGTCCTTCAAAGTGGAGACAATGTGCCTGTCCTTACGGTAGGCTTCTATGTACGCCTCGATTGCATGTCTATCCTCGACTCTCATGAACCCCAAAGACGTAATCCCCAAGTTGGAGTAGCTCGATGTGTGTGTTCCTATGAGGTATAAGAGCACACACACAAGCACGCACGATTGTAGGTCTCCCTCGAAGAACTTGTGGAAGTCAATCTGTGCACAAACGTCTTTGATCTCTTGAACAATAGCAGTGGGTGCTTTGGTACGTATGTGCGCTTCGATAGAGTTGTGTAGGTCGATGTTTCGATCTCCTGTGCTCAAAGCGTTTGAGGCCGCCTCTTTGCAACCATCAGCTTCTGCAAGAGAGCTGTGTGTTTGATCAGCTCCAGCGGGATGGGCCATCCCCAATGACCCGATCATCCCCGACAATACGGCATAAAACGTCTTTGGCGACGTAAAGGTGGCGGAGGAATCCGACACAAGCGGCGAACTGGGGAAGTCCGCAAGCCATACAAGAATGCTCTTGACGAAAGAAGACATTCACACAAAAAAGGGCCTACAAAGATGCTATTAACTTGTATATTAGGACTGAAATGAAACCTTAAGCCAAAAGTTTTTCTCATTTGCACCCATTAACCCATTTTGCACCCAAAACTGCACATAACCAGCAGTACTCTAGGCAACCCTACTCCCCAAAACTAGTGGGAAGATCGAGCAGTTATAGAGTAGTTGGAGTAATCCAAGGTGATCAAATCGTTGAGGGAGCTGCCAGACATGTGCAGATTCACCATTTCGTAGTTGTCGAGTTCCAGCTGAATGAAGCACTGTACAGTTTTGAATTTTCCACCCGATACTTCGTTGTGGTGGTCCACCCTGTTTTTCAAGTCCAATTCCTTGATTATCGAGATGAGGTCGCTTGGGGCACCATTGGTCGCAGAACCGGTGGCAGCAAGTGTGGGTGGGGGCAGAGTCCCGGCGGCGGCAGCTACACCGCCCACTCCAACTCCTGACAACGCCAACGCCAGCGAAGACGACTCCTCCTGTTCTTGCTCTGGACGAGCCAATAGTATCATCCAGCAGTTGACAACTTGGTCGTAAGCCATCAGCTTTGTGTACTGAAACTCGTGGTTAGAGAAATTGGGCAACATGTGGATAAGCGCAGTTATGCTGTCCAAAAAGCGCAAACTCGTGGCAAGTGTCATCTCCGTTGGGGGCAAGTAGTGCAAGATAAAGTCGCTGAGACAGTTGAAGAACTCGTTGAGGTGCGGCTTGATGCGAAGGTACGAGTAATCGGACTCCATGTCGCATTTGTAGGGGAGGTGCGATATTATGTTGTCGTACTTAGCTCTCATCAACTTGAGCGAGTCCGCCAAAGTGGGTCGAGGCGCAAACTTCGTCACTGTGCTGCTGATTTCTGGATGGAGTTGAATGAGTTCTTGTAGGAGCCCTTGCAACTGCTCGTGGTTCAACACTTCGACAACTCGGTTGAGCGGGAGTGCCTGGCCCTGGATCTTGGGGGTTTTGATCCGCTTATGCTTCGAGTATGCCGATGTGTTGTTTGGAAATGCAGAGGATTGGGTGGTGGATGCAGAAAGAGACGCCGTCGCAAGCGTCCGCTTGGAGCTTGCTGGCTTGTGAATACGAGACTCGTCGTCGTGTGCAGGCTTCCGTTTTCTCGGGAGTTGCCCTAGGCGGCTTGATGGGGCCTGTGGTGTCGATTTGGGTTCATGCGCCTTATCTCCCCACTGGAATCCTGTTGAAATCATATCGGATAGGGGTATCTGTGTGTGGTTTGGTGCGTAGTCTATGTAATGTAGGCACCTGCTCTTTTTTATGAAATGCGTGTATTTGTAGGTGTTTTCCAGTATACGCGTACGTGTGAGTGCGTACCCGGGCTGCTTGTGAGTATGGGGCTGTATAAGGCTGCGTGAGGTTGTGTTCAGTTCTGTGGGCTGCTCTCGGTAGTTCTGCTTAGCTGAAAGAATCTGCGGCGGGATGAGTGCTCCTGACAAAAAAGCAGTGGTGGATGGCAATTTTCGTGCACACAGTGCGGAAAAAAGAAATGGAAAAGAGACACCGGCAGCAAGCGAGCCGCAGTGAGAGGGCACATGCTCAGGTGTTACCGCTGTGTGTTCACAGTTTGGCCCAGGCCCATCAAATACCTCGCCTGTCTATGGGGTGGTGGTGGGGTCATGGTGGCTACTACGCTGAGTGTACGGGACGAGCCTCGGTGTTTGAATGGTGGTACCTGTGTGCAGGTGCTGAGTTGCAGCTTTTTTTGCAGCCACTGGCTACAACACTGGCTGCAACATCGGGTAAGCTACCCCCCGAAGGCCGGCTTAGTTCTCTGCAGTTTTACCTACAATAGTGTTTTAGAAGAGTATTAGCTATATATAAGGATAATAGAGTGTTTCATTTCATTGGAGGTTGCTTCTACCCGTAGCGCCGTCTAGCCACTACGTTGAGTGTCGTTTCTACTGGTCTAATAGTAGTCATTTCCCTCATACTCAGACTCAGAGATTTCCAGCCCCGAAGATTCCGAGTCCTGGTCGTAGTCTGCCTCATTGAAGCCCATGTACCTGTTACGCTTGAGCTCCACTTCATCGTCGGTGCGGATGTCTTCCTCGTCAGTGATGTCGTCTTCTAGCACATTTGTGTCGCTGTCGTCTAGCTGTTCGTCTTGTGACTCCTTTTCCTCCAATTCGATCTTGAGTTCGTGCAAGATGTCGAAGCACTCGGCCAAGAGCGCGTTCAAGAGACCCTGTCCCTCTGGGATCGTGCCGTTGACAATGAATTTGCCATCTTGCCGTAAATTGTCAAGCGAGGCCAATTTGAACTGGTACGGGTACAACTCTTTGAGTTTGTTAAGCCCATCGATCCTCTTAATCTCAAGAAGACAACGGCGCACTGTAGAGAGCTGGTTGTGGATTGGCTGTAAACTCTCACTTACCGGTTCCGAACTTTCTAAAAGTTTGTAGATGAGCGAATAACACCGTCTGAGGAGGTACAAGATGACAATGTGGATTTTTTTGAAACTTTCCCGAGCAGCAGGCGTGAGACGTTCGGGCAGTAACTCATTGTATTCCCGTACCTTTTGTACACGCTCCTCATCTATCTGCTTCAAGGTCTTGCTGTAACTGTACAAGTCGGTTTCTCTCATGGTCCATCTACGGGTGATGAGGAGGTTTTCAAGTTTTGACTTCATATCGATGAGCCGCACGTAGATTCCTTGGTTGAAATCACCAACAACGGCATCTGTTTCAGCACCATCGCCACCAGCGGCACTGGTATCAGCATCGGTGCCCTTCAATGTCAAATTCTTGAACAAATTCGAAATGTCGGGAGCATCCTGCTGGATACAAATATCATTGATAAAGTTATTACAGTCGTCAAGCAACCCATTAAGCACCATCGTGGACAGGTCCTGCTGTGCCTGCGGGGCGGAGCTGGGGAATTTGCCTTCGGAGTCTCTCATCAACTCGATCTTTTTGAGCTGTTCTTTCAACTCGATGATTTTCGCGCCCACTAGCGACGGGTCCGACTTCTTTAAAATCGAGTGCAAGTGCGCCTGTGCACCCGCAGACTCCGATGTTGATGACGCGGCGCCGCCGCTGCCAACTGTGCTCGTAAGGAAGTTCAAGAGCCGCTTCCGAATGGAAAGAAGCTGTGTGTAGATGGGGCCCAAGTCCAGTGGGATCTCCTTGAAACTATTTTCCAACTCTGTAAGCACTTGGAAGCACTTGTTCCACTTATTTCTGAGAAGAAGACTTTCCTCTTTCTTGTGGTTTGCCTTTTTGGTGTGTTCTGGTGGCGCTTGTGTGGTGTCTGTGATATTGGTGTGGTCGTTGTCGTCGTCTTCTGTGCGCTCCTCAGACTGCAAAATGATCTCCTTGATCTCGTCCAAGCGCTTGTGAATCGGATCCAAGTCGCTGCGCGTGTACACCTGGCACATCTTGAGATGGCCTAACAACTTGTACACAATCGTCAACGACAGGTAGGTGGCTGGGGCAAACTTGGTCAAGCCACAAGTGACAAAGCACAACGAGAGCATCGACCAGATGTCGTCCACCAAGGCGTCCGAGGCATTGGGCAAGTTTAGCGTTATCCCCTTGAGCTCCTCGTCCTTTCTGGTGAGCGATAACTCGTGCAAGATGGCCAAAAACTGATCGTATATCGTGTACACTTGCTTCGACGAAATGTACCGATTTCGGTCGTTCTTGAGCTCCAGCAACGACTGCGAAATGTGATTGAGCTGCTCGTACAACGTCTTCTCGTATGATGGTACGGATTTCATCGCGGTTCGACGGCCTGTGGTGTGAAGCAGCCAGCTCGTAGGTGCTAAGAAAGAAGGGCACCTGCTCCTGTATTTGCATGAGGGGCGTGGAGGTGTGCGTGGGAAAAACCGGGACCCTCTGTCCTATCTGCACTCCCGCGTCTCGGAATCTGGGGCTCCGTGCAAAGGCTGGGGGACTCAGCTCCGCTGTGATCCATCTGCCAATGGCTTGAGGTTGGTGGGAGACGACCGAGCTTGCTTCCACGGTGGTGTAGCTTGGTTTGCTGAAGCCGCTGGTGCTGTTTGCAGCACCGCTGCGCACGTAGGCTGCTTTTTTTTGCATCCGTCGGCCCATCGGCCCATCGGGTGTAGGGGCGGCTCTGCGCGTTGGATGGGGCCACTCCGAAGAGCTATTCTCCGAAGCAGCACCCTCGATCAGCCGTCTCATGAGACGGCTGCCGGAGACAAGCGAGAGGGCTGCCGGACACAATCAAAAGGGCTGCCGGAGACCACCCAAAGGGCTGCCGGAGACCACCAAAAGGGCCGTACCAAAAGGGCTGTCGGAGATCGCCTGAAAGGGCCCAAGCTACAAATGTTAAGTGGAACTTTACATTACTAATTGAAGGGTATAAGAATCAGAAGAAAAGGAAGTATAATTATATAGAAGAGTCATGCCGTGTCGTTACCTGCCGTGTGTGTGTGTGTGTGTGTGTGTGTGTGTGTGTTTTGCCGCCTATTCGCAGCGTGGTAGCCATTTGGCTTCTAGTAGTCGTTGTCTGGGTTCGACACGTGGAGGATTTTTCTGGAGTAGTCTGCTTCGTCAGCTAACGAGCCCTCCAGAAGACGTCTTCTTCCCATCATTACTGGGTTTAATCTTGGATCCATTATGCCGTGGCCGCGCTGTCCCGATCCGTTGCCCATGGTCAGGATTGGTCTTGCGAGGGCGTCTGATGGGTGGGTGAATGGGTTGGTCATGGGCATGTCCAAGGCGTTTGATTTCACCTTCAGTGGCCCCCGTGACACGCCACCTGCTGACGACTGTTTCGTGTCGTAGTTGAAGCCTTCGTCGTCGTCGTCGTCGTCGTCCAGGTTTCTGTAGCGCACAAAGAAGAAGATGGCCGCGCCGATGATTGCCAAGCCTGCGATTCCTCCCACCACGCCTCCGGCGATGGCGCCTGCGTTCGACGATATTTTCTTGTCGGAGGGGCTCCCACTTGCGTGTGTGCTTGATGCCAGTGATTTGCTTCCCGATGAGGACGAGCTGGGTGTTGTCGTGACCGTGGACGTGGCCAAGGTGTTCGAAGTGGACGCGGCGGACGAAGACGCGGCCAGCGACGCTGAACTGGCAGACGAGCTCAGAGTCGCAGACGATGTCGGAGCAGAAGTGGACGACCCGCCCGAAGCAGACAGTCCGCCGCTCGAGCTGCCTTCAGTGCCCGCTCCAATGGTCCCCTTTCCAGCGTAAATCTCGTACACATTGGTACCTCCGCAGGTGTCCTGTCCAAAGCCAGCACAAGGAGTATTACAGCCCGAGGTGGCGTCCAGCTCACTGGGGAACTTGTTCAAGCACACGCAGGAGCTTCCGCCTAGAAGCGCAATGTATGCGTAGTTCTCGCAAAAGTTCTGTGCGCAGTACGACTGCGACTGGTACATGTACTGGTAAGGGCTTGAAGCGGCATCGATCTTGGAAAAGCATCCGAGCGACAGAGCCGCCAAAGTGGCAGGAACAAGTGCGAGCGAAAGGATGGTACTTCTCATAGTAGAGCCTCCTTTTTGTGTATATGAATGTATTAGGAGAGTCCGGACGTGTGACTCAGCCTTTCGTGTGTGTGTGTCGTGCTATGGAATACTCTATTGGTGCTGGAGTGGCTTGTAACGAGCTGGACAAAGTAGAGCGCCTGGAGATGGGATCGCAAATACTACGTGGGCGTGGCGACTGACTGGGTGCAACTCAAGAGTGCAACGACGAACAGGAGTTGTCAAAATACGCTCCAAACGAAAGGATCTGGGTAAGTGGGCGTAACTGTAGAGTCCCTGGAGAAATCCCTGGAGAAAGAAAGGCTTTTAAAAAAAAAATTCTTACAAAGCCAGAATCAGTGGGAAAATTAAGGAGTCGATTTTTTTTTTTTTAGCCTATGAGAAAAATAAATACACGCGCGCGCCAGTAAAAGATGCAGGCCCAGGTAGAAGAGCAGGCTAGAACACTGGCGGACGAGAGGCTAGCGGTGGATTGTGGAGCGATGTAGACCGGTAGTGGGAGCAGAGATGACGATAGTATGGAGTCAGGAGCATTTGCTGGAGAGAGTAGCTACTGCGGTGGATGGGGAAGTGCGGGACATGTCACTGGCAAGATGGAGGGGTCGCGCCTTTTTTAGCGAGGTCTTAAAATAGCAAGAGCGACATTCCGCCAGGACAATTAGAGTTGTGCACGGATTAGGCAGTGTCGTGAGAGGTCATGAAGAGAGAATGGCAGAGAATGGGCAGAGGGGGAAGAGAATGGGCAGAGGGGGGAGAGAATGAGCAGAAAGGGAGGTAGAATGGGCAGAAAGGGAGGTAGAATGGAGGTAGAAGTAGCAGTTCGGGCGGTCGTATCAGTCGCAGCGCGCAGAGAGCACGACAGAGACCAGTGCATGTGCAACTTGACACACATCCACCATATCTACGGCGACCAGCACACGCCAGAGGTGAAATTAACCATATCTAAGCCATGCCCACAGGTACCACGGCTGCAATGCCACCTGGAGTGTCAAGCCATTGTTGGCCGGTAAAGGCATAAAGCTCGCGCATCGCATGCCAAAAAATATTTTTGACATCCAGAGGGGCTTGAGCTAGCGTGCGAGTGTGTGAACAGAGTGTGCTACACAATGTTCAGGCTATACGACGATACACGACGATACAATCTTTGACACTAGATCTGTCGTTGTCTGCCTACTGTATTGTGCGCTAGTCTCTACGTGATACATGTATGTGCCATATTGTGTCGTACCTGCCAATGTTCACTTGCTTGGATTTCTTTTTTTTTTTTTCTTTTCCAAGAATCGCGTTTCGTGTTTCGTGCAACCTAAATAGTTGCACGCCGTTACGATTCGGAAATGGCGGTACGGCAGCCTTTTTGATAATTATCGATCGGTGTTTGAAGGTGGGCTCGGAAGCACGCGCGATATTATTGTGGCTTATGGGTGTTGGCCTCTCACGAATCCAGCTCGTGAATGAAAAATGGCCGCATTGTACGCACGCTATAATCGTCTGAAACAGGCAACGCAGCACATTTTGGAGAAAAGCGCTCATACTGTATGCAGTGGACTGGCTGCAAACCGGCACTTTATGGCAAGATGACGGTATAGTGTGGGTTGTGCAGATGTGTTTGTGGGAGGGATGTGGGCAGCTAGCAGAGACCGCACACCTGCTGGAATTTGGTTGCCGCAGCGGAGAGGTCGTCAAAGCTGTGGTGGGGTGTGGCCATTCACAAGGTAGGAGCAGAAGAAGCTGGTGTCAGCGCAAGCCTGTCTCGGCTCCCACTGTTTCGTATACGTTGGTGTCGTCAGTGTCAAGAGGATCAATGATGTTGAGCCTGTGGCTGTATCCAAGAGGCCGAAAAGCCCCTGACCGTTCCGTAGTAGCTGTTGAACACGTTCTGTAGCAGTATGTAGTGGAGGAAGCGGAATCAATTACCAATACTCGTGTGTCGTGCCGATGACACGCGGGGCCTGCGTGTCTCTCGGGGCGCGGTGTAACGAGCAAAGATACAAGAGTCGGCAAAGGTGTAGGGTTAGGCTCAGGCTCCAGCAATTGGCGACATGGGTGAAGAATAGCAAGAGCCTGTACTGTAAGACATCTCATGCCCCAGACACGAGATCATCAACGAGTCCAAGCCTACAACAGTTCTGTGTTGTTATATTACATGTATATATACCCCTCCTAAACGAACAAGAAGGAGACGAGAAGAGCAAAGAGCCCGTTGATAGGAGTGGAGGCGGCGTCTCCCTTGCTTGAGGTTGCAGCGGCCTTGGTGGTGCTTGCCGAGGTGCTGGCCGAGGTGCTGATCGAGGTGCTGGTTGTGTTTTTGGCCGCAGACGTGGTGGCAGCAGAGGTGGTGGTGGTGGAGTTGGCTGCAACCGACGACGCGGACGAAGCGGAAGACGACGCGGACGACGACACCAACGACGACGACGATGACGAAGGCAATGCAGGCTCTATGACTTGTATCTGCTCAGTAGTGTAGATGCTGTAGAAACCAGAACCACCGCAATCGGCGCTGGAGAAGGCAGGACATGGGAGGTTGCAACTGGCCACAGGGACTGCACCGGTGCCGTCAGGGTATTCGCTCAAGCAGTAGCACTCGTTACCGTATTTGAGGGCCACAATGGAGTAACCGGAACACGAAGCCAAACAAGCAGCAGGGGACTGCTGGAGGTTGGCACCGACATTGACTGCGTAGTTGACAACCGAGTAGCAGGGAATGGTGGCATTCAAAGCACACACAACGGTGGCTGCGAAAAGGAAAAAGGGCAAAAGATGCATCTTGTACACGAACGAGCTGGCACTACAAGACAACAAATAAACCACACAAGACAAGCGATACGGTGACAAGCGGAGGGGACCCGGTGCTTTAATACTCGAGCACAAGCGCTAAGCATAAATGTAAACAAACCAATAGAAATCGTCGACCTATGCATAGACGCCAGTTTGATATCCAACGGGCGCAGATTTTTTACCGATGTCTAGAAAATACGGTAAGACAATAGGCGGAGTGGGGGGGCGTGCGTAGGATAGGAGAAGTGGATGGAGCGGGAGATAACGCTCAAGACACCGATGGTGACTGGGACAGGGATGTGACTGGGAGTGCCTAGTACAGGAATGGAGACGCAAGGTCATGGCTAGTGGAAGAGGTCAAGCGGTCAAGAAGGAAGCCGGATCTAGGAAGCCGGATCTTTGAGCGAATGGAGCGCGCGCCGGAACCCGCAGACAGACAGAGCAGCGCGCGACAATAGCGCGGGATTGCTGCACGTTTGCCGCAAAAACTCGCAGATTTTAGAGCGTTGTATGCAAGCAGGCGATTCACAGCTCGTGAAAAATCGTAAAGATCAATAACGGGCTGGCAGCGGGTTATGACCGCAGGCGCATCGATGGGCTGCAAGATCGGTGGATGAAGGCTACATGAGCGATTGTGGGGACGCGGAGGCCGTGGCCGCCGTGGATCGCATTCTTCTGGGGCAGACCCCCATTCGTTTTAAATGTACATCGTTATTAGTGAGCGCTACTATCTATGTAGGGCCAGTGAGCCTCCATTGGGGCATTGAATCAATTTTTTTTTTAATTTTCTCAACTCATTTTTTTTTTTTTTCCGCTCTTTCTCCTGCGCCTCAGTGAGTGCCAATTCCACACGCTTCTACGGCAACAATCAGAGCAAGAGGAAGGATGCAACCAAGCCAAAGAGCCCGTCTATTTTGTAGTTGCGGGATCCTGCGGCCTTCGAGGAGCTTCCAGAAGCAGAGGCCGAGGTAGATGCGGAGTGCGAAGAGGTGGCGGAGGCGGAGCCCGAGGCCGAAGCCGAAGCCGAGCCGGAGGCCGACGAGGTGGCGTTGTGTGCAGAGCTCGAGGCAGCAGCGCCGGTGGAAGCGGAGCCCGAAGAAGTGGCAGACTCGGTTTCGCTGGCGGACTCGGAGCTGGACGAGGACTCAGCGTCGATCTGGTCGGCAGTGTAGATGTTGTAGACACCGGCACCACCACACAGGAGGGAGCTGTCTCCAGCGCACGGCAAGGTGCACTGGCCGTTAGCAAGCAAACTGTCGTCAGGGACGGAGGTCAAGCAGTAGCACTGGTTACCGTTTTTGAGCGCCACGAGCTTGTAGCCCTTACAGTTGGACAAGCAGAGCTCGGGGGTCTGTATGACGTTAGCGCCGACATTGATGGCGTAGTTGGCCACCGAGTAGCAGGGAATGGTGGAATTAGCAGCCGATGCAACGGACGCAAACACGGCAACAGCGGACAAAAGCTCAAACTTCATGATGGAATTGATGGGGGGGACAGCGACGCGGGGACAAGGAAAAACTGAAAGCACAAGCAGCGACAAAAGTCTGGCTTCTAAAGTACCAAGCGAAAGGATACAACGCAATCTCACTCACACTTTTCGCCCGTCTTCGTCGCTATATATATTTGGGGTGAAAATTGCACTCGATCGGAAAAAATATTTCTGCAAATGGCAGCTGCCACTTCGAAAAAAATTACCGGCGGCCAATAGAACGGCGCCATTCCCCTTAGCCAACCGTCTATTTACAAATTCGCTCTAATTGCCCGCGCCCCCGCCATTTCCCGCTCGCTTTCACTTACAGGCGTCTACGGTGTTTGGATCCATATATGTGTATGTATTAGAGTGTCTATCGCTGCTCGACTCGAGCGTTCGCTTGGGCCCAGGGGCCCCTCTCACACCGCCCGAGCCCGCGTGAAAATTAAAAATAGCATCGCAACCCCGATAAGAAATCGGCCCCAGCCCCACGGTTGGCACCTGAAACCCCCGCCCGAGCCCCTAATTGGGGGACGCACCGAAGGAACCTTCTCACCAGACAGCTCGCACGGGGCACCCGAGGCTGGAGCTCGCACATCCTGAACAGAGACTGGCAATATGGGTACTCTGATTCGGCCGGTGCACATCGCTAGCGACTGGAAGAGCGCCCGGAAAGAGCCAGCAGCCAAATTGTCACTTTGCTTTTCGCTCGTCTGCCTGCGCCCAATGCAGGCCAAAAAATGCGTACGGCGCCTTTCTCCGTGTTGCAGCCGTACCCACACCCCCTGGATGGGGCCACTGCTCGCTCGGGCTCTCGGGACCCTGCCTGGGGCATGCGTCCGCTCCGCTCGGGCCACTTCGTGGGGACCACTGCGTGGAGCTGTTCTCCCGAAGGGAGGCCCCCCAACGGAGTTGCCCCGCGGGAGCGCCGCCGGAGGCACTGCTGCCAGTCAGCTGCTTGTAGCCCTGCCAGGGGCACGCGCGTCCGCTCCGCTCGGGCCACTTCGTGGGGACCACTGCGTGGAGCTGTTCTCCCGAAGGGAGGCTCCCCAACGGAGTTGCCCCGCGGGAGCGCCGCCGGAGGCACCACTACCAGTCAGTGCTTGTAGCCCTGCCGGGGGCGGTGGGCCTAGGCGGTGCTCGCGAGCACCATGAGCCCCAAGAACGAGTCCACGACCGCTGTTGCGGCCAACTTTGTGATGCCTGCGTTTGTGTCGAAGGGTGGGCTCACTTCCACCACGTCTGCGCCCACCAAGTTGATGCCTTCCAAGCCGTCCAAGATGCTCAAGAGCTCCCGTGTAGTCCAGCCTCCTGCCTCCGCGGTGCCTGTTCCTGGCGCTGTTGCCGGGTCCAACACGTCGATGTCCACCGAGATGTACACCGGCGTGTCGCCCACGCGCTTCTTTATTCTTTCCACGAGCGCCGGCACCCCCAAGTAGTCGATCTCTCTTGCCGACACCGTCTCAAACCCGCACGCGCGGTCGTGTGGGATGTCGTAGTCCGGGTTGATGTATGGCGCCCGCAACCCCAAGTGCATGCACGTGTCTTTGTTCAAGTAGCCCTTCTCTGCCGCGTAGTGAAGAAACGTGCCGTGGTTGAGCCCCATGTACGACGTGATCCCGCCCCCCAACACCGACGGGTCCCACGTGTCGATGTGCGAGTCAAAGTGGAGCACCGTGAGCCGCCCGTGCTGCTCGTACGCCGACCGGAGCGCCATCAACGTGACCGTGTGGTCGCCGCCGAGCGTGATGATCCGCGGCCCGCTGTCCGGCCCGTGCAGCAGTCTGTGCGCGTGGATGGCCCTCTGGCCGCGGTACAACTGGTTGAGGGCGATTCTGTTGTCGAACGGGGTCATGGGCACGTCGCCGCAGTCCACAATCGACAAGTTGGCGCTGTACGGATCGAGGTTGACCAAGCGCGAGTCCGGCCGGCCGTTCCCCCGCTCCGGGGTGCGGCCCACCCCTAACCGCACCGACGTCAGCCTGATACCCTCGGGGCCAAACCGGGCTCCCGGACGGAAGCTGACGCCGGTGTCGAAGGGCGCACCAACGATGGCAATGTCGATCTCCCGCGCACGTTGCTTGGCCGCAAAGCAGTTGAAGTGGTCCAAGTGCGCAAACGTGATGATCCCGCCAAACATCGACTCCGTGTCGGCGATGTCGCTCGTGTCGTCGTCGTCCGGGTACCGCACCTTGCCCCGGTACTTTGTGTATGCCTCGTGCGCTTTTGCAGCCGCTCTCTCATGGGCGCACTCCTGGGTGAGCTCCACAAGCGCGTGGTAGTTCTGCGACTCAAGCAATCCTTGGAACTGCGACGCACGTGCGCTGGCAGCAGCAGCCTCCGAGTCCGCATGCCGAACAGCGCCGCTGGCAAGAAGGAGCTGTCTGTGGGCCGCGGAGTCTGCGGTGTCGACAAGCTCGCCATACATGGAGTCGAGAAACGTGTGTGCGCCGTCAAACACGTCAATGGTTTCGGCGGCCGCAGGGGCCTGGCTCGCAAGAGCACAGCTAAGAGCAAACGGAAGAAGAGAAAGCGATCTCATTGTGTGGAGCCTGCAAAAGAAGTCCGCCCCCCACGGGCTGGCTGCGCTTTATATGAGAGCGAGCACTGCCAAATGCGGAATGTGAGTGCGATGCGCCTGCTCGCGGTAGCGGCTGCAAAAAGACAGCCCACCCGCCACTACCTAACTGGCGGTGCCTCCGGCGGCGCTCCCGCGGGGCAACTCCGTTGGGGTGGCTCCCTTCGGGAGAACAGCTCCACGCAGTGGTCCCCACGAAGTGGCCCGAGCGGAGCGGTTGCGCGTGCCCCCGGCAGGGCCATCAGCGCCAGCCAGTAGTACAAGGGCCGCGGTGCCTCCGGCGGCGCTCCCGCGGGGCAACTCCGTTGGGGAGCCTCCCTGCGGGAGAACAGCTCCACGCAGTGGTCTCCACGAAGTGGCCCGAGCGGAGCGGTCACCGTGCTCCCCGGCAGGGGTAGCAGGCGCCGGCGCGAGTGTCTACAGAAAGGTACGATGTCGTCTATTAGCGATACACATTACCCAAGGTGATGGCCTTGACCACGGTGTAGTCGTCCACACCGTGCAAGGAGCCCTCTCTTCCGAAGCCCGACTCTTTGACGCCTCCGAACGGCATGGCTGCGTCGGTGAAGAGGCCTGTGTTGACAGCCACCATGCCCAGCTCGAGGTACTCGCTCATGTACCACACGGTGTTGAGGCTTTCCAGGAACACGTAGCTTGCCAATCCGTATTCTGACGCGTTGCACTGTTGCAACACGTCTTCCTTTGTGCTGAATCTCACGAGTGCGCCCAAGGGTCCAAACGTTTCTTCGTGCACCACCTTCATGTCTGGTGTCACGTCGCCCACCACCGACGGCGCGTAAAAGTGCTTCCCCAAGGCCGGGAGGCGGCCTCCCTGGAGTAAAACTTTGGCGCCCTTGCTCACGGCGTCCTGGAAGTGGTCCTCAACCTTGGCGATGGCGCGGTCGTTGATGAGACAGCCGTGGGTGACGCCCGGCTCCAAGCCGTTGCCGATCTGGAACCGCTTCACCTGCTCTACAAACCGCGCCGCAAACTCGTCGTAAATGCCTGCTTGCACGTAGATACGGTTCGCACACACGCACGTCTGGCCCAAGGTGCGGAACTTGGACGCCACCGCCAGCGACACCGCCAAGTCCAAGTCCGCGTCGTCAAACACCACCACGGGTGCGTTACCTCCCAACTCCATCGAGAGCTTTTTGAGTGTCGACGACGACTGCTTCATCAAGAGTTTGCCCACCGGCGTGGACCCGGTGAACGACACCTTGCTGATGAGCGGCGACTCGCAGAACTTCAACCCGCACATCGGGGTGTTTTTCGTCGACGTCAACACCACGTTGAACGCTCCGGGCGGGAACCCGGCCTCGTGCGCCAACGCAGCAATCGCCAACGACGAGAGCGGCGTCTGTCCGTCGGGCTTCAACACCACCGTGCACCCAACGGCAAACGCAGGGCCCATCTTACGGGTGCCCATGGCCGAGGGGAAGTTGAACGGACAAAGCAACCCAACAACCCCGACGGGCTGCTTGTAGGTGATCACCTTGTTGTTCTGGTTGGACGGCTGGATGGTGTTACCGTAAACACGCTTGGCCTCCTCGGCGTACCACTCAAAGTACGACGCCGCGTACTTGGCCTCGCCCAACGCATCCACCAACGCTTTGCCGTTCTCGAGCGTGATGATGCGCGCCAAGTCGTCCAAATTCTCCATCATCAACTCGTACAACCGCCGCAACCACCGCGCGCGATCGTACGGACTCGATTTGCGGAACTGCTCGAACGCACTGTGCGCACACTTGATCGCATACTCAATCTCCTCCTCGGTCTGGTCTGGCAACTCCGCAAGCACATCTCCCGTGGCCGGGTCCGTCACCGTGAACGTCGCGTCCGACTTGGACTCGTACCACCCGCCATTGATGTACGGCTTCGTCTTGTAGAGAAGTTCGTTCTTAAGCCCAAGCATATTCGTACTACAACCTGTGCCAGAACTGAGTGCCAGCAACTGCCCAGCTGCCCCACACTCTCTTATACTTTTGGCCGCCAGCGGCTCCCAGGCGCGCGCACAAAAATTTCCCGATTCGTCTCGCGCTAAGCTCTGCCCACGGGATCGACCTGCCGCCGCCGGACCCTTCAGGCCCACCCGCATGCACCCGCAAGCACCCGCAAACACCCGCAGCCGCCACTTCTCACCACTGCTCACGTGATACATCTCCCGCGTTGCCTACAATGGCTGCAACTGCCTTCTGGGCCTCCAGAGCCACAAGCAACAGCACTGGCGGTGCCTCCGGCGGCGCTCCCGCGGGGCAACTCCGTTGGGGGGGCCTCCCTTCGGGAGAACAGCTCCACGCAGTGGTCCCCACGAAGTGGCCCGAGCGGAGCGGACGCGCGTGCCCCCGGCAGGACCCTACGCTCGCCGGGAGCAGAGGGGCAGGCAGTTGCCGCGCCTGCATGGAAGACAGGCCGGCGTTCTAGTGCCACAGCCTAGAGATACCGTTGCGGCTTGTGCCTGGTGCCCGCCTGCACTCAGCCCTGATCGCGCCCCCTCGTCATTCAATCGCCGGGCACAGTCTCACATGCGCAGCCATGCACTCAGGGGTATGCGTACCGGGTGTTTCAGTCTAAAAATACCCTCGCGGGCCCAGTCCTTCAAAGTCCACTCTCCCGTAGGGAGGCTCGCTCAACGCAGTTGCCCCGCGGGAGCGCCGCCGGAGGCACCCACTGTCCGTGCTGCTTGTGGCCCTTCTGGAGGTTTCTGCTCCACTCGCGTCACACGGTGGAGGCCATTGCGCGGGGTTCAATCACAAAGGGGAGCCATTCTGCAGGCTTGGGAGCTGATACGAGCGCAGGTGGCGACGGTGAGGCTTGTACTAGTGCACGGCTGTGCGTGGGGAGTTGCGTGCCCAGAGCCCTTGCGCCTGGTATGTTTTCTGCACACTGAGCCCCTCCGCTTACATAATGGATGCGATTACTTCAGCGGTGAGCGGTGTGGTCGCGGGCTGCAGCCGCCAGCATCTGGCACGCCGTGCTCGCTTGGATCAGAGGTGAGTGCATAGCTACGCCGTATGCGGACACTTTGCGCCGTTGCAGTCATCCATACGGGCAGTTTGTGAACGCAAGGCGCACGGGCCCTCCACGCTGTGGTGCGCAGCACGCCTGCTGGCGCGCGATGCTAGCAGGTTCCAGCGACTTAGCTCCGTGCGCGCAGACACGGCTGCATTAGCGGACCGAGAAGTGAGGACTTTGTTACGGCCGCAGCGGCGATGGCCTCGTTTCGTTTGATTCTATCGCCACTTCGTGCTCGTGGCGTGCTGCGCAGCGGGTATCGACCGCTCCATAGTAGATATGGCCCCTGCAGTGAAACCGCAATGCTATTGCGCCAAAAGTATCTTTAGACACCCCAGCACTGCCGGAGACAACACCGCCTTGTCTCCGTAGCGTGTAGGTACGGAAGTAACAAAGAAAATAATCGGTGGAAAAAAAAAAATAAAACTGAGGCCTGAAAAACAAAGAATGGAAAAAAATTAAAGCCAAGCCCTTTGGAAGTGCGCCAAAGTAAAATTTTTAACTAATTTAGCATGCGATATGCGAGGGGTGGCGAAACGCTGTGAGTGGGAAGGACGTATAAGTAGGCGGGATATCGGACCCACAGAATCAGAGGCAAGGAGAAGAGAAGGAAACGAGAATCGAATTGCGAATCGTCATACCCTTGGAGTGAAGGTCATTTGCTCGGATATCCCGCGAATTGGTAACCACCGGAACGTTCGCACGCTCTCGCACACGCTCGCCAGCAAGCATCTCTTCTCTACTGCACCCAAACAGGCACCGAACACCGAACGCAGACACTTGCATAGATTTGCGGCCGAACTGAGCACAGGCAAGAATTGGCTTTAAGTATATATCGTGGTTGAAATCACGCACATTTTCACGGAGACACATTTTCACGGAGACACTTATTCACCGAGACCCCCCCACCCACACAGACACCTTTCAATAGCTGACGCCGCGTCCCCCTTTCATGATGGACATGCACACGATTGTGTCGAAATTAGTGACCTACAGCACGCTTGGGTTGGTGCGCGATAGGAGCAGACGCACCAAGGAGGAGAGGCGAGGGTCGTCGCCGTCCTCGATTCACACCGACTCCACCACAACCGCCACGAAGAACAACTGCTGGCCCCTGGCGTCCAGCAGAGGACACTCGCCGCCAGGACCCGATGTAGTGACACGGTCGCACGCGAGAAGGTCAGGAAATTTGAGCCAAATCACCGCGCTGCAGGCCCTCAGAGGAGCAGGAACCGCGGCTGCAAACTACAGCAACAACAAGAGCAGACGACTGTACATGGGAGGAACGCCTACATACGAAAGACTGCTCCCCGCCATCTACGCGCCGGACGTGATGATAAGACACACCAGCTTGAGTCTGAGCGACGACTACGTGCTGGCTGAGGGACTGTTGCGCACAGTTTTCATCCAATGACCGAATCCCCGTAGTCACAGGCATACGCTCGCTCGTTTACCGTATAGGACCGAGACCGAAAAAAATAAAAAAAAAAACTATCGAAAAAGAAACGCAGAAGCATCCAAAATGTGACTGAGCAAAAAAAAAATTATGCCACTGAGAAATAAACTTTTAACGTGCCTGCAGCCCGCAGCTGACAGGTCGCTGCGCAGCGGTGGGCACCGGGACCGCGCGGTGCTTGCCACAGGCATGGCACCCAGCACCCTACCATGTCATGTATATGTAGATAGACTATATTCACGAGTAACGAGCGTAACTGTAGCTTGCGCGTGCAGAAAATACCGCCTAAGCCCGCCATCACGCACTGCAGCATTGGCCGCGATCCGCAGCGAGGACCCCAACGGAGCAGCGTAGCCGGAGCTACCGTGGAACCGGTTCCTGGCGACCGTTGGGTGGGGGCACGCGGTCCGCTCCGCTCGGGCCACTTCGTGGAGACCACTGCGTGGAGCTGTTCTCCCGAAGGGAGGCTCCCCAACGGAGTTGCCCCGCGGGAGCGCCGCCGGAGGCACCACACTCGACCACTGTGCTCCTAGCTGGTGCTGATGGCCCTGCCGTGGGCACGGTGTCCGCTCCGCTCGGGCCACTTCGTGGAGACCACTGCGTGGAGCTGTTCTCCCGAAGGGAGCCACCTCAACGGAGTTGCCCCGCGGGAGCGCCGCCGGAGGCACGTACACCGGGTAGTTGGCAGTGGCTGCAACAGCTGCCCGTACCCTAGCGGTCTGGCTGCAGGCACCCGCGACCAAGCAGCCAGTCTGGCTGCAGGACCCATGGTAATCGCGCGCGCGCGCGCTCCTGTATTGGGGGCAGTGCGGTAGTCAGCGGGAGGGCCGCGCTCTCCCAGATAATGGTGTGGTGGTTCGCGCGCGCGCTGGCAATGGCGGGCAGTGCGCGGATTGCTCCCAGTTTGGCCTTCATCGCACAAAGACGAAAAAGAAACAACAGCGCCAAAAATAAAACACCAAAATTTTCTGGAAAAGCTCCTTTGATCTTCCCACCCATTTCGTCTTTTGCCCACACGAGACACACATAGAGCACGTTTACGCCGCGGTTCGCACGTTCCTGCTCCTCTCCTCCCCATTCGCTTGCACACCCACTGTATTTCTTGTCTACTTCCCGGATTTCTGGACCAGAAGACTAATACACGTCAGTCTTCTCTCTTGCGCGGATTTTCAGTTGCGGCGACCCCTTCGCAAACCACCACCGGTCTAGGGCACGCTAAAAAGCCAGGAAAAAACCACCGCATATATACACGGCGTCCATCCGTCCACACTTGCACAGAGTCTTCTGCCGTAGTAACACACCCACACATAGGTTTTCGATCAAGTCCCATACAGCCATGCTTGCAAACATACTCCTCCTCGTCTTTGCGCTAATGCTCAGAGTGAGCGCAGACGTGCAGATCACAGCGCCCACTGCGGGCACCACGGCGTCGGGATCGTCCGGACAAGCGACGGTGACGCTCAAGTGGGACGATGACTCGTCCGACGACAACGACGAGCTCAACTTGAGCAACGCTCAGTACCAAACAATCTCGTTGTGCTACTTCCTCAAGACGTCGTTCACGTGCTTCAAGCAGCCGCTCGCGTCCAAGCAGACGTTCAAGTCGCCATACCTGTACGAGGCCACATTGGACGCGTCCGCGTACAACAACGGGTTCTACTTTTTCCAGATCTATACCGAGTTTAAGCAAGCCAATTCCATCCACTACTCGAACGCCTTTGCGCTCACAGGTATGAAGCTGACCACAAACACGATTGTGCCAGCGTCCCAGACCCAGGCTGTGCCGTCCGAACAGATTTCCGCAGCCGACGGAGGCTCCATAGTGGTACCCACTGCGTCGTTCACTGTGCCGTACACTTTGCAAACGGGCAAGACCAGATTTGCCCCGATGCAGTTGCAACCCGGAACCTCCATCACCGCCACCACGTGGTCGATGAGATTTCCAACGAGTGCTGTGACGTACTACCAGCTGAACTCGCCGTCTCCCGTATGCCAGTCGACGATTACTCCGGGATGGAGTTACACAATGCTGTCAGCGGTAAACTGGGCAACTGCAGCACCGTACCCGACATACTTTTACCCTGCGAGCTCGAGAGTGAGCAAGGCGAAGTTGAAGACAGCAAATAAAAAGAGATGGTTGGAATAGATAGGAGCGAAGCTCTACAGAGAGAGCGAAAAAGTGCTCGAATAGAGTCTAAGGTGCATCGGTTGCACAAGAGGGCTGACCAGATCAGGGCCTGAATGGAAGGAGGGCTTCCGACGACAGAGCGAACGGACAGCCCCGTCCACAAGAGCGCCAGAGCGCCAGATCTCCAGACCGCCAGACCGCCAGCAAAGGGTTTGGCTGTAGGAGAAGTACGGCGTGGAATGGCCCTGAAGGGTACACTCGGCGACATTCAAAAGCAAACTGTCTGCCAATAACAAAGGAACTCAAGAAAGTGGACCCTTCCATGGGCTGGCCATCGGTCAGCCAGAGAGGACACTCCAACCACATTTTATAGAAACTCGGGCCCGAGTCGGTTGTACCAAATATATCTAAGCATACGAAGTGTAGGCCAGGCGAATACTGAATAGAACGAGCGCTTAGTCGGGAAAGCGGTAGACCTGATGGCCGCCAGTAGCAAAGCGGTCGTTTTAGAAGGGAGAGTCACGTGGCGCGAACTTTTCAATTTTTTCAGCATCGATTGAAGAAGCGACACTGCTAAGAGAACGAGAGAGAGAGGGCGCCAGCACAACAGCCATGATCTACTTGAAGACGGTGCTCAACGTTATCGACAACTCGGGCGCACAGCTTGCCGAGTGCATAAAGGTTTTGCGCCACAGACCGAAGAATTTCGCAAAAGTGGGGGACGAGATCTCGGTGGTGATCCAGAAGGCGAGACCACTCACGACAGACATCACGGGGCAGTCCGCCAACAACAGAGTGAAGAGAAGAGATATCTGCCGCGCAATCGTGGTGAGAACAAAGGCACCGTTCAGACGCGCCGACGGAACCGTGGTGAGATTCGACGACAACGCCTGCGTGTTGATCAACAAAAACGGAGACCCGCTCGGAACAAGAGTGTCGTCGGTCGTGGCCAAAGAGCTCAAGGACTTGCAGTATAACAAGATCGTGGCGCTCGCACCGAAGGTGTTTTAGTATGTACATAGCAATCAATACAATCGAGACAGGTGTAGATCCGACTCCCGAAGGGAGCCACCTCAACGGAGTTGCCCCGCGGGAGCGCCGCCGGAGGCACTGCGGTCCCTCTCCTTCTGGCTGGTGCTGATGGCCCTGCCGGAGGCGCGCGTGTTCGCTCCGCTCAGGCTACTTCGTGGAGACCACTGCGTGGAGCTGTTCTCCCGAAGGGAGGCTCCCCAACGGAGTTGCCCCGCGGGAGCGCCGCCGGAGGCACCACCTGCTTCTGGCTGCCTTGTGGGATAGACAGGGCACTGCATTGACACGGGCGAGGCTACGGGCTGCTGAGGCGGGCGTCCTTGGAAGGGGCGAGCTCATCATTCGTTTATTGTGTGTATGTACTGCTGGAGCGGTGCGTCTCACCTGAAGGACTCCACCACGTTCTCAAGACACGTCGCCAACTCGTGCTTATCGTGTGCAGAGCCCAATGACTCCATGAGGTTTTTGCCTGCGATCACTACGTGCTGCAAGTCGCTGAAGGGCACGCGGACTGAGGCTGTGTCCGCGACACGCGGCGACGGCGCTGGCTGTGCGCGTGCCCCTGGGCCGGGCGCGGTGTGGAGGAGCCTATTTACAATTGACGACGCCCGTGTCTCGCCAAGCTTGTCCTGGAGCTTGTCGCGCAAGACGCTTAGTTGCGACTCGATCTCGGCGAACTGGGTGTCGAACTTGCGCTCGAGCCTGCTCGAGTCGTCCATCTGTCGCGAGCACTGGCTCAAATTCTCCAAGTGCTCGTCGAGGAGGGGCTGCGACTCTTGGAGGAGCATTCGCACCTCTGCGAGCTGCTCATCGAGAGTCCTCTTTGACGTCATGGCGTCCACAAATCGGCTCGCAGGGTCGCCCCGCGTGTGTTTTCATTGATCCCAAAATTCTGCATATACGTGCGATCTCCAGCGGACCGATGCCCTCGCCCAGCGTTAGCCCAAGACGCCAGCGAGCGCCAACAGTATCTCGTGCCACGTGTAATCGATTGCGGCCTCACAGTATAGCCAGCGGTGTTCCAATAGAGCCAGCGAGGACTCTGGTGCGCCGTGTGCACAGCTGGGCAACACGGTGCATGGCTGCAAAAACTGAATGTCTCACCGGAGAGCCACGTGCCAGGGTTACAGCGGCTGCGCTGACTCACACATGCCTCCGGCGGCGCTCCCGCGGGGCAACTCCGTTGGGGGGCCTCCCTTCGGGAGAACAGCTCCACGCAGTGGTCTCCACGAAGTGGCCCGAGCGGAGCGCACACCGTGCCCCCGGCAGGGCTCCACACTTGCCAAGAGTACAGGGAAGGCGTGCCTCCGGCGGCGCTCCCGCGGGGCAACTCCGTTGGGGGGCCTCCCTTCGGGAGAACAGCTCCACGCAGTGGTCTCCACGAAGTGGCCCGAGCGGAGCGGACACGCGTGCCCCCGGTAGGGCAACCAAGACAGCTGGAGCCGAGGGTAGTTGTCTCTACGAATTGGCCCGAGCGGAGCGGACACGCGTACCCCAGCTGCCCCCTGGCGCAGAGAAGAGGCGGTACCTCCGGCGGTGCTCCCGCGGGGCAACCCCGTTGGGGAGGCTCCTCGGGAGGGAGGCAGAAGGGCTGCACCGAGTTTTTCGCAGCCATTCAATTTTGTACCACGCGCTGCCTCGCTGACTCTTTTTTTCTAGCGTGAAAAAAAACGAGGCTCCCAGCTCTTCCTTCTTCACTTGACCATATCATCCAAATATGTCTGATTCCGTACAGAAGAAGTTCGAAGGCTTGGTTGTGGACGATAGGGAGGACGCTGCGGCTGCTGCCGGGGCCATTCCTGCTCCTGTTGTCTCCAACCCGGTTGTGCCTACCCCAGAAGTGGCAGCCACCGGTGCGTCTGTTCCCGCTGACTCCAAGGCTGCTCCAGCTGCTCCTGCTGCTGCTGCTGCAGGCTCTGGCAAGGTGTCCAGAAAGGACAAAAAGAAGGAGGCAGCAGCACAAAACCCGCTTTTCCTCGACCCCCAGCCCGCATTTATCGATGAGCGTATCCAGCTCTTTGACGAGTTGTTGTCCCAGTACAACGAGTCCATTGCTGCCAAGGAGCGTGTCCCCATCAAGATCACCTTGAAGGATGGCTCTGTTAGGGAGGGTACCAGTTATGAGACCACGCCCATTGACATTGCCAAGGAAATTGGTAAGTCCTTTGCCGAGAGACAGCTTGTGGCTCGTGTCAATGGCGAGGAGTGGTGGGATCTCGAGAGACCGCTTGAAGGGTCCGTTGCGCTTGACTTTTTGGATTTCGAGCACCCCGAGGGTAAAAAAGTGTTTTGGCACTCTTCTGCCCACGTTTTGGGTGAAGCCTGTGAGGGTCACTACGGGTGTCATTTGTCGCACGGTCCTCCAACCGACGACGGGTTTTTCTACGACATGTCCATCAATGGCGGTGAGGGTGCTGTTGCTCAGGCTGACTACACAAACTTGGAGAAATGCGCCACCAAGGCCATCAAGGAAAAGCAGAAGTTTGTGCGTTTGGTTCTCTCCAAGGAGGACTTGTTGAAGATGTTCCACTACAACAAGTACAAGGTGCATTTCATCAGCGAGAAGATCCCCGATGGAGGCTCTGCGTCTGTGTACAGATGTGGTCCGCTCATCGACTTGTGCACGGGTCCACACATCCCGCACACCGGGCGCATCAAGGCGATGAAAGTGTTGAAGAACTCGTCGTCGTACTTTGGCGGAGACGCCGCCAACGACTCGTTGCAAAGAGTGTACGGTATCTCGTTCCCAGACAAGAAATTGATGGACGAGCACTTGAAGTTTTTGAAAGAGGCCAGCGAAAGAGACCACCGTAAGATTGGAAGAGAACAGGAATTGTTCTACTTCAACGAGTTGTCGCCAGGATCGGCCTTCTGGTTGCCACACGGTACCAGAATCTACAACACCTTGGTGGACATGATGAGAGCCGAGTACAGGCAAAGAGGATACGACGAGGTGATCACTCCAAACATGTACAACTCCAAGTTGTGGGAAACCTCGGGCCACTGGGGGAACTACAAGGAGAACATGTTCCTGTTTGAGGTTGAAAAGGAGACTTACGGGTTGAAGCCCATGAACTGCCCTGGCCACTGTCTTTTGTTCAAGTCCAGAGAGAGATCGTACAGGGAATTGCCGTGGCGTGTTGCTGATTTCGGAGTCATCCACCGTAACGAGTTTAGCGGCGCTCTTTCCGGATTGACCAGAGTGCGCAGATTCCAACAGGATGACGCACACATTTTCTGTACTGAGGACCAAATCGAGAAGGAGATTGGAGGAGTGTTTGATTTCTTGCAAAAGATCTACGGGGTATTTGGATTTGAATTCAAGATGGAGTTATCCACCAGACCCGAGAAGTACGTGGGAGAAATCGCCACTTGGGACAGAGCAGAGAAGAACTTGGAGAATGCGTTGAACAAGTTCTTGGGTAAGGGCAAATGGGAATTGAACCCAGGCGACGGAGCATTCTACGGACCGAAAATCGACATTGTCATCAGCGATGCGTTGAAGAGATGGTTCCAGTGCGCAACGATCCAATTGGACTTCCAATTGCCACAAAGATTCGGCTTGGAGTACAAGTCCGAGACAAACAACAAGGACTCGGCAATGGCAAAGCCCGTGATGATCCACAGAGCCATCTTGGGTTCGGTGGAGAGAATGACCGCCATTTTGACCGAGCACTACAAGGGCAAATGGCCATTCTGGTTGTCGCCAAGACAAATCTTGGTTGTGCCAGTGGGCGTGAAGTACTTTGACTACGCACAAGAGTTGAAGGACGACTTGTCGAAGAAGTACGGCTTCTACGCAGACGTGGACGTTTCAGGTAACACCTTGCAAAAGAAGGTGAGAAGCGGCCAGTTGTTGCAGTACAACTTCATCTTCATAGTGGGAGAGCAGGAGCAAGAGGAGAAGTCGGTCAATGTGAGAAACAGAGACATCCAGGCCGAACAGGGAAAGAACGAAACCATCAAGTTCGACGAAGTCGTGAAGCTGTTGGCCGCCTTGAGAGAGGAAAAGAGAAGCGACAACAAGCTCTAGATAATATACATCGGTGTTTACAGCACGTAGACGTAGCAGCCTTCCGCAGTCAGTACGAGAGGCAGCGGCACGGCCACAAGCAAGGCGGTGCCTCCGGCGGCGCTCCCGCGGGGCAACTCCGTTGAGGGGCCTCCCTTCGGGAGAACAGCTCCACGCAGTGGTCTCCACGAAGTGGCCCGAGCGGAGCGAACACCGTGCCCCCGGCAGGGCTCTACACTTGCCAAGAGTGAAGGCGGTGCCTCCGGCGGCGCTCCCGCGGGGCAACTCCGTTGGGGGGCCTCCCTTCGGGAGAACAGCTCCACGCAGTGGTCTCCACGAAGTGGCCCGAGCGGAGCGAACACCGTGCCCCCGGCAGGGCTGGACGGCTGACGCGTCAGCAGCCGGGCAAGACGACGGCTCCCCGACTAGCCGGGCAAATGGCTGCAAGCGAGTGTTCCAGAAGAGCGGTATATGCAGTCGCGAAAAGTGTTGCTACCCCATAAAAAGCTTGCCGGGTGCTCGTTCGTTCACGGTGCGGGTGTGGGTCTAGTGTATCATGTCGAACGAACAGCCCGAAGTCAATCCGTTGAAGAAGAATCTTTCGCCTGCGCAGTTCGAGGCGAGTGTTCGTTTCTATGAGGCCGACCATCAGCTAGACCCTCAGGACCGGGCGGATATTGCCAGGGATCTCCAGTCCATCGTTACCTGGACCTCAGTTGCCGGGTACTCGTCCGGAATGGCTGGTTTTTTTGGCCCCACTGCGTACAGGCGGTTTGTGCAGCTGCAGAGGCTCCCGGCTGGGCGCTACATCTACAAGCCGTTTGTGTCGTTTTTGGTTGGGCTCTCCACGATGTTGGTGGCTCACCAGGGCGTGGGGAGGGCCAAGTACAGCGCGCAGGTTGCGCAGTTGGAGGCCGCCAACGGCGATGGCGGATCGCTGACCACCCACAGACAGCTCAATGCGTGGAAGGCGATGGACTACCACCAGGCGGGGCTCTTCTACTTGTACTACCGGCAGTCTGCGATGGATCCGTCGTACGTTCTCAAGGACCCCAGGTCGTACAAGGCGCACGAGGTGGTTTACCACCCGCCGCGTGTGGACAAGGTGCACCAGCAGGAGCTAGCTGGTCCTCAGCTGACGCCCGATGAGCGCAACGCCGCGCTTGTGGACCGCGATTCTGCAGGCTCGCAATGGGACAAAGTGCGCGCAGAAAAAGGATACATCCCCACGCCGAAGAGCGGGCTGACTCCATCGGGGGCGCCTGTCTCTCTGTGGGAAAAAGTTCGTCTTGACAATGGCTTTGACAGAAGCCAGGATAACCGCGATGGTGGAGTAGTCAGCAAGGGAAAGTCGCTTTGGGATACGGACAACAATGAGGGGAGCTCGGAGGATTAGTTTGCAGCCAAAATACACTGGAACACACTGGAACTCATATTGTAGAAAGGGACGGGGATGTTTGTGTTCTCTCTCAGCGCAAATTTTTCAAGTCTCGTCTCAATTCAGTACTATATATCGCGTCTCTTGGTTTCTCTTGCTTTGTGTTGCTTCGGCCGGAAACACTTGGAGCACTTGCAGTCTTCCGTGTGTCGCAGTCTTTTGCGCGCTCTGTCCGCGCTTGCATTTCTTCGCGCTCTGTCCGTGCTTGCATTTCTTCGCTTCGCCACTGCATACAGCGCGAACACGTAAAAGACGCTACAGACGAATTCGAGTAGACGCTGGCCGTCTAGCACAGTAACCTCGCCCCAGCACGCCATGGAACACTCCGAATCCGAACTCTACACGATCAAGACGCAGTTCTACACGCACCAGCACCAGAAGGTGCTTGAGTACAACCTGGACCAGTTTTCTGCTGACAACCAAGTCCACGTGGCTGTTTTCCAAATCAGATCCACCATAGCGTTGGCCAAGGATGCTTCCAAGCTTATTGAGGAGAGCAAGAGCGTTTTCCCCGACCACGACTTGACCTTCCAGCTGTTACAGGCGTGGAACGACTTGAAGACCTTTGGCACCGACGACTCCACGTACTTTGACGATATCGTCAACAAGGGCTCGCCAGCCAACGAGCTCCAGGCGGTGCTCAGCGCGCTCTACGTGGTCAAGGTGAACAAAAACATCGACCTGGCCATCAAACTCTTGACCACATACATAGACAACAAGCTGGACGTGACCGAAGAATTGGAGGTGTTGCTCGTGTTGGTGCAGTTGTACTTGGTGCGCGGCCAGCACACAGCCGCGTTCAAGGTGTTTGCCGACTTCAAGCAGTTCCCGGAGTCGACACGCGACTCGATCGTGTACCAGGTGTTGGAGTCGTGGGTGTTGTCGGTGAAGGGCGAGTCGGACAACATCAACAACGCGTACTACTTCTACGACGAGTTGTTGTCCGCAGACTTCGACAGCGACCCGGAGGGCAAGTACCGCTTGCTCCAGCTGGTGTTTGTGTTGACGTTGCAATTGAAGCACTACCCGGAAGCGCAAGAGTTGCTCACGCAAATCCAGGCCTTGAGCGTGTCCACGAAGCTGGCCGACTACTTGGCGAACCAGATCACCTTCGACTACCTCACCAACGGCGGCGCTCGTGTGCCCGAGTTGTTGCAGGCGCTCGCGGAAACTGAGCCCGAACACCAGTTGCTAGTGGACTTGAAGGAAAAGAACAAGTTGTTCGACGAGGTGCTGGCGAAATACAGCGTCGCACAGGAGTAGACTGCTCCTCTACTGCCCGCAGCAGGGCTACAGGCAACTACTCTCAGGTAGGGTGCCTCCGGCGGCGCTCCCGCGGGGCAACTCCGTTGAGGTGGCTCCCTTCGGGAAAACAGCCCCACGCAGTGGTCTCCACGAAGTGGCCCGAGCGGAGCGGACGCGCGTGCCCCCGGCAGGGCCGTCAGCACCAGCCAGAAGGAGAGGGGCCGCAGTGCCTCCGGCGGCGCTCCCGCGGGGCAACTCCGTTGGGGGGCCTCCCTTCGGGAGAACAGCTCCACGCAGTGGTCTCCACGAAGTGGCCACGTGCCCCCGGTAGGGCTACCAGGGTGATGGTAGGGGAGGCTGTGCCCCCCGGTGCTACAGTCTACGCATTTATAAATCCCATTGTCAATACACATATAAGTAAGCTACACCTGTACCACATCGCCGTCTGCGTTCAACTTCAACCCTTCTGCGAGCAAGCGCTTTTCGATGGCCTTTAACTCTTGTTCTCTTTCCAACAACTCCTTGCGCTTGTTGATCAAGTCTTGGTGCACGCGTTCTTCGAATTTGCGCAATCTTTCTTCCTCCAACTTGATTTGTTCTTCTTTCATGAGATATGTCGATTCGTGGTCTTGTCCGTCGGCCAAGATCAGGTTTCCTAATGCCGGGCTTCCTTCCAAGCCGCCCACCATGCCGTTGGTTCCGTTGGTGGTGAATGAGGTTCCTGGTGCGGTCAAGTCCTTATCGTTGTTTCCTGCTCCTGCTCCTCCCGCATTGGCTCCATCGCCTGTGCTGCTGACATAGCGGAACTGCTTTCCGGACAAGGCCTCTGTTCTGTAGTTTTCGTACATCACTTCGTGTGTCAATTCCTTGAACTCGTTCAAGTGGGTGATCAATAACACATTCTTGAGAATGGTAAAGTCGTTGATCTCCGGGTTTTCTACATTGATCGGCTTCAAGTACAGGCTATCCAAGACCCGCAACTTCAAAGTGTCGTCGTCTCCAGAGTCTGTTTGGTTCGGGTTGGCTCCTGGATTCGTGTTGTCCTGGTAGGTGTTGGCTCCAATGACGGAAAAGGGGATCAACAGGTTCAAGTACTTGTTGTACTCGACAATCTCGTCATCGATGTAGTCCTGCTCGTACTCGTACTCGTTGAATTTGTAGTAGTTGATGCCGTAGGTGCTCATGTCCTCCAAGATCAACTGCTTGTTCTGCTTGAGCTCCTGGGGCGTGAGAGAGTCCGCCTTGGCAATCACGGGGATGATGTTGACCAAGTTGGAGATGTGCTGCATGAACTTGACGTCAATCTCGCTCAACCCGTGGCCCGTGGCAGAAATCATGTATATCAACACGTGGATCCGGCCGTCTTTGAACCGCGGGTTACGCTTGACTCTCAGCTCCTCCAACAACACCTCGTCGTACTGGTGCCTCAAAAAGTCTACAATGATCTTGAAGTCGTCGTCGCAGTTGATGGCGTTGGCAAAATTGGGCGTGTCGATGATGTTGAGCGAGATCTTGTGGCCCTCGTTGTCCTCCAACTCAACGTTTTCGTGTCTCAAGGACAACTTTTTGGTGAACGGGTCCTCGTTGACTGTGGACAGGCAGGGAACAATCGAGTTCCCGCCACAAATCGTGTTGATAAGAGTCGACCGGCCGCTCCCGCTCTGGCCAACAATCATCACTGAAAAATTGATCGATTTCTTCAACGTCTTGCGCTTGCGCAACGCAGACGACGTGGTGTTGTTGTCGTGGATAAATGTGTTGGACATCTTTCGATGGTGTGTGTGGAGTATAAAACGGGGTTTTTACGTGCTACTCTACGCTTGAAGGTAGCTGCTGGTGTAACTGCTGGTGCAAGGAAAACTGCTGGGGCAGAAGCGTGCTAGAAAAACAAATCCTGTGGCTTAATCCCGGGGCTTGGACGCGTAAACAGATGGAAGTAAATACCTTTGGCTGAGAAGTCGCTGTCACTCTACTCTAGACGCTATATCGCTGAGAAGGAGAGGCTACGGATGAGGGGCCTTAGCAATGAAGCGTGCGATTTTCTGTCACGAATGTTTGTTTTCGTCTGAAAAACACGTCGCGCCTGCACGATCAGACGTTTCGCATTCCAGGGGAATTGTACACCCAAACACCCACCTATGCCTGCCAAGTGTGGGCATCGACACACCCATTTTGCACCCTCTCTACAGCGCCAGTTCGCCTTACACCCCGTGGCTTTCTAGTTGTGCTCACACATACACAGTCAGTGGCGCACCAGACGCGATGCGGCCCAGTCTTCGATTGCGATTCAACCCGTCGTCTCTCGTAGTCGACCGCAAATCCAAGTTCCAGGGCCGATGTCGACGCATAGGCTCGGAGGAGGACATCGCACCCGTACTAGCAGAGTTGTGTACAAACAGAGCCATACGCAAGGCAAGCCACCCGCACATCATTGCGTGGCGGTTGGCGGACGGACTCACGCAGGGATTCAGAGATAACGGCGAAAAGGGCGCCGGGCTGCGACTACTCGAGAGCGTGCTCGTGAAGCACGACGTCCGCGACGTGTTGGTGATAGTGACGCGCTGGTACGGCGGCGTGCCCCTCGGCTCCGCCCGCTTCCGCCACATCAACATCTGCGCCATGGAGAGTTTGCGGGCGGCAGGCATCCCGATGGCCAACCAAAAAGGCTCTTAGTACAAGTCTACACGAGCCCACTCTCCCGAAGGGAGGCCCCCCAACGGAGTTGCCCCGCGGGAGCGCCGCCGGAGGCACTGCGGCCCCTCTCCCTCTGGCTGGTGCTGACGGCCCTGCCGGGGGCACGCGCGTCCGCTCCGCTCGGGCCACTTCGTGGAGACCACTGCGTGGGGCTGTTCTCCCGAAGGGAGCCACCTCAACGGAGTTGCCCCGCGGGAGCGCCGCCGGAGGCACCGCTGTTCCTGTACTCCTGGCGAGTGTAGGGCCCTGCCAGGGGCACGGTGTAAGAGGGTGGTGTAGAAAGAGATATTGGAGTCACGTGAAATTTCACGGAGCCAATTCGCGGTTGACTCGCGAAATATGAATCATAGCTGGGATGACTGTAGCACATGCTCTCTTTCTCTGCACGCCATGTTTAGAGCTCTTGCTAGGACGAGGGTGGCTTTTGCGCCTGTTGTTTCGCTTGCATGGTACTCCACCAAGTCTGTTCCGTTAACTGCGGAACGGTACGCGGCCAAGGTGTCGCGGAACGCGGCGTTCAAGAAGTTGGAGGATGCAGACCTCGACTTCTTCCGCGGTGTGTTGAGTGGTTCTGCGTCCAGCGTCATCACCGACGCAGACGATCTCCTTTTCTACAACGAGGACTGGATGAGAAAGTATCGTGGCCAGTCACTGTTGGTGTTGAAGCCGAAAACAACCGAGCAGGTGTCGTCCATTTTGAAGTACTGCAACGACCACAAGTTGGCGGTGGTACCGCAGGGTGGTAACACGGGACTTGTGGGTGGGTCCACCCCCATTTTCGACGAAATTGTAATCAACTTGAGCTCGCTTAACCAGATCCGCTCCTTCGATGAGGTGTCGGGGATTTTGAAGTGCGATGCCGGTGTCATTTTGGAAACCGCTGATACCTTTTTGGCTGAGAAGGGGTACATTTTCCCCCTTGATCTTGGCGCAAAGGGTTCGTGCCATGTGGGTGGTAATGTGGCCACTAATGCAGGTGGTTTGAGACTCTTGAGATACGGCTCCTTGCACGGAAGTGTGCTTGGCTTGGAAGCGGTATTGCCCGACGGAACAGTGTACAACTCGATGGAGTCCTTGCGTAAGGACAATACTGGCTACGACTTGAAACAGTTGTTTATTGGCCTGGAGGGATCCATTGGGATCATCACCGGGGTGTCGATTTTATGTCCTGCAAGACCTCTGGCAGTGAACGTTGCGCTCTTGGGGGTCTCTTCGTACGAGGCTGTGCAAAAGGTGTTTGTCGGTGCCCGCAGAGAGCTCTCGGAGATCTTGTCAGCATTCGAGTTTATGGACGGTAAGTCGCAGCTCTTGACTGCGGGCCACTTGAAGGCAGACCACCCGATCGAGAGCGCCGAATACCCGTTTTACGTTTTGATTGAGACTTCGGGTTCCAGCAAGGAGCACGACGACGAGAAGCTCGAGAACTTTTTGGCGTCTGCAATGGAAGATGGACTCGTGGACGACGGAATTATCGCACAGGACGAGACCCAACTCAAAAACTTGTGGTCGTGGAGAGAATCGATTCCCGAGGCGTCTACAATGAACGGCGGGGTATTTAAGTACGACGTGTCGTTGCCCTTGAGCGACTTGTACGGGCTCGTGGAGGCCGTGAGCGAGAGGCTTCTGTCGTTAGGCTTGGTGTCGTTTGAAGACACTCTGAAACCGGTCGTGGAAGCGATTGGGTATGGACATGTGGGGGACGGAAACTTACACCTCAATGTGTGTGTGCGGGAGTACCTGCCTGAAATTGAAAAGGCACTCGAGCCGTTTGTGTACGAATGGATCCAGAGCAAAAAAGGCTCGATCTCGGCAGAACACGGCTTGGGATTCCAGAAGAAAAACTACATCGGGTACACAAAGAACGAGATTGAAATCCGCTTGATGAAGCAGATCAAGCATCACTTTGATCCAAACGGAATCATGAATCCGTACAAGTACATATAGACGCACCCGCAAGTTTACTCTTCCCGGGCCACCATTTTGCACCGCTCGAGCCATTGCGTGGAGACTGTTACGTAAACGGAACTGCTACCATGCACCAGCGGACCGGAGCCTGGCGGAGACATATAGCAATGTAAAAATTATATCACGCAGATGTAGAGAAGCCATTGGCTGCAATTTGGCTGCAAAACTTTTTGGCGCATATGCATGCAAGCGAGGGGGCTTTGCGGGACGCTATTGTTGCACTTTTGATGCACATTGTAGCAACAGGGGGCTTATTGTGCCACTGGTGGTGTTTGTAGAGAGCCGTACCTCCGTCGTACAGACTGAAAAAGATTCATGAAACTACAAGCGTGCTTCCTCTACAAAGCTCATGGCAAATAAATATGTATTTGTTCACAATGGGACGGTAAGTGTGCGCTAAAACTTGGAGGACTCTTGCCTGATCAATGAACCCTCCTCGTACAAGTTCTCGAATAAGGACTTAAAGTGCTTCTTCGCAACGGGTCTCTTGATCTTCAACGTTGGGGTAATGAGGTTCTTTTCGAGAGTCAAGGGCTCGATATCGAGGTGAATGTTGTGGAGCTTTTCAAACCCGTTGATGTATGCTGCCGCGTTGGAGTTCATTTGAGTTAAGAACTTTGTTTTGATCTCTTTTTCATTGAGTTTTTTCAATAACGCTTCTGGTGTGGAGATATCCTTTTCTGCTACTCCCACCTTTGATACCAACCAGTTTTTCGTGCCCTCTGGGTCTATGCCTACCAAACCCACTAAGAAAGTTTTAAGGGAGTCTCCGTGTGCGTAAATTTGCGCAACTATTGGGTTCAGTGACAAGTAGGTGTTTTCCACCTTCTCTGGGGTGATATATTCTCCTTGTGCCAACTTAAAGAAATTCTTCACTCTGTCAATGATGAAAATTCTTCCGGTTTCCTTATCGATACGTGCAATGTCGCCTGTGTAGAACCATCCGTTCTTGTCAACGGCCTTGGCAGTTTCTTCTGGGTTCTTCCAGTACTCCTTGAACACTTGTGGGCCACGCAATAACAACTCACCTCTGGGTCCGTCTGGGTCGGTGGCGAAGTAGTTCATTTCCGGAATTTCTCTCACTCTCATTTCTGTGGTGACACAGACAGCTCCACACGAGCCAGGGTTCTTTTCGTACCGCTGCGAGCAGCAGATTCCAGCAAACGATTCGGTCAACCCGTATCCCTGGGTCATACCCATGTTGAGCGAAGCCTTTAAAAAGGCCACGGTTTCGGGAGAAATCGGCGCAGACCCGGACGTGGCCAAGATGCACGAATCGAACCCAATCTTTTTGCTTATCAAACCCAAGAGCGTGTCGTACAAGAAGTGCTTACCTTCAGCGCCGTCGCGCTCGCTCTGCCATTCAATTTTGGAGCTGATTGCCTTTTTGAACAACTTCGCCAAGAGCGGTTTCTCCTCGTTGTTGACGGTCAGTGCCTTGATTGCAGCTTCAAGCTTTGTGTACACTCTTGGTACCAAGTTCACTATATGCGGACGCACCTCTTTCAAGTCGTCTAAGAGTGTCAACGGCGTTGGACCTTGCGGGAAGTGAACTGCAGCCCCGCTGAATAAGGCGTATGCGCAGCAAGCTCTCTCATAAATGTGAGCCAATGGTAAGAATGATAACACTCTTGTGCGATGAAGACGAGGAGCAACAGACAGCTCGAACGCTAACGCTGCAGCTGCATTACCATGGGTCAAAACAACTCCCTTGGGGTTGGCACCGGTGGTACCGGAGGTGAAAGAAATAGTATAAGTGGTGTCAGCGGTTGGTGGAATGACCGGGATGGGGTAAATGGCACCCAATTTTTCAACCTGCTTGAAATCAAACAAGGTCAATCCCTCTGCCTTTGCCAGCGAAACCAATTCCTGATCGTCAGCAGTTTCCAAATCCAATGGGTCCATAGACACAATCAGAATCAACGCTGCGAGCTCCTTGGGAAACTCACGCTTCCACAGAATAGCATTGGCAATCTTTGTCTTTGAACAAACCAAAACCGGCGAGTCAGTGGACTCCAAGATATACTTGGAGGTGTCTTTGCCCAAAGTGTCATACAAGGCAGTATTGACCAACGAGTACGAAGAACAAGCCAAATCAGTGAGAATCCATTCTGGACGGTTCATCGAGAAAAGAGACACGATAAACGAGTCATTCTTCGAAATCAAGTGGTTATCGATCTTGGCATGAGCAGGGGAGTCGGTCTTGAACGGATTATTCTGCAAAATGAAAAATAACCCAGCACCAAAATTGCGCTGTCTTTCGTTGGTCTCCGCATACGTATCAAACGCATACTTACCCATAGTACCGTCCGGGTTTCTGGAACGAGCGCCAAGAGCCGGCTCATTGGCAAACATATTGGCACCAAACTGGAAACAAGCATAGATACTGTCAAGAGACGGGTGTATGGTGGTTTTCAACTGGTCCACAGAGAAAGCATTTCTATAAACAGAACTGTATCCCTCCTCTTTGGAATGAGGGAGAGGAACTGAACGAGAAACCACATCATCGTCGTACGGAAGAGTGGAGTCGAGCAAGTCGAGGATCTTTTTCTGGCTTTCTTCAAGAAGCGACATTCTTTTAATTTACGGAAAAGATACTAAAAAACAATTGACAAATAATTTACCGCTTGTCTTTTCGCTCCCGGCGTCTATATTTTCAGCAATTGTTGCGGGTTCTTTGCTTAAATATGCTTAATTCTTATGGGTTTCATTTTTTTTTTTGGCTATTATTTTTTTTTTTTTCTTTTATCAATTTATTTTTTGTCTCGCTTAGGCTTCCTCGGCATTGACCTTTTTTCGTTTGTTTTTCAGTTTTTTTTTGTGGGGAACTCGGTTAAGAGATCTCCCTGAGGGTGAGGGTGCGAGTCCCTCCGGCGCAGGAGAAAGGCTCTCCCACATGCTCCCCACTTCCATATCGCTCGCGGTGTGGTTGAGGAGTAGAATAGGAGATCATCGCGGGGCAGACACAACAGAATCCATGGGGACCTTGGTCCACGCTCGGCAAGCTGGAGTCATGTGCGTCGCCACATCCTGGCAAACTGAAAAGTACCGTAATTCCAAGCGGTTTCCGCTAATCAACGCTCGAACGGAGATACGAAAACTACTCAAAGCGGGAGGGCATTGCTCTTTGTTTCGCATGTCCCCGGCCGAGCCCATGCAGCGCATTTTTGGTGGGTTTAAACTCGGATTGGCAAAAACTCTTGGGGAGCTCGCGCTGTGGAGTGCGTCAGGGTGGGGTATGCAGCACTTTTCTGTCCCCCCTCGTCGGAATTATTATGCACGATGCGGATATAATTGGGAATGTGCAGGAACTGCTCCATCTAGTCTGGTGTCCGCTAACTTTGCGGGTGCTAGCGTGCTGGCTGGTACCTGTGCAACTAGAGGGCGACATTGGACGATGCCAGTCGTGATAGAAGTAGATGTAGAGCGCTCCAGTTTCGCACGTAAAACCGAACATTGACCCTTCCAACGGTACTCGTTTCAGCCCACACTAGCAGCGATGCGCGGTGGATCATTTTTCCGCTTCCCCACCTCAAAATCCCATGAACCGCTGAATGTCTCCCCGGTGGCACCGCCCGTGTTGCCGTTGACAGTTCCCCTGTTCAGGTGCAGGGGGGTTTCAATTCAACAATAACGTTCGGCTGGGTACGGGTGGCCCTGCATCCATGTACAGCTGGCGCGCCACGCCGCTCCGTTCTTCCGGCTTCCGATACAATACACTGCTAAACGCGGATTCCCATGGGGTATTCCGGTGAGCTATGTCTGCGACTGGTGGCACCCTTCGGGAGAACAGCCCCACGCAGTGGCCTCCACGGAGTGGCCCGAGTGGGGCAAACCGCGTGCCCCCGTCGAATCAACACCCTAGCCGCGTGTGTCTCCGCCACGGGCAGCTCCGTTTAGGCAGTATCGGTTAGGAAGACTGCTTGGGTGTGAGAAAGTATCGAGCATGCTGCAGCAGTAGCTTCAGTCTTCATATAGGCAGCTTATCCTGGCCTTATCCTGTGACCATGCTGTGACTTTTTCGCAGCCATTTTCGTAGATCATATGCCACACACACAAGATAGCTGGCTCTGGTCAATCCCCCCTGACACCTGAGTAATTATAGAGCTGTGGATCATCATCCCTGTACCAAAAGAGCGCGTCCTGTCATCATTCCTGCCACACAGTGGCCGCCCGATACCATCAGCAGCCCTCATCAGTTGTTCCAGAGTGTGCGCGCGCTCGTAACCCTGATAGCGTCAATTCGCACGCGGCTTGTCGTTGGATCGCGCGCGCGCCACGTAGCGCTTGCTTGGAGAAATCAATACCGATTTGTTGCAGTCTTCTGACGGCCTCTGCCAGACCCCATCGCTTCACAATGGTAAGTGTCACGCCCCCTATGTCCCATGATCGCCCGTACTAACTCCCCAATAGGCCCAACAAACCCCTAAGCAAAGAAGAGCGAACGAAAAATATGCCAAAAAGATAGAAAAACAACACGGCAAGAAAAAGATTGAAAAGTCCGGATTCAACTTCCCCATCTCCACTACCTGGGTAGTGGTGTTGGCGTTCTTGATTTGCGGAGGCGCTGTCTTGGAGCTTTTGCGTCTCTTCTTTTAGTAATGTACATATATCGCGTCATCTTGTAGTGGTGCTTTTTGCACCCCTCTACGCATTTTGGCTCTGCCTGTGTGTGTGTATGCATTCATGTTTTGCTAGCTAACGACTACTTGCTTTATTTATTTTCTTTCCCTTTTGTTTGCTTGGCCCGTGTTCTTGCCTGCAAGTCCACTTCCTCTGTCTGCTGCCTGCAGCTAGTGATCACGGGAAATGCTTACATATGGCCATTGCCTCCGGCGGCGCCTCCCGGCGAGGGCAACTCCGTTGAGGGAGGCTCCCTTCGGTCGGGGTGCTCTATTTTTCTGTGGATTCCACCTCTTGGTCGAGCACGATGCCCGGGGCTGGGGAAACGCTTAGGTGTTCGTCGTCGTCGTCTTTCTCCTTGTCGAACCGGATCACCTTGTGTGGAAGCTCGTTACCAAATTCCTCGTAGTTGGCCAAGAACTTTTCCAAGTCTCCTTCTTCCCCGTACTCGTAAGTTGCAAACTCAATGTTTTTCTTTCGGTACAAGTTTGGGTACGGCCCGCACGTTTCGATTTCCGTGCGTGCTAGTGGGTTGATTTTGCTTTCAGATCCATTTGCTCTGCTCTTGTTTGCCCCTGGCACTTCTTTTGGCAGCTGTCGGTAGGGTGAATATGCTGCAACCCTGACAAACAACTTTTTATCGACCGGAGCATGGTTGAGCTGGTACTTGAACAAGCAGTTGCCATTCAAGGGCGAGATGAGTCTGAGCTGATTTTTGCGGTCCACCACTGCTAACTGGTTTATTCTATTGGCCTCTGTGTCTATGTTCATGCTGTTGCTCTTATTTGGGAGCGTGACAAACAGTGTGGCATTGAGCGAAGAGAGAATCCAATCATCAAGGAAGTCTGTGCCCCCTCCATTCCCGCTGGTGGTGGCTGCTGCGACAATAGAATCTGCACCAGAGCTGGCTCCATTCACCGAAGAACTTACGCTATGGCTACTAATGTTTTTGCCGCCACTGCTACCGATTCCAATACTGCCGTTACTGCCATTGCTCTTGTTGTTGTTCTTATTATCCGCAGACTTACCGTGATAGCCTTGGCCCAATACATTTGGCAAGTTGCTATTTAAGCTGCCAGATAGATAGTTCACGTTAAACCAATGGATCGATCCTCGCGACTTCGTGATACATCCAAACCCGTAGTTGTTTCCTCTTATTTTGGCGTTGTTTGTGTTGTTGATAAACCAGAAAAAGTCTTGGATCTTGGCCGACGTCTTTCCGCGTACAAATTTACCTATTAGGGACACCTCTAGCGGGAGCTTGTAGAGGTCCCACATGAAAATCAAGTCTCCACGGAGGTTGGAGTGAACCAATTGCAAATCATATGGAGAAAGCGAGAGGTTCGACACACCGCCCGGCGGCTTGAAAATACCCATAACTTTGTCGTTTTGAAGGTCTATTACTTTGATGAGCTGGTTGTTATCCGGCCCTGACGAAATGGTTGATGCTGCTGTAGCGTAGAGCGATTTGGTGATTGTTATTGCAATTTCATTGAGGGTGGGGCTAGCATGGGTGCCTGTAGTGGTGTCTGCCGTAGTGTCACCATTTGCAGTGTTAGCAGTTTTGTTCTTGTCAAAGTATGACTTCACTGCATTGGAGGATGCCTCAGAAAACTTGTATATGCCGTCTATAGCAGTGTTCGAGAGTGTGGAAATTACCCGGTTCAATAGCGGTCCGGGAGGAGGCAACTTGACTTGCGTGAGCAATTGCGGCCTCTTTTTCTTGATGATCACCCGTTTGATCTTACGGCCCAGCCCCGTGCGTCCCCTCTTCGTACTGGAACTACTAGAGCTGCATCCGCTACCTCCGCTACCTCCGCTGCTAGAGTCAAACAAGTCGTCGGAATAGAAAACCCCATTGGCCACTTTAGCGTCGAAAACGGACCGGAGATGCTTGTACTCGCACCGGGTCGGCAGGTAGACGAGCCAGTTTCCCACAATGTCGAAGATTGCCCGTCCGTCAAAACAACTGGTGCGAAACACCATATACTTTTCGTTGTCGATGCTGTACTTGTTGACAAGCGGCTGGCATGAATCCTTGAAGATCTTTGGTAGAGTGCGGAGCGGACGATACCCGTTTTCCCACGACCCAGCCACCTCGTAGATAACAAAGTAGCCCTCGTCGTTGCTGATAGTGATGTACTTGCCGGAGGACTTGACGTCAAACCGTGGAGTAGTGCTGTCAGATAGAGATGACGACAGCAGCCTCGAGTCTTCTTTCCCGATAGGTTTTGTGTGTTTCATCACTTCCGGAATATCTAATGTCTGGATAATTTTGCTCCATTGCGGTCCATAGCCCAATAAGTCAAACTGAACCTTGCCCTCGTTGTGCATTTGAAAAGCCACTCTATTTTGCCCAATATATACAAAATTCACCACCCCGGAACTTATGTCGTATGTTTCGCTCAAGTAGAGAACATCGGTATCTGCCGGTGTATGTATACGCAGCTGCTGGTCGGACTCCGTTTGTGCCGCCGGATTATCCCACTTCCAAATCTCGAAACTCTGTGCCTCGGGATAGAGGATGAGAATGTTTCCGCAGGAGTCTGTGCGCACAACCGTGTTGCATTGAGTGCCCGACGACTCCGCGTTGTAGGTGGCCAGTTTTATCTTCTTCCATGTCGCAGATGCCGTTCCTAACTTGTAGCCCTTCTTGGGTGTAGAGTGGATCTTGTTGAGCTTTGTCTGGTCAGAGTACTGGGTCTCTGTCATGGCAGAGGGAGACGAGGGAATTGAACGCACACGCAGGCGTAGAGGCAGCTGTTTGCAACGGTTGTAAGAGTGGCGCGAGATAACAAAATCAGGGCAACTAAAACAAAGCCAGCAGGCGCGAAGGGAATGGGCAATGGATAAACGGAGGGTCTATGACAGCCGGCTACGAATGCTCAATAAAAAGTGGGCGCAAGAGAGTCGGAGAGTGGTGGGAAAAGTATAGCAACACCCAAAAAAAGCGCAGCCACTGTTTACTGACTGTGTTTTATCGCGATAAGGGGGAGTGGGGAACGATAAGTGAATCATTCAGGTGAGTGCACAGACAGGTCACGTGGCCGGAGTCTAGAAAGAACCAAAAAAATAAAAAAATACAAAGCAAAGCACAGCACAGCACAGCTTGCCCATAACGACCATAATGAGAGGATGGTCGCCAGCTGAATAAATATCGATCCATAAATAGTCCCGTCGTATCAAATTACATCCACGGGAAGACCCGAGAATGGACACACAGGGTGGAGAGGAACGTCAGTTTTATTTCCCACCGCGAAAAGTTGTCCCCTCTGCCACTTTAAACTGAAGATAAACGAATATCTCAGGGCTAGACGGAAGGCATACGCAGTGGTTTTGTTCAGAGAATATTCTACAAAGGAGCTGTTTCTGGTGTGTATTAGACTACACACTACTAGCCGCGAGCTAGTGGAAGAACGCTGTTGAGTAGCTTCCGAGACAAAAAGAAAAAGTTTGAAAGGAAAAGAAGAGTTCGCCGATCAACAAAAAGAAAAAGAAAAAAATAATAAACAAAAAATGGGTGCTCTGGACTGCATATACATCGAGGGAAATTTACCCATCAGATCTCCGTGTGCAGGGCCTCATTTCAATTAGGGCAAATGTTGCAGAGATCGAGGGCCCAGCACACCAGAGTTGGGAGATCCTCGACGGTGGTGGGTTTGGCGGTGACGGCGCTCAGGACGGAGTTCGGTTGCGGCTGCAATAGAAAGGCAGCCTTATTACATCGAGATATCCCTAACAAGTGATTATCTCATCATTGAACCGTGTATAGGCATACCGCTATCTAGCTTGAATAAACATGCTACCAGTGTCGAGTACACATTCTAGCTTGAGCATCCAGGGTAGTCTGAGGTATCGCTCCTATGGCTTCCCTACAGAAGACGCCAGCTAGCCAACAGCCATCTGTACGGTGAAGAACAATCCTGCAGGATGTTGGGATGAGTGCGCGTGTTGGCTCTGATGGGTTAGGAGCCAGGATTACTCAAACGCTTCTCAGATCGATTATTTTTGTTGGGCTAACCAAAATTTGCAGCCTTTCATGCAAACACACGAAAAATACCGCCCCTACTGCATCCACATAAAACACGCCAGTCGCCTTCTTTTCTCGCATCTCTTTCTCGACACTCCGTTAGGAATTCTTATCACAGGTCAGCCACAATGAGACCAGAAATCGAACAAGAACTCTCCCACACGTTATTGACGGAGCTTTTGGCTTACCAGTTTGCCTCTCCAGTCAGATGGATCGAGACCCAGGATGTCTTTTTGCAACAGCACAACACCGAGCGGGTCATTGAGGTTGGTCCTTCCCCTACTTTATCTGGTATGGCCACTAGAACCATCAAGGCAAAGTACGAGAACTACGATGCTGCCTTGTCCTTGCAGCGTCAAGTCTTGTGCTATTCCAAGGATGCTAAGGAGATTTACTACTTGGAGGATGCAGCTCCTGAAGCTCCTGCTGCTGCTGCTGAACCTGCTGCTGCTGCTGCTGCTGCTCCTGCTGCCGCTGCTCCAGTTGCTGCTGCTCCTGCTCCAGTTGCTGCTGCCGCTCCAGCTGCTGCTGCTGCTGAGGTTCCCGACGAGCCGGTAAAGGCGTCTCTCCTCATTCACGTTCTCGTTGCCCAGAAACTTAAGAAGCCGCTCGAGTCTGTGCCACTCACCAAAACCATCAAAGATCTCGTAGGCGGTAAGTCTACCGTGCAGAACGAAATCTTGGGTGATTTGGGTAAGGAATTCGGTTCCACCCCTGAAAAGCCAGAAGACACCCCATTGGAGGAATTGGCTGAAACTTTCCAAGACTCCTTCAGTGGTCAATTGGGTAAGACCTCCACCTCATTGATTGGTAGATTGATTTCTTCAAAGATGCCTGGTGGATTTTCTATCACTGTCGCCAGAAAATATTTGGGTACCAGATACGGATTTGGTGCCGGTAGACAGGACGGAGTGTTGCTTCTTGCATTGACCCAGGAGCCACCTGCCCGTTTAGCCTCCGAGGCTGATGCAAAGGCCTTTTTGGACGCTTGTGCCACCAAGTACGCTACTGTGGCTGGTATTTCCTTGAGTGCCGGTGCAGGCGCTGGAGGCGATGGAGCCGGAGGCGCTGGTGGTGCTGTCATTGACAGCGCAGCCTTGGACGCCCTCTCTGCCGAAAACAAAAAGCTCGCCAAACAACAGCTCGAGCTCTTGGCCAGATACTTGCAGATCGACTTGAACAGTGGCGCTAAAGAACACATTAAGGAGAAGCAAGCATCAGCGGTCTTACAAAAGGAACTTGACTTGTGGGAAGTTGAGCACGGAGAGTTTTATGCTCTGGGTATCAAGCCGGCCTTCTCCCCATTAAAATCCAGAACCTACGACTCATACTGGAACTGGGCAAGACAGGATGTGTTGTCGATGTACTTTGACATCATTTTCGGCAAGCTCACGTCTGTGGACCGTGAAACAATCAGCCAGTGTATCCAGATCATGAACAGAGCCAACCCAACCTTGATCAAGTTTATGCAATACCACATTGACCACGTTCCACAAGAAAAGGGTGAAACATACCAATTGGCAAAGAGATTGGGTCAGCAATTGATCGACAACTGTAAGCAAGTTCTTGACGTCGACCCAGTGTACAAGGATGTGAGCAGAATCACCCGTCCACAAACCAAGGTGGACAAGAGAGGTAACATCAAATATGCTGAGGTTAACAATGAATCAGTTCGTAAGTTTGAGCAATACGTGTACGAAATGGCACAGGGTGGAGAGCTCACCAAGCGGTCCAAGCAATTAGAGCCAACGATTCAAGAAGAATTGACCAGAGTCTACAAGGCCATTTCCAAACAGGCATCTCTTCTGAAGTCCACAAAGTTGGAAGTGCAAGAGTTGTACGACCAGCTCATTAACTATGTGAGTACCTCGAAGGAGATTGAAGTGCAAAAGCCAGCAACTTACATTCCTCAAATTGCCACCACGGGAACAACCACTCCCACCGATGTAGACGACGACGCCAGCACTCCATCTGAAGATGACGAGATTGCTCTGTTACCTGACAGAACTTCCATCTTGCAACCAGTGTCACTGACCATCCCACCACAAACTATCCCCTTCTTGAACTTGCAAAAGAAGGACTCCGAGGGCCACTGGACTTATGACCGCAAGTTGTCGTCTCTCTACTTGGATGGATTGGAGAGCGGTGCCATCAATGGTCTCTCTTTCAAGGACAAGTATGTGTTGATCACTGGTGCCGGAGCAGGTTCCATCGGTGCTGAAATTTTACAGGGTCTCATCAGCGGAGGTGCAAAGGTGATTGTCACCACTTCTAGATTCTCCAAGAAGGTCACTGAGTACTACCAAACCATGTACTCCAGATACGGAGCTACCGGAAGTACCCTCGTCGTTGTGCCTTTCAACCAAGGTTCGCAACAGGATGTGGATGCCCTTATTGAGTACATCTACAACCCACCAAAGAAGGGTGGTTTAGGATGGGACTTGGATGTGATTATTCCATTCGCAGCCATCCCAGAAAATGGTAATGGTATCGACTCCATCGACTCAAAGTCCGAGTTGGCCCACAGAATCATGTTGACGAACTTGTTGAGATTGTTAGGTAAGGTTAAGACCATGAAGACCACGGACACCCGACCAGCTCAATGTATCTTGCCACTTTCTCCAAACCACGGTACTTTCGGTTTTGATGGTTTGTACTCCGAATCCAAGATCTCTTTGGAGACTTTGTTCAACAGATGGTACTCTGAAGATTGGGGAACCAAGTTGACCGTTTGCGGAGCGATCATTGGATGGACTAGAGGTACTGGTTTGATGAGTGGTAACAACATCATTGCTGAAGGTATTGACAAGTTAGGAGTGCGCACCTTCTCACAAAAGGAAATGGCATTCAACATCTTGGGTCTTTTGACTCCAGATATCATCCAATTGTGCCAGGAGGAGCCTGTAATGGCCGATTTAAACGGTGGATTGCAATTTATCGAAAACTTGAAGGAGTACACAAACAAATTGAGAACCGATCTTTTGGACGACGCTGAAGTCAGAAGAGCCGTGGCAATTGAAAACTCCATCGAGCAAAAGATTGTTAACGGTGACAAGGTTGACTCGAACTACTCGAATGTTGTTGTTCAACCACGTTCGAACATGAAGTTTGAGTTCCCAACCTTGAAGACATACGAACAAGTGAAGAACATTGCGCCTGAATTGGAAGGTATGCTTGATTTGGAAAGAGTTATTGTCGTTACCGGTTTCTCTGAAGTTGGTCCATGGGGTAACTCCAGAACCAGATGGGAGATTGAGGCCCATGGAGAATTCTCCTTGGAAGGTACCATTGAAATGGCATGGATCATGGGTCTCATCAAGTACCACAACGGTAACTTGAAGGGTAAGCCATACTCTGGTTGGATTGATGCCAAGACCCAACAACCTGTTGAGGACAAGGATATCAAGAGCAAGTACGAGGAGCAGATCTTGGATCATGCTGGTATCCGTTTGATTGAACCAGAATTGTTTGGTGGATACGACCCTAACAAGAAGCAACTTATTCAGGAAGTTATGATTGAGCACGACTTGGAAACCTTTGAAACCAGTAAGGAAACGGCAGAACAGTACAAGCTTGAACATGGAGACAAGTGTGAAATCTTTGAAATTGCAGAAACTGGTGAGTACACCGTCAAGATTTTGAAGGGGGCCAAATTGTTCATCCCTAAGGCATTGAGATTCGACAGACTTGTTGCTGGTCAAATTCCTAGTGGTTGGGACGCCAGAACCTACGGTATTCTGGAGGACACTATCGCACAGGTTGACCCAGTCACTTTGTACGTGTTAGTTGCCACTGCTGAGGCATTGTTGGCAGCTGGTATTACTGACCCATACGAGTTCTACAAGTATGTGCACGTTTCTGAAGTGGGTAACTGCTCAGGTTCTGGTATGGGTGGTGTTTCTGCTCTTCGTGGTATGTTCAAGGACAGATACAGCGACAAGCCAGTTCAAAACGATATCCTTCAGGAGTCGTTTATCAACACCATGTCTGCCTGGGTCAACATGTTGTTGTTGTCCTCGTCAGGTCCAATCAAGACCCCTGTCGGTGCATGTGCCACCTCTGTCGAGTCTCTCGATATTGGTGTAGAGACCATTTTGTCTGGTAAGGCTAAGGTTTGTATGGTTGGTGGTTACGATGACTTCCAAGAAGAAGGTTCGTTCGAGTTTGCCAACATGAACGCCACTTCTAACTCTGTGGATGAGTTTGCACACGGCAGAACTCCCAGAGACATGTCTAGACCATCCACCACTACAAGAGATGGTTTCATGGAGGCTCAGGGTTCTGGTATCCAGATCATTATGCCAGCCGACTTGGCCATCAAGATGGGTGTGCCAATCTACGCCGTGGTAGCAATGACTGCAACTGCTACTGACAAGATTGGTAGATCTGTTCCTGCTCCAGGTGAAGGTATCTTGACCACTGCAAGAGAGCACCATGGTGGCTTGAAGTACCCACTGCCACTGTTGAACATCAAGTACAGGTCTAGACAGTTGAAGAAGAGATTGGAGCAGATCAAGGCTTGGGAAGAGGGCGAATTGGAGTTCTTGGGCGACGAATTGGAGTTGGCTAGAGATGAATATGCTGCTTCTGGCGCTGCGGGCTCTGAAGCCTTCTCTGAAAAGGACTTCCTTAGAGAACGTACCGAAGAAATTCACCGTGAGGTTAAGCGCCAAGTGAATGATGCCAAGAGACAATGGGGTAACGAATTCTTCAAATCAGACCCTAGAATTTCTCCATTGAGAGGTGCTTTGGCCACTTTCAACTTGGGTATTGACGATATCGGTGTTGCTTCATTCCACGGAACCTCCACTAAGGCCAACGATAAGAACGAGTCGCTCACTATCAACAACATGATGAAGCACTTGGGTAGATCGGAGGGTAACCCTGTATTTGGTGTTTTCCAGAAGTACTTGACTGGTCACCCCAAGGGTGCAGCTGGTGCTTGGATGTTGAACGGTGCGATCCAGATCTTGAACTCTGGTATTGTCCCTGGTAACAGAAATGCCGATAACGTTGACCAGCAATTGAAGGAGTACGAGTACGTTTTGTACCCATCCAGATCGATTCAGACCGATGGAATCAAGGCTGCTTCTGTGACTTCGTTCGGTTTCGGACAGAAGGGTGCTCAGGCCATTGTCGTCCACCCAGACTACTTGTACGCTGTTTTGGACAAGAGCACTTACGAAGACTATGCCGTACGTGTTACCGCGAGAAACAAGAGAGCTTACAGATACATGCACAACGCTATTACCAGAAACACCTTGTTTGTGGCCAAGGAGCACGCTCCTTACGCTCTGGACATTCAGAAGGATGTTTACTTGGACCCATTGGCTAGAGCTGAGGCTGGTAAGGATGAATTGACTTTCTCCAAGAAGTCGGTACAGAGTAAGGACGCTTATGTTGGTGCGGTTGCTGACTCTACCTCCAAGGCTTTGGCCCTGTTAAACAAGGGCACTAAGGGTGTGGGTGTTGACGTTGAGTTGATTTCCTCGCTCAACTTGAACAACGATACCTTTGTGGAGAGAAACTTCACCAAGAGCGAGATTGAGTATTGCTCCAAGTCTCCAAGCCCACAGGCATCTTTCACAGGCACTTGGTCTGCAAAGGAGGCTGTATTCAAGGCCTTGGGTGTCAAATCCCAAGGAGCTGGAGCTTCGTTGATAGACATTGAGATTGTCAGAGACGGCAATGGTGCACCAAAGGTTGCGCTCCAAGGAGCTGCAGCCAAGGCTGCCACTGTTGCTGGAGTTAAGAGTGTGAGTGTTTCGATCTCGCACGACGACTTCCAAGCCACCGCTGTTGCCTTGAGCGAGTTTTAGATAAGATAAATATATTTGTTTGTTTTGTGTTAATGATACTGTAGTGTTATCACCATTAATTCTTTTTTTGATAAATATTATTGAGATAAATAATCATTATGGTCATAACGTGAGTTTTTGCAGCCATTCACTCAAGGGAGTGTTAATTCTACTTAGATCAAGCATTTGATACACATAGACATAGAAATCGAGCTTGACTTTCAAAATCAGCCAAAATCAGCCAGAATGTATCAACTGCTGGCAGCTCTCATATGCTGTGATTGTTGGGTGGCTGCAAAATCCTGCATGTTGTAGCACAGCCAGGTTACCTTTCCAACACCCAGAAACGAACGAGTCACCACGTGAAGGGGAAAAGAATCCAAGATAATGAATAAGCAGCTATATGTCGATACTGACATGGTTTATGCCTTGCCCTAACCAGTGGTCGAAATATAAAGGGCCTCAATAGGCGCCCATGCCGTTGTTTTGTAGTCGTGCACTGACGAAAACACGGCTCGCAGTTACGAGGCCAGTACACGAAAAACACAACGTATTAGATTTCACAAGCGCCTAGAGTGGATACCATTCTACTTCATTACGCGACTAAAATGCCTGAAGAGAGTATCGCGGATCCAATTCCGCGAGAGGATCCAAAAGGAGGAACGAAGGAGGAAAATGGCGCGGTAGAGAAGGCGTTACCTCAAGTACCTCTGGATCCGGAGGTTGACGGAGAAAATGAGGAGCCAGAATCAGCGCCTGAGCTCTCTAATGGAAAAACGCCTGCAAAGGATGAATCTGAGGTGCAGCCAAGTGATAAAGAAGCGAATCAGGATGCAGACGAAAACGATGGAAATAATCTGCCCCGTGACGGTGCCAATGATACGTTGGCGGCGCCTAACACCCCTCCGCAGCTGAGCGTTGATCTGCCAGTGGATCCAATGGATGTGTCTATTCCTGAGATCAAGGTCGTAAATCTGCTGCCTTTGCCAGAGCTGCAAGCAGAAACAGACGCAAATGCAACCGCCACAGACACGAATACTCCCCAACAAGTACCAGTAGTACGAGAAACAACAGAAGTACCTGCACCAACCAAACCAGCACCGCTCAAAAACAACAACTTTCTCATTGGAGCATTCACGTCGCTTCTCGAATCAAAAGAGCTCAAGAAAAATGCAGACGTGAAAGCTGCGGTCCAACGGGCCCTTGACACACTTAATTCGCCCACAGAAAACACCGCTCATATCGTGTTTGAAGCATTAAAGGTGACATGCGAGACCAAATCGAACAACTTGCAGTTCAAAGCTGTGGATATATTTGCCAAGGTGTTTGACTACGGCGTTTTTGAAGGACAAAGTGATATATTCCAGCTCACAGATGCCTCAGTGGATGTGATATACGCGTGTTTCGAGGGCGAGGGCACAGACCCTATGGTGGAGACACAGGTGTTGAGAGCGTTAACAAACGTAATTTTGTTGATGCCCTGCCATGGTGCTTCATTGTTGAAAGCCGTGAGACAAATCTACAATATCTTTATCTTTTCTCTCTCTTCCGATAACCAGCTTATTGCACAGGGCACGTTAAACCAGGTTATTAACGCCATCTTCAGCAGAATTGTTGACCAGCAAAAACTCAGAAGCGGTGACAATCTTGTTTCGGCATCTGAGACAGGTAGCCAAACTTACTTATCGTCTACGCACAGCAGAAATGGAAGTACAGTAGGCACCCCATTGACATTGGAGAGACTTAATGACTCGTCCAACGATGAAGAACGAGTAAAAGAGGCGAGTCTGGCTTCAGAAAATGATGAGGATCTCGTGGTGAAAGATGCATTTTTGGTATTCAGAGCTATGTGTAAATTATCAGTGAAACCACTCGAGTCAGATACCTTGGATATGAGATCTCACGCGGTCCGGTCCAAATTACTCTCTTTGCACATTATTCATACAATTCTTAAGGACCACATTGAGATCTTTTTGAGCCACGATGTGGAAATTTTGTCGTCGTCTTCCAACGAGAGTAACACACGTTTGATCAACGCTGTGCGTCAGTACTTGTGTCTCTCATTATCACGGAATGCAGCATCCCCATTGGCACCCGTCTTTGAGTTATCACTCGAAATCTTTTGGCTAATCATATCGAACCTCCGGTCAGATTTCAAACGAGAGATTCCAGTGTTTTGGGATGAAATATACTTGCCCGTTGCCGAGATGAAGACATCCACGGCTCATCAAAAACGATATCTATTGTCGATAATTGAGAGATTGTGTAATGACTCACGCTGTATCATAGAGTTTTACCTCAATTATGACTGTGATTCGTCGATGCCCAATATTTGCGAAAAGATCATTGACTACTTGTCGAAATTGAGTCTTATTCGCGTAGAAGTCAGTCAGCAACAGAAAATGGCTTACCGTGAATTCAAAAAGCATGGCATAAGTGTGTACGATATCGGCAAGACAGCTAACTTAGCGAGTGGTAGGATGACTTCCAAGCCCCCAGAGCCTGAAATCTATAATCATTTCCCACTTGAATATGCTCTCAAGATGGAATCGATAGAGTGTACGGTTGGATTTTTAAAATCATTATTCTCCTGGGCACAAAAACAAAATCCTCATACAAACCAACAGCAACATCATCTGCAGAAACTGGGTACCCTCAACGGGAGCGGGAGCCACGTTTCCTTGAGAGAGAGGTCGTCCACAGTAGATTCCACAGGTGCAAGCACGGTGGTATCGGGGACTCCACCAAGAACGGGCTCCGGGATATTAGCTATCGATCCAGATGACCCGGAACAATTTGAAAATCAAAAGCAGCGCAAAAAGGCATTTTTGGAAGGAGTGAAGCAATTCAATCAAAAGCCGAAAAAGGGGATCAAGTACTTCCTTGAGCAAGGATTCCTTAGGGATGATAGCCCAACTACTATAGCCCTTTTCTTGCATGAAACCGACTCTCTCGACAAGGCTATTTTGGGAGAATACTTGGGCGAAGGCGACAAGGAAAATATAGCCATTATGCATGCCTTTGTTGATGTCATGGACTTTACAAACCTATCATTTGTCGACGCTTTGAGGAAATTCTTGCAGCTGTTCAGATTGCCCGGAGAGGGTCAAAAGATTGATAGATTTATGTTAAAATTTGCCGAACGGTACGTTTTGGGAAACCCAACCAAGTTCAGCAACGCAGATGCAGCATATATCTTGGCATACTCGACAATCATGCTCAACACTGACCAGCACTCGCCGCAAGTCAAAAATAGAATGACCATTGACAACTTTGTGATGAACAATGCGGGCATTGACGATGGTAAGGATTTACCCCGTGAGTTTTTACAGGGTGTGTTTGACGAGATTCAAAGCAATGAAATAAAATTGCAATCAGAGCAGCACACAGCTTTACTTTCTGGAGCTACCGTTGATAATAATAATGGCGGTGGATTCTTTGGTGGACGTGACTTAAACAGAGAAGCATATATTCATGCATCCAAGGAAATGTCCACAAAGACCGAAAAGTTGGTGAGAAACTTGGGCAAACGCAATGGTGGGTCGAAATTACCTAACGGCGGCCTGCTTAACAACTCTTCACTCGGATTAAATGTAGTGGGGGATAGCTCCGTCTTTTACGTTGCGTCTCATGTGTACCATGTCAAATCTATTTTTGACACCTTGTGGATGTCTGTTTTAGCTGGACTCACTCCGCCTTTCAAAGAATACGATGACAAGGATACTTGCCAGTTGTGTTTGGAGGGGATCAAATTATCTATTCGCATAGCGTGTATGTTTGAATTGGACTATGCCAGAACGTCGTTCATTGGTGCGTTAGTGCAATTTGAAAATTTGAACAACTACGAAGAGATGAAACCCAAAAACGTTGACGCCATATACATAATGTTGGAGTTGGCAACATTGGAAGGTGACCACTTGCAGAGCTCATGGATTCAAATCTTAACGTCAATCAGTCAGTTAGAGAGGTTACAGTTGATTGCCCAGGGCGTGGACCAGTACTCGATTCCAGATGTTTCAGTTGCGAAGTTGAACACTAGAGGGTCGAGTGACACAAATGGGTCATCGTCAGCCTCCTATGGTCGGCACTCAACCAGTTTCTTTAGCCTGCTCACTGGATCAACGCCAACGGCTGCTCAAACAGCTTCCAACAAATTTCACAACCAACACTTGACACCGGAAGTTGCAAAGTTGCTAACCACTACAGAAATGGAGGTGGATATGGATAAGGTGTTCACTAACAGTGCCAAGTTATCAAGAGAAAGCATCGTCGAGTTCGTCAAGGCTTTATCGCAGGTATCCCTGGAAGAGATTGAAAGCAGTGGGTTGCTGAGCAACCCAAGAATGTTCTCTTTACAAAAATTCGTGGATGTGTGTTACTATAACATGGGTCGTATTCGTTTGGAATGGTCGCAGTTATGGGCGATTATGGGCGAAACATTTAACGACGTGGGTAGTCACACCCAGAACCTGGTGATCGCCTTTTTCGCATTGGACTCGTTGAGACAATTATCGATGAGATTCTTCGAAATTGAGGAGTTGACTCACTTCAAGTTCCAAAAGGAATTCTTGAAACCATTCGAGTACATTATGATCCACAATGAATCGTTGGAAGTTAAGGATATGGTGCTAGAATGTATCAACAATATGATTTTAGCAAAGGCAGATATGATCAAGTCTGGGTGGAAAACCATTTTTGGGGTGCTTACGGCGTCAGCAGTGGAGAATAAGGAGCTGCTTGTCAACAAAACGTTTAAGATGGCCAACTGGATTAACAAAGACTATGTGGAAGTTGTGAGACAGCAGGAATCGTTTGGTGATCTTGTGAAATGTTTCACGGAGTTGGCGAAGAATGAAAGGTTCCAGAAAATAAGTTTGCTCTCGTTAGAGGTGTTACTGAAATTGATGAATAATGAGGGTAAAAAGCATATTATCGCTGGTAGCAAGGGAGTGCCGGAGGAGATTTTAAGTAAAGTTTGGTTTCCGATTTTGTTCGCATTCCACGACATTATTATGACTGGCGAGGAGTTGGAAGTGAGATCAAGAGCGTTGAACCATTTGTTCAATATTCTCATGGAATATGGAGAGCACTTTGAGTTAGATTTCTGGAAGCAAATTTGCTACAAGTTGCTTTTCCCGATTTTCTCTGTTTTAAGCAGTCACTGGGAATTGGGTAATATCGAAGGAAGTGGCGGTGACAACGATAAGCTCTCGGTGTGGTTGTCCACCACCTTAATTCAAGCGTTGAGGAATATGATTTCGTTATTGACCCATTATTTCGAGGCTCTCTCACCAATGTTGCAAGACTATTTGAAATTGCTCATTTCATGCATCTGCCAGGAAAACGACACCATTGCTCGGATTGGTAGATCGTGCTTGCACTCGTTGTTGATCGACAATTGCTCCAAATTCAATGATGACCAATGGACCCAAGTCACCACGGCGTTTACCAGCTTGTTTGAATTGACAACTGCCAAGGAACTTTTCACTTCGGACCCGTTGAGAGAAGAACAGGATGATGAAGATGATTCAACCGCAGATACAAGCACAACTAGCCAAAGCAGTTTCAAAATATCAACAACCAGACTGAGACTTCGCAAGTCCAAGGAAAAGTCAAGCATAGTTGTGAAATGCGTGTTGCAGTTGCTTATGATTGAAACTCTTCTGGAGCTTTTCGAAAACGAAGCTTTTTACGACGCGGTCCCTTATGCCCATCTCATCAATTTGTCAAAGTTGTTGGAGGAAAGTTACAATTTTTCACGAACATTCAACGATGATTATGATTTGAGAGTGAGATTGTGGAACGCTGGAGTGATTGAACGGTTGCCGAACTTGTTGAAACAAGAGTCGAGTTCGTCTGCTGTGTTTATCAACATTTTGTTCCGTGTGTACTGTGATGACGTTAAGACCTCGGCCAAGGAAAAGGCAGAAATCATCGGTACCCTTATCCCACTTTGTCACTCCATCACGCTGAGATTTACCGATTTCGACGAGGCAAACCAGCAAAGAAATATCACCACGTGGAAGCCGGTGATTGTAGAGATTTTCCAAGGCTACGTCGAATTGGACGATGCCGACTTTGTCAAGTTCAGTCCTGATATGTACAAGCTCAGTTTGAAGTTGTTGGGGAAGAACTCCACGGTGGATCTCCGACTTGCCATCAAGCTGTTTTTGTCGCGGGTTGGTGACGAGTTTATATTGAAGAAGTAACTGGTAGGGCGATTCATAGACGTGAATAAACACTTGAAATATGCAAAGTAATGTAACTACGTGGGGCTGTTCGGGAGCGCCGCCGGAAGCACGCCAGTCCCTTTTCCCGGTGAGTGTTGGTTCCCTTGCCGGGGGGCACGCGCGTCCGCTCCGCTCGGGCCACTTCGTGGAGACCACTGCGTGGAGCTGTTCTCCCGAAGGGAGGCCCCTCAACGGAGTTGCCCCGCGGGAGCGCCGCCGGAGGCACAACCGCCCGTGTCCTCGTGGCTGGTTCTGGTGGCCCTGCCGGGTGTATGGATTGCGCGGGCCACTACGTGGAGACCACTGCCTCATACCTACAGGAGAGTTCTACACGGGTTTGAGCCTTCACTACGGAGAGGACGGTGCAGGAGGCTGCACAGTAAAACAATTTGTGGTGTGCAACTAGCAAAGAGAAGTATGAAGATACGAGCAAGCGACAGGTGGGCCAATTGGTTGCAGTTTGATGGCGGAAAGGCTCAGGTGTAGTTTAGCCAAGGTGTAGTTTAGCTACATAGTATAGGCAACAAGCCAGTTGAGAGATAGAGAGTGTATTGCAGATAGATGGAGCAAGAAGTCCAAAAGCAGCGAGTACACTGCGAGTGCCTTTCCTTTAGTGGTGAAACGCTCAGTTGCTACTTCTGAGGGTGGGCGGTCATTCATTCGTGGTGGTGTGGGTGCCTACTGGTGGTTCGATATGCAGGCTGGAACCTCGTAAATCTTTTGCAGCTAGTGGAAGGCTGCGGTTTCGGCAGTGAATACTGCTATTGCGGTTACGGTTGCCGCAGTCAGTGCACTTGTGGGTGAGTTAGATTCGCTCGATTATGTTTGACTGGCACATGTGGCCATTCTGAAGAGTACGGGCGACTTTGGGGTGAGCAATAGCCACATTGAGGGAGAATTAGCCCTTGTGTCGGGCAAGAATGAGTTTTTTTCCACGGTATATGGAGCCAAGGACAGACAGAGTTCCAGTCACATACCGTAGACAAGCGCACAGACCGTAGACAAGTGCGCGCGCACACAGATAGACACAAGGTATACGAACAGAACCGAGCCCCCTCCAGCCACCGCACTTGGCGCAGGGGACCAAATAACAGAGACAGCCGCGTACTCCACAGTGGGGTCGCAGGTTAGGCGCTAAGATTTACTCGTGCTTGAAATTACGCATCATGGAATGGGTGCGAAAGTGTCACAAAAATGGCTGAAAATTTTGTTCGTCGACGTTTGTGGGCATAAGTCATACGGACTTTCAGTGCTCTATTCTTTTCGTCAATCACATTAGAAGTTCTTGCAATGTCTTTCGAAAACAAGGTATGTAACGTTACGGTGCATTGGGGCCACTCTGTGAGCCTACTGCTTCTTTTGCTCCCTTTTCTTCTGGCATAATGTCTCAATCCATCAAGTTCCAAGAGGGAGAGGAAAATCGAAAAGCGGAGAAGCGCCGGATGACTACGTCGACTGATTCGTTCGTGGCGCCCACTTTTCGTTGTTTGCGAGTTCAGATTCGGGCTTAGTAACGCTCAGGTGGTGCTTGGGCTGCTGATTCGGCTTGTGCCTTGCACTTTTTTGACGATTCATTGGCCCCCTCCCCCGGAATAAGAACCGTAGGCACGAATAAAGAGCCGCCATAGAGCGGTCAATTGGCGGCAATTCGAATCAATTGAGAGCAGTTCAGAGTGTAGATTGCAACCAATGGCCTAAGGCTCAGTTGGGCAAGACGGAGATGGCCAGCGTTTGCGCCAAAAGTTGTGGGTGCCCGCCAACTTCTCCCCCAGACTTCCTATACTAACAAGCAGAACTTGTACGCGTTATTGGGTAACGATGTGGAGGATGACACCACCCCAGCACCATCTGGTCCGCTCAGGGAGGTTGTCAAGAACACTGGCTCTTCCAAGAAGGCCGACGTTGCTCCAGCTAAGGCCGACCCAGCCAAAGCCAAGAACAACAAGCCAAAGGTTTCTGGTAACGAGGGAGCCTTAAAGAACAAGGTGAATAACAAAGCCGTTGCCGGACCAAGCTCCACCTCTTCGTCTAAGGGTGGAAAGAAGGCATTCGACCGCCACTCCAGAACCGGAAAGTCCGACTCTGCCAAGAAGTTGAAGCAAGGATGGGGTTCCAACGACAAGAGAGAGTTGGTTGACGAGACCGCCGCTGCCGAAGATGCCGCCGACGAGCTCGCCAAGGAGTCTGAGGCCGCCGACGTTTCGCCAGCAGCCCAGAAGAAGTCCTTGCAAGACTACTTGGATGAATTGGAAGCTAAGAAGAACGAGCTTGCCGGCTCCAAGGCCACCAGATCCGTGGAGCCATTCGAGGGTGAGAGAATCGAGAAGGAGCAGGAAACTTACATCCTGTCCACCCAATCGAAGAAGGTGAAGGCCAGAGCACAAAAGGAGAAGAAGTTTTTGGACATCGACGCCAAGTTCGCCGACGAAGTGCCAGCGCAACAGGAGAGATCCTCGTTCAACTCCAGAAAGCCAACTAGAGGCAGAGGCGGAAAGACCACCTCCTCCACTAGAAAGCCAACTGGTGCTGCTTCCGCCAAGAAGCCTGTCGTCGACGACAAGAACTTCCCATCCTTGTAAGGGAAGCCTGTCCCGCCCGCTGCGGTTTGGACCGAATGGGCCTGGATACGTGCCACACGCACGGTCCCGGCCACATTCCCAAGTATAACGAACTTACATCTACAATAACAAATTTTTTGTTTGACTCTTGAGTGCGTAGTATTGTAGCCTTTGGGAGAACCATCCATTCGCGGTACAGCTGGTTCGCTGTCCATCGCAAGCGCCTTCGGCGACGCTCCCGCGGGGCAACTCCGTTGAGGGGCCTCCCTTCGGGAGAACAGCCCCACGCAGTGGTCTCCACGAAGTGGCCCGAGCGGAGCGGACGCGCGTGCCCCCGGAGGGCTACGACCGGTCCACTGGGCTTGTGCGTGCCTCCGGCGGCGCCCCCGCGGGGCAACTCCGTTGAGGGGCCTCCCTTCGGGAGAACAGCCCCACGCAGTGGTCTCCACGAAGTGGCCCGAGCGGAGCGGACACGCTGCCCCCGGTATGGCCACCACCAGGACAGCGGGAGCCTAGTGTGGTGCCTCCGGCGGCGCTCGCGCGGGAGAACTCCTCTGATGCTCTCTGAAGAGAAGCTAGTAGCCGGTAGGTGCAAGGCTACCTGTTGGTGATGGCGCATATGGTTAGCTCGTCGTTGGGGACTACGAGCAAAGTGGACGCGCCAAAGCCTGCCCGTACATAGTTCGCTCGGCCCAACGGCGACGTCTCGAAGCCTCGCACGAAGGCCGCCGATGTGTGCACCACGAGGTTGGCGTAGTCCAAAGCCACCTGGTTCGACACGCCGATGAGCTTGCTGGACCGCGTGTCGTACACTATGATGGACTCGATGGTCGCACTTGTTTGGTACACGGCGAGAGCGTCCGAGACTAACTTGAGCGTCAGCGGCGGCAATTCGGGTGCCGACATCGATGGAGTGTTTAGCACTAGCAGTGTGTTTACTGATCGGCATTTTTCGCTGCGATTCGGCGTGCGAACGTTGCGAGCGTGCCGTGCATGGGCCGCTGCCGCATGTGCCTCCGGCGGCGCCTCCCGGCGAGGGCAACTGCGTTGAGCGAGCCTCCCTTCGGGAGAACAGCCCCACGCAGTGGCCTCCACGGAGTGGCCCGAACGGAGCGGGCGCCAGGTGCCTTGTTTTATTGCTAGCGCCGCATCCCGTGGAAATTTCACTACGCGCATTAGGGCCACAACCTTTCGGTTCACCCTTCGCAAGGCGGTACTAGGAAAGCACGAAACGGCAGCCAGACCCAAGAGGCTTTGACATGGTCTTTCTCGCTTCGGCAGGGACTCACAGCGTCAACACAACCGAATACAATGAAAATTGAAAATAAATAAAATATCGGGCCAAAATGACGTTGTCTAGTCAATAATATGGCGACATTGTCGATTGCGGAGAGGCGCTTGCGACAGGGCTTTGTAGCACAAATCAAGTCTAGATTGTTTGGAATCTGAGTGCCTACACGCAGCTTGTGAGCGTATGCGGGCCATCGCCATGGAGAAGGTTCTGCAGCCCAATTAAACACCCCTCGTAGCCGATTAACCTTTAGCCACGAGTCATCTGCAGTCACCTCCGTATTGTAAGCTTAATTTGGGTTCTCCTTCTCTCTTTTTTCACCTCCCCTCCACCCCTTAGCTGGTTTGCTTCCAGGGCCGAATGCTTCGGAGCTAATCCCCACATTTTCTCTTTCAGTCGTGGTGTTGAACGGTTGCGGACCAGGGGCAATTGTGGATTGTAGCAGCCTGCGGTTCTGTTGCCATGTTGCAATCGGCCGCGAATCCACACACCACCGTTGGCGGCGTGTCTCCAGCACACCCACGACTGGACATGAGAGCCTCGAGAAAGCAGCCAGAGTATCTGCAAGATGGTTCACATTTCCTCATAAAACACACTAATACAACAGCGAGTGTGGAGACCACTTTGGGTGAGACTGTGGCCTTATCGAAATTATTACTTGATTCAATGGCTGCGATTTTCTTATCGTTCGCGCAAAAAAAAAAAAAAAAAAAAAATAAAAGAAAAAAAAAAAAAAAAAAACTTATGTAGGTATGGCAAGAGCTCTAGTGGCTGTTA